>VWYE01009244.1:189787-323767 GCA_013398995.1 Alaudala cheleensis | reverse complement strand
CGCAGCAAACGAACAGCCTGGGTGTCTTCTCCTCGAAGTGCCAAAGGACAAGAGTGCCCACCCCCCAGCCCCCCGTGCCTTTTGCTGCCCTAAATCTTGCTTTACCAGGTTCGGTCTTCTCTTCCCTGGCTTCTTTTGTCTTTGGTTAAGTACTGATAAGTACTCGGTCCTTAAGTGTCTTTCTTGAGGTACAAAATTCCAAAAGGGAAAATGAAAAGAAACAAATCTAACCCCCAACATCCCTTCTGTATTAATTAATAATAGTATGACTATATAATTCTCTACAATATCTTCTATGGCATATAAGCTATTTCTCTTTTATTGTTTATTCTCTTGACATACATGTGGACAAAATTAGACATATTTTTATGTAAACATGGACATATACTCTTAAGCTGCATTTATTTCCAGGAAATAAATGGATGAATATTTCTGAGGTGTTAATTGAATTCCTGAAATACTGGTTTGTAGCACAAAATAACTTGGTTGAGTTCTGGGGTTTTTTTCTTTAAAAACAAGTAAGAATAGATTAGGCAAATTACAGTCTTTTCATCTGATGTTTCCTTTTGTTTCTCAGGAACACTTTGCATTTCCCTCCTCTAAATATATATTTTACATATCTACTGATGGTAATGTCTGTTCATGCCCAAAGACCATCTTTATTCATTTTTTATCATCTTTATTCATTTCAACTGAGATGGACATTGCTGATTTTCTGCTGGTCTCCTGTTGCTGGGTTTCTGAGTACTGCCCTAAGCAGAACCCATAATGTGTTAGTTGCTATTGCATCTTAGGGAATTGACTTTATTTCTTCTCTTTGAGGGTTGTTAGCAATGCTGCTGGTGCTTGTGGGCCATTTGCTCTCAGGATAATAGTCCATTCACTTTGTTTTCCTTTAACTGTTCTTTTACCAGCTCTTTTGATGGCATCTCTTTTCTCCTCTTTTCCCCGAGGTATTCCAAAGCATTATCCTTCATTCTCTGTCCCACTAAGTACATTACTTCTGACAGTTCATCCATACACATCTGCTGATTTATGTGTTTTCTAATCACATAATGAGGGTGGCACCCCCAGTATTTCACCTGGGAAATGAGCATCATCATTTTTAACTCAATATGACCAAAAGTCAACGGCTTAAGTTTATTTCATAGCTTCTCCTCCTCTCCATCTCTGTTTTAGGTGGCAGCTTTGAACAATCAAATCTGAGAATGATGTTTTGCTCATTTACATCAGATAACCATGAGATGATGTGCCTGTGTTGCTGCATTTTCATCTTCAGTATTACCCCAGTTCAACTAATTTTCATGACCTTATTCCAGATTTCCTTTTTAGGCTGAGATATTATCATTCAATGAGTATCATCACCTTTCTTCCTGCTTTTCCAAATGCACCCATCACCCAGTCCTTTACAAAATTTGGTCTCTGAGGCCCTGTTGATCTGATTTTTCTCATTTCCTTCCTTTGCCTTCTAATGCTCTCTCATATCTTTATGTTCTTCACTTCAAAGCCCTGTGTGACTCTTTGCAGTGTTTGATGCAATTATTTTTCTGTGTGCTTATGCTGGATGCAGCATTTTTGGCCTTTATTTGGAAAGGTGAAAACCTCAGTGAGGAAAGCATTTCACTCTAGGCTTTGGCAGGCTTGCCTTTGAGGCACGCTTCTGAGTGACAGCTTTTTGGTGGCTTCACTGAAATGGAGATAGTTTTCAGCTGACAAATGTCTACATTATACTAGCAGATAAACATCTGGATATGTAAATACATATACATATATATATATACAGTATATGAAACTGACACTGTTGTCTATTTGGCAGTGTGGTCAGTGGTCAGGCATTGAAACAGCTTTGAGGCTAAATATTCTGTCACTCCAAGACTTGGTCATTTCAAAACAGACCCAGAGTTGCTGATCCCAGGCAGCTTTCTTTTGTTTTCTGTGTGTGACTTCATGCTGAGGACTTCAAGTGCCAACAAGAGAGTTGGTGAGGGACTATTTACAAGGCAATGTAGTGATAGAACAAAGGGTAATGGCTTTATGCTAAAAGAGGGTAACTTTAGATTATATATTAGGGAGAAATTCTTTACTATAAGGGTGGTGAGGCACAGGAACAGCTTGCCCAGAGAAGCTGGGGGTGCATCATCCCTGGAGGGGTTCAAGGAAATGAATTTTGAGCCTGGTCTAGTGGAATGTGTCCCAGCCCATGGCAGGGGGGCTGGAACTAGATGTGCTTTTAATGTCCCTTCCAATCCAAAATAATCTGTGATTCTATCACTTGCCTCTGTCTGTGTTTCAATCTAACATGGTTCAGAAACACTGCACTGGCTTTACAAGAGACCACATGCCTAGAAAAAGTTACTGTACAAATACTGAAGATCTTAATTTTCTGACAAAATTGTTATAGTGTCACCTGTCAGCGTTTGTCCTTTCCTTACATGTGAGAGTCACCAAGATCTCTGTTTAGGCCATCAATCCTTGTCAGTATCATACCTTAACTTTAGTGGATTTTCCAGCCTTTACTGTTTGTTCATGTTGTCTACTTCTGCCCTTTAAAGCATGCCAGGTAATAAATATGCTATAGCATGGTGTTTTTTGGATGCCCTATTTCAATGCTGAAAAAAAAAAAAACAACCAGTTCTGGCCACACAGGTCAGGTAATTAAAAATGAAATCTTACAGCCAGCTATGCAAATTTGTGAACCAAGGTTCTCTATTGCATGCATTGAGCTCGCTGCAGGATCAGGATCCTTAGAACATGCAGCAATTTGATTTGTCCTTAACACATCAGGGATGTAATGAGTATTTCTCATTATCACCTTAGCATTCTGACTCATGTCATTCTTGAATAGTGGCTTAGAGAAAGGTATGAATTTATATGTCAGTGGTCTTACACACTCTATTGACAGACACTTTCCAAGGACTTTCCTCAGACTGGAATAATAATGCACTGAACACCTTCACCAAGACGACAAAAAGCTGACAGGTGTCAAGGAGAGAGGGAGGCTGATGATACATCTGCAAGTTAAATTATGTACTTGCAAGAAAACATGACTAGCTATATCAGAAAAGAAAAATGTGAGATTTGATGAGGTGTAACTCATTTGTGTTTCACACTCCTGGGAAGCAGCAGTAAGAAAAAAAGATGTAGTTTCATCTCGGTGAGCAGGAGAATGGTGATGCATTTACAACAATAAACAAGACAAAATTAATACAGACATTAAAAAAGACCTATTAAAACTGAGGCTGTGAGCAAACACCTCCAGATTTGTAGCCTGTAAAAGTGATATGAATTGTATATATAATTACTATTTCTGTTAGCAAGTCACACACTGTATCTTAATTTCAAGGTGATTTCTAGCAAATAGATAAATTGTTCTTAAACATTATTTCAATGAAAGGTAAGTGGTGCTTTAATACCTTTGACTTGTCTTATTGTGCATGGGCGCATTTTACCCTTATTTTGATTTTGAATACATAGTTTCTAGAAAAAATATCTGTCTTTTGGATTTTACAGTGCACAACACAGACGGACGTGATCCTGACTGAGCCTGTTATTGCATTGGGCAACATGAACAGTAGCAAAGTATCAGTAGCCAAGGGCAATTAAGAGCCCTGTGCATTTTTTCTCTGTTGGTAAGGGTCAGATATGCAGAATTTGACATTAGATTCTGTTTTCTAACACACTATTTAAAAGAAGGTTGAAAAATTGATGTAAATTAATCTAATTTTAACACCATCAACTTTCACCCTTTATCTTCTGATGTAAGACTGAGGAGAAAAATATGGAGAGAACAATTACAGTATGATTCTTGACGTCTCCTCCTGTCAGATATAAGATGATGCAAGACTCACAGTATCCTAAAGAGAAAGCCTGTTTTCCTCACTGATACTAATTTTTAGGAGATAATGGTCTTGCACCCATTTGTTCATTGGAGAGCCACTCCAGCCTTCTGTTTATCTTTCAAAATGACTCCCCACAGGAATAATAAATAATGATCAGCTTCCTTGAAGAGCATGGTCTCTGAGACATCTTAGATTTTTCCATACTTGCCTTTACTTTTCCACTGGAAAGGACAGTAAGACTCAAATTCATTTGCTGAAACATTGAATGTTTTTAGGCATTTTTATTAAATAGTAAAGATCTGAATAATGTTTCTCAAATACTATTGAATAGCAAAGTTACAAAATAGTGCCCTACAGAGGGCTCGAAGAATGAGAATGAGTTGAGTTCTAGAAGCAACTTTCTCTCAAGAATCAATAACGTCCTGAATTCAGTATTTATCTTACAACCTCTGTTACTTTATGTGAGGTGTGACCTGAGTAGTTTACACATTTTTTTTAAAACTATGCATATTGAATTATGTCAGACCAGCACAACCCTTTAGAGTCATGGATTTATTTACTTAAGGTCGACAAGCTTTTTTGTTAGTATTCATTGTAAATCATCTCAGGAGCCTCTAGCCTCTAGCAATTATTTAAAGTTTGAGATGCAGTCAAAATCTGTCAGTTTTATTCCTGGTATTTATTAATTTTCTCCTTCACTTTTATATCCTCTTGCTTTTTTAATGATGTTAGATGAACTGTTGAACTGAGCCTTCATTTTGCTTTCAATCAGCCTTTTTTTTTCATTTTTCCTCTGGTCTTGGAGATTTCTACAGCCAATACATCAGTTTTAATTTTGTCCTTTAAAGTGCTCAATAACAAGTAACTTACACGGTGATCAAACAAAGTAGCACACAGTTGCATGATAGACTGTCACACTTATGTTGGGCAGCAGAAAAACCCAGCTGCTCTCCAACAGTGGTGACACTAATGTGCTCTCAGGGCAGGACAGAGACCTTGACAGCTGAGGCTCATCCTCACCACCCCAAGACAGGCAGGACTGACCTGAGAAAGGTGATCAGGGCTACCCAAGAGTCCAGATCATTGGGTAAGGCCATGGGGAAAAGGCAGGTCCAAGGTAAAGCTGTGAACAGAAGTCAGGATCAGGTCCAGTGACAGTGACCATCATGTAAGCACATGGTGATGAGGGAGGTCTGAGGTGAATCTGAGAAATAAGTCCCCAGGATCAGGATATGGACCAATGTAGCCAGGAAATGTAGCCAGGCATAAACTGAGCTGAATTGGAACATTTCATCATAAAGAGGAGAACCCTCTAATAGCTAGCTGAAGATTGTTTGTGTTTTTAAATTTAACTGCCAGCCCTAATGAACAAGGAAGATATTTATTTCAGCATGGGGCTGGAAAGAGAACTCAGATAATTAGAAAATCCAAAGGATGACTGAAATTTCTCCATTTGTCAGTTTTTTAAAATTTACAAGTATGGGTGGTATTGCTGTGCATTTGTTGTGCACTAGGATGGAAGAGAGAGGGAAACAGGATCACTAGAAAGCACTGCTGTAGGCAGAACCCCTGCTGCAGACACCTTCATAGATGCTTATGCAGAGATTGAAACCAGTCTGTGCCAGTACAGGGAGTGAGGGAAACTGTGCAGGTTCTTTCTTAAGCTCAGTGATACAGGCCTGGAAACAAAGAACTCAGTAAAACAGAGGTTTCAATAAGATTCCAATAAATGGTAGGGTAAAAAAAAGGAATACAGATAACAAATTTAATATCCCCCTAGATACCAGGAACCCCACTTTTGTGCAGTATTGGATGCACAGATCTTTTCTCTGGTGGGCTTCTTCTGGTGATGGATCAGTGCAGTGAGCTAGGAAACTTGACATGATTACCATTGCACTACATCCCTGTGGATGTAGGGAGATGTTTAGAGAAGCAAGTGGTAGGACTGGGCAGAGAGAAATGAGATCTAAGTAGTATCTAGATCTTGCTTTCAGTGTCTGTGAGAGTTTTACAATGTGGGTGAAAGATATCACGGAACTCCCAAGCCCAGCTGACAAGTTTGGAGACACATTTGCACTCAAATGAATTGGAAGCCAAATGTAAATATGAAACCTTTTCTGTCACAAAAGAAATTAAGAAAAAAAATATGCTATTGACATTTTGATTTGTTTACGGCATTCAAATGTTTGACACTTTTATCAGTGTAATAATGGCCTAATTTATAATAATACATAGGTGCTTATCTTAGAAATATACACCTGGATATTAAAGTGGTTTATGGTGTTGATGGGCAGAAGCTGGAACTGTAGTTCCATATGAAGGTAGTTAAGAACAAGAAGATGATGATGATAATAATAATAATACTTTAACAGCATTCAGATATTCTCTGCATTTTTTCATTTGTGGTCTCACATTTTGTAAACATTTTCTTTTCAATCTGTTAATAAACTGCTTTATAAATCACTATAGGGGTTTCTCACCAGAAGAAAGGAAGGTAATTGATCTTGATGCTGTACAACCATAGCAATGTGGACACTATGCAGTAGTCACACTTTGATTTCTGTCCCCCTTTTCCCTTATAATATATTATTTTCATTGGTTAAAGAGACAGTGCGATAGAAAAAAAGTGACTTCCCTAGGAAAGTACAATTTACAGTTCAGCAGTATCTGGGAAACAGAGTGTACTTCCTTCTTACTTTAGAGCAATTGCCAGTTGGTGGCTAGGCACTGATCTCCTCCCTCTGGTGACCAGTGACAGGACCTGGAGGAACCTCATAAAGCTGTGTGAGGGGATATTAGAAGAAGTTTTCCATCCAGAGAGTGGTTAAGCACTGGAATGGGGTCCTCTTGATGTGTCATGGTTTGTTCCATGGTATTCTGAATTACAGTGCAGTGTCCCTAGTGAAGAGGACACTAATGCTTTCAAGGGCAAACAAGCCCTTTCTGTAACTTGCTGTAGATGATGCTGCTAGACAAACATAAAAGGTCTACCCTTTTCATATTCAGCATCCATCTTGTAAGTATGTTTAAATAGTTCTTAATTCAAGAGGTAGTCACAATATGCTAAGAAGAAAGGGCTTATTAAGCTTAACCAAATATATAAAAATTAATTGTAACCACTCTGTGCATACTAAACAGTTTTTCATGTGACTGTAGCTTGCTAGCAAAATGATGAATGTTCAGAATGTGTTTCTGTTCATTTGTCTTGATTCCAGTGAGCATGTGAAAGTCGTAATTCGGCATACATTAAACTAACTCAGCAAAAAAATCTGATTTCTTGAGCTGGCAAACACAACCTCCTTCAAATTATTAATCTTTCTGCTTAGTAGAAAAACATCAAGTACAGTGTACAAAGAAGTGTGGTGAAGGTCATTTAAAGAAGAGAATAAGACAGGAAACTTCAATTACTTGTTTGAGACAATTCAAGTAGCACCTTCACTTGCAAGAAGTTATTTTAATCTAGAAAAAAAAATCTCATAAAAGAAATGTAAATTTGGAAAGAAATTACAAGTAATTGTCCTCATATGTTTTACATAGTTGGACTAACAAATGTAATTGAAGAGTTCTAATTAATGTCACATCATTATAAAAATTGTTGTGGTCAAGGACCTGAAAATGGAGTAAATGGCAAAGTTCTCTCTAAACTTTTACTGTTATCTGTTTATGGCAGAGAATTTTCTCAGGTGTTCTCAATTTTTTGGTGAGGTTTTAGTCCTCTGAAATGGTATTTGTTCCCTGGGTATTTTGTATGTGCTTTATTTGAACAATGATTCATAGTGTGAAAAACAGATGGAAGTATCACTTCAATGCGAGGAGCCCAGTTTCCAGAGGGAGATAGGTGTTGAGTTACTGTTCTCTTAAATTTTTGGCAGCTTGATGCATATTTTGAAATACAAAAAGTTAAAAAATATCCCTAAAGTTTATTAGCAACTTGTCTTATTAAAGATCAGGGTTTAACTGGAAATTTTACCCAAAGATTTATTCCATTTTTGTCCTCCACTCTGAAACAGAGCTTGTGATGATAATTGCATTTTCTTTGCAAATAAAACTAAAATACTGTCTTTGCTCTTTTAAGGGGGAGGGGATATTTGTTTTGGTTTTTTTAACAGTTTAGTGACCAAGAACTTCAAAGCAATGCCACACAATCCTAATTTTCATAAACGCTCCTGGGATTATTTTTCTCAAATTCAAGGTAACATTTTAAAATATCTTCTGAAATACACTGGGTAGAAGAACTTGAATTACTGTAACTTTTTGACTGCAGCTGAGCCGAAGGTCAGTATTGTTTATATCTTCTTCTCCTTTTCTTTTCTTTTTCCTTGCAATTTTTCTTTTCTGTTATTACTGTGAAGTGCTTCATATAAGCAGATAGTACATCTCTATTGAAAGAGAAACCTGCTCATTTTAGGAAAAAAAAAATTGGGGTTAGAGGGCTGACTACCACACACCTAATATAAGGGCAAAGTTGCTTCATTCAAAACAAAAGCCTGAATTTGGGTCTTTAACCTCCCAACAGAGCACCCAACTGGTGCCTTTGAAACATACAATTTACCTTGCCTATTAATTTCTGATACATTCTAGGGTTATCATATGTTTTTCAGGGAAGCATAGAAACTCTCTTTGTTTATAGGCATATTCAATGAAGGAAAAATATCAAACCACAAAATGCTTAGTTGATTAGATCTAAAATTATTTTGCTTAATAATTTCTTTCTGACAGCTTTAAATATCAAAACAAGATCAGAATTAATGTTTTGTTTCAGGTAAAAGAAACTATTTCCCTAACATCAAAACATCAAAATATTTCCCTACCGCTTCCCAGAGGATTATAAGAACTCAAAAAATAATATTAATTTCACACAGAGAAGAAGCAGATTTTCACTTTTTTTATGAAGCATCAGGAAATGGAAAAGCATTTATTAATGCTTCTTTTGTTAGTTTTTTTTTTTTTCAATCCTCTACTTGTACTTCTGTTCAAAGAATGCCACAAAATAATCCTAAATATTTTGCTTCCTAGTGCATAGTTGTGTATGCTTCACTTTCACCTATTTGGCTTCAGTAGTTTGTTGGGCTGAGTTCTGTCCCAGGCAGAAGCAGCCACCAGGACTGTTTTCCAAGGTTTATGGCCTTTCTGAGTTTCTGTTTACTTGTTTAAACATAACTATATTTGCACAACTCAGTGCAATAGAATCAGATTCAGGCCACACAGAGAGGTTAATCAGGCAGAATCTTAAGATGTGGAAGAAATACTTCCACTAACACCCTTGGGGCTTGAAGCAGACCTGATGCAATGACAGGGGTGACAGCCTTCATGGGCAAGAGTCCTGTTTGTGCAAACAGCGCGCAATCGACCGCAGCGATGATGCATCACCTTCATCTGCTCAGTCACCCAAAGTGACACAAATTGGCACCACACATGGGTTCTGAGAAGTTCATAAAGCTGGATACAATGGATTAATGTGACTCATATCTACTGCCAGTCAGAGATATGAGACTATTAAGACAGAATTATAAATAGTAAGCTGAAAATTTATGACAGTGAGTGGGAGAAAAATTGCATTTTTGCAATGAATGAAAGGACTACAGGGAAATAAAAATGACTTTGAACCCCAGATTTTGGACAATGCTAGTCACAACCTTCACAGAAACCTGAAGACACCCAGAACAAGGCAAGGTAGACTTGAAATCTACCCATCACATTAATCCTCTTACCCCATTTCCTGTAGAAGCTGGTTCTATATAATATGCTGGTCCTTGGATGTTCTGTGCTTTCCTTGGGAGTCCCTGCAGCAGTGTGTGTCCCTTGGGATGTTCTCAGTACCTGTGTAATCAAATTCTTGAAGAGAACTTAAAAGGAATATTATGATGATCATTCTACACCTTCCTCACCTCCCTATTGCAGCAGTTAGCAACATCCCTCAGCTTCCAACAGGAGGGCTTCTAGCAAAGAACTGTACCTATAATTGCTTGATTGTGTCACAGTAAATTTGCTGCTGGAGAGCCAGAGAAAAGAAACAGGAGGAAAGGAGCCATTTAGGTGTCCAATCCCTGCAAAGCCCTTTGTGAGCAAAGAGCAATTAGGCTAAACATGAACATGCTCATCATCCCAAGGAGATGTCTAAAGATGTCTTTGCTGGCCAGACAGAGGGGAAGAGTTCCTTGCTGGAAATCAGTTGCTGTCGAGTTGCTGCCTAAAACCAGCTCCAGCCAAAACTAGCTACTCTGAAAACTCCAGCTGATGACATGATAATTCCCAGTGAGGTCCCAACTAAGGCTGAACATCCTGATTAGTCTTGTTTTGGTTTTATTTCTTTTGGGTTTTGTATCTTGCCATGGTGATTTCAGCCTTGAAATGCTGAGATACTGCTGATTCTCTTCCAACAATCCAGACTGCTCAATATTGCTGTGCTTTCAGGAATCCACTGTAGACTGTAACATCAGATTTTTACCTACTTGTTAAATACACTAAACAAATCATTAAAAACTGCATGTTTTTTTCTGTGGAGATTGTTGCTCAACAGACCGACAATACCTTTTTGGGTCTGATTTAATAATTTTAACCAGGTTCCCATTCAGCAAATTTGGTATTCAGTGAGTTAGCGAGGTACAGACTTCTTTGTAAAATGGCATCTAAAGGTGCACACTAAAAAACAACTATATTGCAATCTTGCTATTTTAATTTTAAGTTTTGTATGCATGCATGATAGTTTACTAATTTATATAGTTTAGCTTACTGTGTTTAAGTTTTTAGCTATCTGTCCCAATCCAAGTAAAGAAAACCCCCATATTTACTGAAGCAAAAATAGAATCCACCTCAAGGAGGTTGTTGTTCTTTTTTTAACTTAACATCTGGTATGTGGATTACATCTATTTCCATAGTCACATATTCAGAGAAAAACACATTTCAACATTCCTTGGGCTGAGGTTATGATACTATTTTAGCATGTGATATTTTTCCATAGACAGGTTTTTATCCATTTTTCAGCATATATTTCTGATTTGGTTTTATTATTTTATTTGCGGAACAAATGAAAATATCACAAGATGAGGGAAAAAAACTCCTTTAAAACAAAGTCATATGTTTTGGTAGTAACTCTGTAACACATTCAGGTAAATTGGAATGTGAAGTTTTGCTAGAAATTCCTAATGTCTTGTAAGTCTGATATGCTTTGTAGACTTGGAAACACCTGGTTTTGTCATTGTATTCCAGTTTGTATATAATACAGGCATGTATTACACAATTATATAGAACAGAATCACAGGAATGTGATCTGCCAGTACCTCAGGCCCACCTTCCATTGGTGAAGAAATTTTTACCATTTTTTTCAGATTGTTTCATTGTCAGCAGTTTCATAATGTAAAAATATACATTTTGAGGGTTCTTTTTTTTTTTAATTGTCCTAGAACTTTCCTCTTCAGCTTCTCATTGCTTTGTTTATAACTTTCAAACCAAAGCCACCTCCAGCAGTCAAACCTTTTTTATCTTGCCTGTTTGTACCAGTCTCAGCTATTATGACATTCATTTCTACCACATAGAAAATTTTATGTATAGACTCAAATCACTTGTTACCAGACAAAGAGATGCCCCTTTGATCCATTGGAGTGTGGAATGACAATCTGGCACAATTTGGTGTAGTTTTCAAGGGCATTAGAACTCCTCATGGCTGAGTTAGGTGACACTGAGGGCTGCTTGATGGCCCCTGCCATGACAGGCAGAGCAGCGATCCTGGAGTGCAATATCTATCTTTAGTCAGAGAGTGTACTGGAAAGGAGATACCAGGTAGAAAATTTTGAATTACTCTATATATCTTTTAAGATAACAAACACCATAATTACGACTATCTGAACAAATCACAGAAATGAATCACAGAATAGCTGAGTTGGAAGGGACCCAGAAGGATCATCATGTCCAGCACTTAAGTGAATGGTCCATATAGGGATTGAACCCACAACCTTGGTGTTTTTTAGTACTGCGCTCTGACTAACTGAGCTAAAATGGAAGATGTTACCTTGGAAAGCAATGCCATTGAAAACAATTTAAGGAGCACAACTAGTTGACAATCCACTATTAGCTCTCATGTTATATTGTGACAATTTAAGGAGAACACAATATTTGGTTCCATGAGGAAGGAACACAGATGACTTACTCTGCATGGCACAAATATAAAAGATATACTTCTACTTTGGACTCAAGGCCGTGCTATGTAACCTTCACCTCTCTTCATGGAATTAATGTTCATGTCCCACAAGACCAGCATAATGACTCCAGCCCATCTGGCTTCTCCTCAGGTCCAAGTTTTGATCTGAAAATGCAATTCACATTTTTAAAGCAAATATTTAATTAGATACTGATGACTAGGTTTTAGGATGCAAATACAGGTCATGTAGCAGAAAACAACATTAATATGAAGGACATTTCTGATGTTCCTAACCCTACAATTTGTCCAGAACCTATCTGGCTGTGACTGATCAGTGACCCAGAAGACTCACAAGAGATGTGGATGGTGACATGCCCATGAAGCACAGAGAGGGATGTAGGGAATGGTCATGGCTACAAAGAAATATGAACTCACTACAAAGAGGACTGGATGGTTGTTTTCTGCATAAATCAGTTAAGTGGATTTGCTCAGTTGGTCAGAGCATGGTGCCAAGTTTGTGTGTTCAACCCCTGTGTGGACCATTCACTTAAGAGTTGGACTTGATGATCCTTGTGGGTTCTTTCCAACTCCTTCCAATAGAATATTCCTTCTAACAGAATATTCTGTGATCTGTGATCAGCCACTCCACCAAAGTGGAGTGCATCAACTGGCTGTACCAATTGAGTAAATCAACCATCGAGTGGATCAACCACTTTTCCAGAGCAGAAATAGTCACACAACTTTTAATAAGGTACCCAATACAGAGTGTGAACAACACAGAATATAAAAACTGAAGAACAAACAAAAAAGACTTTGATGAGAATGACAGACATGATCTGGATTCTTGTCATATACAACTTGGCAGCAGCTGAGGATGGTGAGCATATTATTGAGAATTATGTTAATACTGTGATTCAACTATTTATTCCAGCTGTATACTCTGTACTTGTGTTGTAATTCAAGTATGTTGCTGTATCACCTTGCAAAATCAAATTTCCATGCAATGTCAAAAGAGATTTAAATCAGTAAATTTGATGTTAAACTTCAAGTCCTCAGTGTGTGGAATAGCCAATACAAATTAGTCAGAATATTGGACTCTCATGCTATTACAGGTTTTTCAGATTTTCATCACTGACCTTGCTTTGTTGATATCAATGTCCTGCATGTGTCCTCTCATTTTGTACAGTTTTTAAAGCCTCTTGAATGAGGGATTTTCCACAGGTGAATGTACTTCATTAATGATTCACAGCAATTCCCTTCATCTTTTCACTGTTTTCTCCAAAAATCATCACTGAGCCAGGAAAACAGGTGCATATAACAAGGATACATTGTATAACCATTTTTTGCCAAATTTTGTAGATTAAGAATACATAAGTTTTCAATATGTCTGCATCTGAAGGACCTGTGATTGCAAAATATGACCCCCAGCACAGAAAGCTTGTACAAATGAGACTTCTATCCACATTTCAAGAGTATTGCCAAAAACCCCCAAATATTAGAAGAGATACACAAGCAGTACTTGTGGGTTAGCAAAAATAGCTTACAACAAATGTGTTAGCTCAGGTTTTTTATCTTTTCCAGATCTGAGTGACTTGGTTGTGTTGTACAGATAGTTGAACAGGTAGAAAATACTAGTTCCCAAGATGATTTTTAACCTTATGGAGAGTAGTACACTAAAAACCTTAAGGCAAAGAAGTTCAAATTATAAATAATCCATAAATAAATTAACTGTGCACATGGTCATCCAAAGGCACAAATTCTGAAGGCAATGGTGTGCTCTCAGCCTTTTTAATTCCTTGAACTGAACTCAGACACCTACCTAGAAAATGTATTTTGAGCAAAGAAAGTTTATCACACTCAAGAGGGAGTTAGCTGAAGGAAATGTTATTACTGTTATTACTGGACACCAAACTAGACGACTGAATGATCTCAACACTGCGTGAATCTATTTTTTTTTATGTGATAGAGAGATACATAAACCCTTCCTAGAAAAAAAACCAAAACACAAGCCTAAGACAAGTCTGACATTTTTCCCTTTAAATTTTTTGCTGGCATTTAAAACATGGGACCTAGAACTGTAATAGACAATGAGTTCACAGATTCTGGTCTCCTGTTTTGACACCTTGCAGTATTTTTTCACAATTTTGGAAATAGCACCAGCTATTCCAACTCAAAGTCAGTTTGACAGCCCCACTGCTCCTCTGACTGACTTTCCATTCCTGATCTGTACGTAGCCGACTTACACATTTTTGATTCTCATGATATTGTCCTTCAGCTTGTGCTCCTGATGTAGGTAAACTTATTTGCATTGGACAGTAATAGCTCTATTCAATTCTCAGTTAGATTGGTGGACCTGCAAATTTTTGATCTTTTTTGCCTTTTTCTATAATACATGCACCTGTTCTCCTATTTATGCCAAAAGTTCTTCTCTACCTTTGTTCCAGTCAGAGATCATACATGTTGAAAGATGATTGTGTTGTTTTCTGTGTTTTATTCAATTTTTTTTCTCCATCACTGCTCTGCTGCTCCTTTTTCATCTTTTTCTATTCTTCGTTCTGTAATCTGACCTATTTTTCATTCTGCTTCTGCTTTGATTCATTTCTGTTTTTCTTTTTTATCCATCCACTCTGGCCTAGTTCCTCATCCATTCTACCAAACTGAAGTTTTAGAAGTGTCACTTCAAGATAAATCAAAGAGTATAATTAGGTTGGAGTTTTATCTCCTACTGTGGCCAGTGAACATAAGTACATAGGTGAACATATTTTGTTACACTGCAGAAATTCTCCTGGTAAACTCAGATTCTTGAGTTAGAGGTATCTCTGCATTTCTCAATGCAATCAACTTTTCTTCAAAATATCACCCATCCATTAAGTGAACTCTTGTCAACTTTACCACAACATTCAACAAGAAAGTGGTTCCTGAGTTTAACTATACATTTTTTTTTATTTTATATCTAGTTGTATTTGGTATCACCTTGTTGCTATACTGGAAGAGACACTGAATATCTGTTCACAATTATGCTCTCTTTACAAAACTGAAGAGTACTAGTCTATTGAATTTGGTTATGTACTGAAACAATTTCAGTTGTTTGGTTACCTTTCTCACTCTTTTCTGAATCTACTCCATCCTTTTTTGTCAGGGAGGTATTAGAACTACACAGAATACTCCAAGAGCAGGTAGATATTTCCTGCGTACATTGATAATGTAATGTTTTCTGCTCTGTGTTATTTTACCTTCTGAGCAGAGTGTAGTGGTAGCCTATTTTCTATTTTTTCTCTGAAATGCTTTGAAGAGCTGTTTTTAAGTCCCAGTAATCAATTACCACTCAGCATGCATGCAGTCAATCACACTGCATACAGTGCTAAAGGGTTTTTTTCTGCCATTTTGTATCCATTTTACACTGAATTTTATTTTGCTCCTTCACTCTTCTGTATCAACCAGTCTCATAAGATCTTCCTGCACATTCATTTGTTGTCTTTAGGATCCCAAATATTAGCTATCAAACTCTGTCACTTTAATATGCATCAATATGGTGATGCAGAGTGTACTCCACTGGCAGCTTCCATATATTCCGAAAACAGATAATTGATTCCAACCTTTGCCATTCTGTTGTGTGAAGGAGTTGTTTCTTATCCACTCATAGAATATTTTTTTGAAGGGCATTTGGTGACTAACCTTTCTGAATACCCTTTTCAAGTCTACATAGACTTTATTAATTGTATGTCTATCATCTCAAACTATTTATACAGTGCCTAGTATTTACCTATGACTTCTCTAAGTATTTACCTATGACTTCTCTAATTCTACCTTTTTGTCATGATTGCCAATAATTTTACTGTGTAAGCAACAGATGGACCAGTCTATACTTATTCAATCCCACTAATATAATTAAAAATTAACTGTATTCTGGTTTTCTGGCCATTTTATGTGAGAAGTTACAAGCCAGGCTTACTTGCTCAGCTACTTTACACTACAGTTTTTAAGGAATGCCTGAGGGAAAATTGTCTTGAGCCAGTAATTTGTAATCACTACCTTTTTTTCTTTGAATAGTATATTTACATTTCAATTTAAATTTATTCCTTTATGACATTCCCCATTCCATGCCACTCTGTACTGGCAACCTTCACTTCAGCTTCTAACCCCAATCACAAGCCCCAGACCTCATCATAAACCCCAAACACTAGCCCCATTATAAACCATATCCTAAGACAAAAATCAATCCATAGTTAAAGCCCTAACCCTAAACCAGAACCAAACCCCTAACCTCTAACACCCACATTCATGCTGTAACACCAAAGCCCTAAATCTAATATTGTGGATAACATTAGAGTTAGGATTCAGTTTAAGTTTGTTTTTTTGTTAATGCTTCATGGCAAGCTGAGGATTTGATTTATTGCTGGGGTGAAGGTATCAGAGTGGCCAAAGAATATTGCCAGGTTTAGTATTAGGGCTTGAAATTATAATTATGGGTTTGGGCAGAGCAGAACTAGATTTTGGGTCAGGATTAGTTTTGAAAGTTGTGTCTGTGCTTGCACAAAATTTGGGTTATGGTTTGGCTTTATGTACAGGGTCAGGGTTACTCCAGCTCTTCAAAGAGGAACATTTAAGGTTGGTATTTCACTGGTATTATTCAGATTTAGGTAGAGTTCTGATTTAGTTTGGCTTTAGCATTATGATACAGTTTAGGATTAAGGTTGTACTTAAAATTTGGTTTTTGTGTTTGAGTGTGGTTAGTTATAGGTTGATGGGTGGGATTAAGGCTAGGTTTAAAATTTGGGTTAAATTAAAGTTTTAGGTTTATGTTTAGGGTTTTGTTTAATTTTAGGATTAGAGCAAGGGTTAAAGATCAGATTCCTGTTTTATTTTATTTAGGAATTAGGGTTTATTATTAGTGTTACTTTTTATGAATTTTGCCTATTTTAGCATTTTTTGGATTCCAGCAGTTTAATCAAGGCTATAATGAGTTGGAACTTTTCTGTTTCTGAATTGACGTACATTTGGAGCCAAAAAATCAGTTAAAAATATTGTTACGGATAAGAAAGTCAGATACATGCAATTTGGTTTGAGCAAGGTATATTTCTCAAGTGTGCACCTAGGTTCTGTAAACATTTTTGTCTATATTTTCCATTAGGGCCAGTTAATGAAAAGTTTCAGCAAAAAAACAATAACTTTTGGAGGCACTGTTATTAAAGAGTTGATGGTATGATAAAACCTGCATCAACTCAGACAGAACACAAGTGGAAATGCAATTGATGGCAAGGATCCAAACAGACTATGTGAAGTTAAATCAAGATATTATCCAGCCTGCAGAAATCTAAGTTAATCACATGAAATCCTTTCTGTCTTCAGGAGGAATACAGCCAGATGACAGCAAAACTGAAATCATGGCCAACATAAACCAACGGCCACTAACATAATCAACAAGAACATAACATTTCTGGAGACACTTGAAAACAAAAAGAACATAACATTTTTGGAAATACTTGAATTAATTAAAGTTTTGGTGCAGTACATACTTTTAGAAGAAGTCTGGACTGCTTTCCAGAATTGATTATTTTGTAGCACTACATTTTGAAGAGCAGTCATAAAAAAATGCAGCAACAAACACAACTAACACTCTTAATTAATCAGGGTATAGGTTTCCAGAAGCTTAGTCATCACTCAAACAATGGGATCCTGAAATGGATTAGAAATTTACCAATTGAAAGACCAAGCTCTTATTTCATGTATATGCTGAGATTTCATTACCAAGGAATACTGGCTACTGCATTTGCAAGAGGTGCTTTTTTTTCCCTCTTTGAGAATGTAAAAAGGCAGATTGCAGCAGTGTAATTTAGCAAGCACTGCTGTGACCCTTTAAATCTCTAACAGCTCTATTGAGCTTGAGGCAAAATACAGAATATACTATCCACAACTGAACATCATCTCAACTCCAGATTTGCAATGCATGGAAATAACACACCATGGTCTACATAAAGAATACTATTTTTAAGTCAAGAGTAAAAGTGGAGAATAAGCCACAGCTTTTGGTAGTGTTATGTTTTGGGGAAATACTCTTCTTTATGAGAGTTGCACCTAAATTTTCCTGGCAGGTATATTAAAATACCTAGGTAAGAGAGAGCAGCCACTGTGGTGTTATCTGAACTTCTGGCATTGATATTAATGCCTCCTGAGTATGCAGATTTTACAACTACCACAGGGTGCTGATACCATCACATACTTGGTCTCTCTACACACAGATACTGAGACAGTGTTGATGGCTTACTTGAGGCAGTGGATTATGACATCAGGTCTGCACAGACCTCTTTGACCTCTCTCCATACAAATCAAGTTGAAGTGAACAAACTGTATGTTACCTAAAATATGTTTTCACAGTAAAGATTTAAGAATGGCTAATTTTTGATTAAAGTATTTACTATCTGTTATTTAACACTTTAATTCTCTTTGCTCGCCAGAAAACCTTTGCTTGGAAGGGCTCTTTCATAGTGTGTAAAAGCTTGCTCAGGGTCTGGAATGCTAAAATTTGTGTACAGGCTTTAGAAATTCTATATCTCATATGCAGTGTCCTGGTTCAGCTTAGTGGTCATGATGCTACTTTGTGATCCTGGTGTGACTGACACTGCAGACGTAAGAAACTTCACTCTCAGATTTCCTCCACATGATTAAAGGGAACCTGCAGGGTAGCTTGCCCTCAGCCTGGATCCACTCAGGGTCTGCCGCACCAGCTAGCAGGGAAGCGTCCTGCAAACCAGTGGGTTCCCAACACAGGATCTCCTGTTTTGTTGGGTAGAGTCTCCTTTGGGTTGCTCCCTGATTGCCGTGGAAAGAAGAAAGGAGGTCTCTTTGCAGGGGCCAAATCAGATTTATTGTTCCCCAAGGGGAGACAAAGGTATCCAATCAACCTTGCTACACAGAGCAGCTGCCTGCTGCAAAGAGCAGAAAGTAACAGGGTACAGCAACTTTTAACAGGGGGAGATACGAGGGGCGGGGAGGATACAGAAACCAATAGAGGAAAGAGGGGGCAAGGAAAGGTTATAACAGACATAGCAAACCACCAACAGTGAACTTCGGGGGGGGAAGTCTCTGGGAGAACGGACCAATCCGAATACACTTCAAGAGAACCTTCCAGAGCTTGGGGTATGGTGACTAGCAGATTGACATACTTCAGGGCGGGGTTAACAACAAACTGGCATAGCAATCAGAAGGAAGGCACACCCAGGGGAAACCAATTTCTTTATCCCAGGGGGATTGGGACATACCAACTGAAGTCCAAAGACGAACCCCAACAGGAACCTTCCCTCTTTCTGCTTTTATTCACTTCTGAGTATTTCTGAAGCAGTTGGTTTTGCCTCTCATGTACCAGGTTCTGATAATCAGTACTTGCTGATGCTGCCCAACACAACACAAAGTAAAATCTGCAAAGGGATTATTGGTTCAAAGAGCATAGGTGGGAGTTAGCATCACATCTTTAGGGATATTGTTTTGAGCAATTCCATGAGTCCTATTCTTTGCCTGAGCCCATAGGGAAAGCCCACTGTGTGCAGAAGACACGATCCACATGTTTCCTGTAATGTTTCACCATTGTTCCCTCTGATAGGTCCACCCTTAAAGATTATATGGTGTGTTGAGAATTGAAGATAAAGGTATTCTGTCCTCTATTGATACATACAGTATTTTGAGGTGGGAGAGACCTACTTTCATACTGGTTTCCAGAGACATTCTGTTAATTCTGATGGAATGCAAACAATTCTAAAATTATCAAATTCAGAGAAACTTTCTTAGACTGACATTCCCCTGACTACACATAGAACTTTTCAGCATTGCAATGTGCATTGCAATAATGCAGTATTAGACTGTAGGTATTTAATACACTGTTAGTTGTTTGGGCTCCTTTTATTGTTTGGTATAGAAAGAGAGGATCTCAGAATGAGATTCTTCTTATCTGAATGTGGGTTTCCAACATAAATAAGATAGTTTCTGAAAAGCTGTCGGAAGTTGTAGCAGAAGAATCTCAACCCTAATATTTCCAAGACATTAGGTTATACTCTGCATTATTTCATTTTATAAAGAGTGACATGACTGGCATTTTAAATTCATAATTTATAATTCCATGTCTTTGTGGCTTCTTGCAGTTTCTCTATGTTAAGCCATGTGGAACCACAGGAGTAATCTGTAGTCAGACACGACATTTTAGTGAGTTGCTCTTTTTCTTTTGAATATATTGCTAAAAGAAAAACAAAAGCATCTATAAAATGCAGATGGCAGTTGGCAATTCATCTTTCTGTCCTTTGGAAAATGTGTTGTACACAACCTAGACTAATACTTGCCATGTTTCTGCCAACATGCTATCTTCCACCTTTTACTGTATCAATGATGTCATGTGTGTGTAACTTTATGATAATAATGCTTATGATTCGATTCCTTCCCAAATTAAAAAACAAAACAAAAACCACTTCAGATTGATTTAAACCTGGGTTTATATGTCAATAGAAAAGATTTCCCCAGTGATTTTCCAAGTAGAGTGTCCCTCCAGTTTATTAGAGTCTCACAACTCAGAAAATTTTTATACCATTGTGTAAGGTATATATCCTCTCCTATTTTAGCTGTAATCTTGCACAAACCTCATCACAAAAAAAAAAAAAAGAAGAGCCCTACTGATATTTTTCCAAGTCACCAGCCTAGTAAAATTTTACAGTAATTTTAGGACAAGTCCTCAAGGGATGACAGTCCATTGCACTGCTGCAATTGTCCAAGATGGGTTACTACACCCATGGACAGTTTTGTATGTTTTCCTGCATTAGAGTTTGCAAATTTTCTGCCTAAGTGAAATCCAATTTGTTATTTTAATTCTCTATTGAAGAAGAGAGAATTAAAATAACAAATGCATCTCCTTCCAGTTGTGTGTCCATTGTGAATGTCAAACTAATTTTAAAGTAATTATTTTTGGAACACATAATTAATCTTCTATATCTACTGATCTAGATCAATGCTTTAATCAAAGCTTTAATGGTTTCAAAGGTTTTCTTGATGTAGCTGGTTGATGTGGAAGGGAGTTGACAGCTTATGGTTCTAGTGCATTGTCAGATTGGAAGTTAGGATGTAATTCCCTCTACTTCCACATCAGCCATGTGTTAACTTACTACTGGTAAAAGGGAATTTTTTCCTATGTTATTAACCTGAAATGGAGTATAAAACCAACAGCTGTATGGATTCAGATCTCATTAACATGCTCTGGAACTGTTGGACTGCAAACCTGTTTGAGCAGTCTGGCTTGGGAAGTAAAAAGGAAAAGAGCAGTTGTGCTCTATTTTTTGTGATTTTCTCATATTTAGGGACAAAATTTACTGCTAGTGAATCATCAATAATAATTAGCATGATGGTAATCACATGGCATTTTCTTCCCCAAGTGTTTGTATTTCTCTAAGGTAAGAAATTTAATATACAATGGTCATATCATGTTTAACACATTCTGGTCTAATCTCCTACCTGATCTGCTTACAAATGGAAGGTATTTAATATGAGTATCAGTTGAGGTATTGTGATCCTATTTACACCAACTTTATAAAATCACCTGACAGTGAGAAATTGTCAGATTGTTTCTGGAATTTCTGTTACTTGCTTAGGATCAAGTTACTCCTTCATACCTTATCTTTCTTACTGTGTTGGGGCTTTTCCTGCACTACTTATTACAAAATTATCATTAATTTTATTATTGTTGATATTATTAAACACAGCAAAATAACTCATGCCAAATAAACCATTCAAGGACAATAACATTTGTTTTCATTTTTGAATGCAGATATTGTTTGTAAGGGCAAAATACAGGACTTATTATACTTAAATGGCATTCTCGTAAGTTGTTTTGTTAAAATATTCTCTTTTTTTGGTGTGTAGAGAGTCACAACAGTTCCACTCAAGCTTTTCATTCTGTCTGCAAAAGTTAAGCTTTCCAAAACACAAACAAGTAGCTTGTAATGAAGCATAGCTGTTAACAATTGCATCTTTCAGAGAAAGCTGTATGCTAAAGATTTTGAAATATTGTGAGTTCCTCAGTTATTACTGTATATTGATGAACAGCCATTAAAATGAATAAGTGGTTCAAATCATACTCATGCACTTTACATTCACTCATGGGAAAATTTAGCAATCTGTGTGGCTTACAGATATCTACATCTAAAGATGTAGATATCTTCAACAAGCACAATGTAATGCTTTTTATTTTAGATACATTTCAACTTTTTTTCACCCCACATATTCTCATCCAAAAGGACAATAAATATTTCTAGTAAACTTTTGGACTAAATGATAATATAAAATTATAAGATTTACAGTTTAAATATTTCTGCTAATCAATGATGTGATCACATAATGTGAATTGGTCTCTTCCTGGTTTGTGGGAAAAAGTGAACAATTTTCCTTTTTCTTACAACCATTAAAATAATACTATAGAAGCCAGTGATATGGCCAAAACTCTGTGATGCCTCCAGACTTCTCTTGGGCTAACCAAGCAAACACCCTGTGATTCCATAAAGTCTAGATACCTCATTTAGCTTAGGATAAATTGTCCCTGGCGTTAAGTCTGCCTCCACTAACTGTGAAGGCTTCCCAGAGGATAAACTGAATGGTGAATGCTTTTTGACAGATAGAATTGGGCAAGATGAATCCCAGCTATGTCATGCCCCAAGATATTCACAACAGACATTTATTTTATAGGGCTCTTGCAGCTTCACAGCCTCTTCAGCGATCCCACCTGGTGCTGAATGTTAGAAAGAATTCTTTTTTGTGACATAGAACTTGCTTATCCCTTTGCTATGATTTAACCTTCAGGCAGCTGAACACCACAGAGCCATTGGGTCACTCAGTCCCCCAGAGATGGGGGAGAGAATAGGAAAACTGGTAAAACATGTGGGCTGAGATGAAGACAGTTTAGTAGGACAGAAAAGGAAAATGTTAGTAATGATTAAAAGACAGTATACAAAACAAGTGATGCTCACCAACCTCTGAACATCCTGCCCCAACCGTGGGACAGTTCCCCAGACAACTCCCCCTCTGCTGGATTGTTCTTCATGATGCTTTATGGTGTGCAATTTTCCTTTGTCCAATTGGGGTCAACTGTCTTCCACTGTGATCCCTCCCAGCTTCTTGTGCACCCCCACTCATTGGCACTTCAGTATGAACATTTTCCTGGCTTGATCCCTCCCAGGTACAGCAAGTACTGTACCAAGAACAGTACCCTGTTTATTGTTCTTGCAGGTTGTACTCCTACATGTGTCATGTACAATAACTTTCAAAGCCTTTCATAATGGACCTTACCATGTATATGTGACGCTGTTCAGTTGTATCTGGATGCAATTAAATTGCATTTTTTCCAGATTGTTTCTCCATGTCATCAAAATCAGCAGCTCCTCCCCTGCTCTTTGAGGTCTCCTTAGTTTGGCAGTGTACTTTTCAGAGCAAAATGCAAAGCTACCTGCCTGGGCAGACTGAGCAGTAATCACTGTTGAAAGGGGAAGAAATCTGTTCATCTCCCAGTTTTTCTAACAGAAACAATTTTTAGCTATTGTATTCTTGCCTGATGGATTGGACATTTTAGTTTCAAGCTCTTTCACATCTTCCCACTAAAGACAGACATCCATTACTTCCATATGATCTTTTGTTATTATTTGGGAGTCACAGCTTTTCTGATAATTCTAATAAATTGTGGCAACAGAGGAAATCAAAACTGATTTCTGGACCACTCTAAGATATATTACCAAGGCTGAAAGGGCAATAAATAAGAAGAAGTAAATTTTTTCAGATGTCAGGATGTTATTAAGACTATGGCAGATGGAGGCTTTTCAGATTTCCAAACATATCTGGTCAGGTAAGCAGAAATTTTGGCATCAGGTGGAGTTCGTTGTTGAGAAATACAAGTTCCAGAGGAATGCTGACCACCAAACATATTCCTGGACTCTAGATTAACTGTAACAGGTGGAAAGAGCTGTGGGTTGCTATAGGTTGCAAATGAAAAGTCCTAGCTCAGCGAAAAGCCAAAGATCATGAGAATGAATAGAGAGAGGAATAAATACAGAAAGGTTAAAGCAACATAAAACTATTCTGAACATTTACAGCATACTTTCAGAGTCTTCCCTGTGGTAACATGATTGCTAAACAAAAGGGATCCAAGATGAATAATGCACCCGAGTAGAAACAGAAAGGTTGGCAAGCTTAAAGTGTTCTCTTTTTCACATATCAGGAAGAAGACACAAATTCACATGATGTGATCACATCACTGCTTAGCAAAAATATTTATAACTGTTCATCTTTTAATTTTATACCATTGTTTAGTCCAAAAGTTTACTAGAAATATTTATTGATCTTTTGGATGAGAATATGCATGGTGAAAAAATGTATCTAAAATATTGTTTATATATCTTCTGTCTGAGGGTATAAACATGAATTACATTTAGAAGGACTTTTCCATCAGATGGTTTTCCTAGTGCAACAAAGCCTCCTTTTAAAAATGTATCAAAAATGAACCAAGAAAAGTCAACAAGACTCAGAAAATCTTAAAAAATAAGAAGTTTTCATCTTATTGTAAAATACTGTAAAATACTGTAGTCTGGACCTGTAATCTGTTACACACAATTACCAAAGTGTTCACACTGCTATAAATCAAACTGCTGGAAGGCTCTATAGCAAGGCATTTTTAATCTCATATAAAAATACTGCAATCAGCCAGTATTTCTACAGGAACCTTTGGAAGAAAAGATGAAGAGACTCTGAGAGAAACACTGCAGAAACACTGTGAGATCTGAGCCAAGGCTGAACTCAGGCCTATGAAGGTGAGGCAGCAGTGATGACAGTACAAAGGAATCTACTAATGTGAGTATCAGCCTGGAGCCTATGACTGGTTCCAGCTGCCACTGCTCTATAAACTGACTCACATCCAAACCCACCCACATCCTGAGACTAGATTAGGAGTTCACCAACATTTCCATCACTGACACCAGGGAGAAAAGGGGGATACAGTAGTGTTTGCAAAGGAGGAAAGAACATACACCAAATTGCTTTTCCCTCTGATAGAACACAAGTCTACCACAGCTGTAGCAGTGTGTGTGTACACATCCTCTGGACAGCACATCTCCTTAAAGATTTAGATTCCTGTGCTTCTGTGGGTTGCTGTAGACATGAATCTTCATTTAAAATAATCACTGTCTGATTAATGCACAGGAGATTGCTGGTCTGTATGGAACAAAGAAGAGATGTTTCTCCTCACTTTCATACCAAGGGGAAAAGCTTCCATTCACCCTCCACAGTGAAGACAATGGAGCCATGGTTCCTTGCAACTACTCCAGCAGCACCAGCAGCAGAGATGTTGCTGGAAGCAACTCAAAAAAGGACTCAAAATGGAGTCCCCCACATAAATGGTTAATTCTTCTGTTATTTTTCTCTGTCCTTTTTAAGAAATAAATGTTTGGTTTAACTCAAGAAAAGACTTTCAGGCCTTTCCAGCAAAGACACTGGAAAACTGGAAACTGTTGGAAGACTGGAGAAGTCTGTTTAAATGTTGGAAGTTTTGTGCCAGGAAGGAAAGGGAACTTGTTTTGTCCCCTCATAGCTGAGAAACAGTGGCACCAGGGATGGCAGCTCGATACCCTGCAGTTATATAAACAGTTCAATAGTGATTGATCAACTCCTGATGACTAGAAGAGGCAAATCTACGTTCAATACTGTTCAATAATTCATAAATTTAGTGCCAAAAGTGAAAGGAAACAAGAAACAAATACCTTCATATTTGAAGTGTCGTGGCAGTTGTGTTTTTTAGCTGGAAATTGAGAGTGAAAAAATATAAACCCATCTCTCATACTTCAGTTTTCATTTACTCAATTACATTAAGTAATTTTGCATATTGTTTAAAAATGAAAACCAGCTCCTCAGCTTCTTTGATACTCTGTACTACATGGATGAGGATTTCAGCTCTGGTAAAAGGCAAAGGAGAATGAATGGCTTGTTTTCAGTCAGTGAGGTTTAGAAGTGACTGATCCTTCCTGCATCAAAACTTTAAATGTCAGAGCACAAGTGACTGAAGTGTCTTCATAAAGGCATGAAAAATGGCTGTTAAAATTCACTTGCCCGACATTATTTACATTAGTGGAGCAGCTAAAACTATCCTTTCTACTTTAGTATTTTGTTGACATTTTGGAACCTTTAGGGATGTTTTATTCTGTGTGAACACTGCAAGATTATCTGAGGTGCCTTTTTAATTAAAAAAAAATCCCAGCATATGGCTTTAGGAAGAGCCAACCAAAATAATGTGCAAATGTGTTTATGTGTGGATGGCTGTATTCCAAAGTTCAACAGTGCTAAATTGGCAGCATTTTCTGAAAAGATAAGATTTACTGTTTGGAAGCAGGATGAAAGTTTCAGCTTTGCATTCCTATTACTAGCTAAAAAGAGATCAGTTTGGTTTCCATTTGCTATTTTAGTTGTGCCTTATTTATCTTTATTTCTTTGCTGCAACTATGTAGGCATAGCATAATACTGTTTTCAACACTTAGGAGCTAAAGCTTGTGCAGGAATGAAAGTATTAGAGGATGAAAACTTCAAATGTACGGGTCAGAAAGATTATATTGCTCCTATTGACACTAACAGTGCATGTTTAGCCTGTGAAGGGCTGTGCAGTTGAGGTTTGCTGAGGGCTGTTGGTGATTCTAGACTGGATTTAAAAACCAGTGTGCACAGCCTTTGATGAAAAGTAGCCTCTGTTTCTCAAAAATCATGCTGTTATATTGGTATCTGTTACACTTGGTAATGCCTAATGCAAACTGCTGCACTATACAAATAATGAGGACATATTATGCCAACAATTAGATTGTCTGCAAAGTGGCCTAACTCCATTTGCATGATAATGAAATGGCCCACAAAAAGCAAACACACCAGAAAATGAGGCTTTATGTAAATGGTTTGATACTATGTGCTGGTTGCAGTCCTTAGAGCAAGTCTGTTTTTTGATATTGGCTTACAACTTTTACCAAGTCAAAGACCACAAACATTGCAATGAGAACCAGAATATGTAAACATCTACAAAGCAATCAGGCAACAAGAAATTACTTTTTTAAATAATAAGCCTAGAATGTTAAATCTGTAAAATTGATTTAACAAGAGGAAAGAATGCTTTGTTATTTTGTGTGTATGTTGAAGGCAGACTTCAGCTTTCTTCTGAACAAACATCTGTGTTACTACAGATGCTGCACCACCCAGTGATTTTAGGTGGATCTAATGACAGAAAAGCTGCTTTTCTTCCCCAAGAAATTTCTTTCCTTATGCATTATTAAATTGAAAATAAATGCAATCTCACCTTCCTAAGTGCCCTAGTATAGGAAAACCTTCTTGTCTGCATTAGAGAACAAAGGGATTTTCTAAAGTGCTTCTCGGTTTCTTGGAGGATGCATGTCATTCTTATCCCCAGAGCAAAGAATCGTTTACTGAAAGCAGGGACAGAGGCTTGAAATACCCAAAGTACCACTGAATATAAATGCAACTGTATCATGCTTACCTTACAGCCTAATTTTATGGCTGATGTTACACTTGTTACCAAATTCACCAATTAAAAATGGCCTCTTTCAAAGTTTGTGCAAAATGCAGCTCCCTCTCAAAGAGCTTACCCACCCATGCACAATGACCTTGGATATAAACTTGAAATAGCAACTATTCTAAAAGCATAACCTTCAAAATTTAACACCAAAAAGCTAGAAAGTTTCTGAAGGATTATTCCCTATTGTCTTGGTTTGAAAAGACAGGTATCTGCTAGGGGGAAATTGGTGCTCTCCCCTTGCAATGGAGAATGCAAACCCCCTCCCTCCAAATTATTATAAATTTGAAATGAAGGGGCTCTCAGGCAAAAATATGTGGGAATGGGAATAACAGGGTTTTTTTTACTAATATATATATATCTAACAAAACAAGCAAACAAACAAATGAACAACTACAGCATTAATAATAAGACAGAACCAAGAACCTCGAGGGTCCACAAATCCCAGGGCAGCCTGATCCCCAGTGGCTCTGAGGCACCAAGCTGTAGCGGTGGAAGGTCCCGGGCTGGTGATGAGGTGGATGGGCAGTTCCCGCAGTGGTGGCTGGAGCAGCAGAGATGTCCNTTCTCATTGCTATGATTTTCAAATGCTTAATGAATTCATCTTTATAAGCTTTAAGTGGTATCTTTATACTGTCATAGGGAATAGCAGTATTGCTTCACATTTTTACAGATGGGAAGTGATGAAGACAGCAGGACAACTTGCACGTACAAAGTATCTGCTCAAAGTCCTTACCTGATGGATTTGGGTCCTGAGTCCATCATGCTGATATAAGCAACCTTAGGAATGAATGTCATGTCTTCTTATAGGATCTGCTCTATAAGGCACACCTTTCTCTTTTTCAACAGAATGCAAGAATGCTCTGAAATGGTTTCACTTAAAAGGGCTGTGCCATTTCATTAATTACCTCATCTTTTGTTTGGACCTTCTGTGAACTAGCACAGGAAGATCTGTTAGTAACATTCTGAAAGCTACAGAAAATCCCATATATATCAAGTATCTAAAGTGGAATTACTTTGTTCTCCTTTCTTTTTCAGCCAATATCAATGAGAAACAAAGGTATGGGAGAACCAGCCATTGTCATGATAGTATGAAAAATTATATTTTAAGTTTAGCTAAGAGGTTTATGCAAGGTGGAAATAGGTTTAAACTATCAAAATCTGCTTTAAACTGAAGCCACCTTTCAATTTTTAACTTTGGAGAACTCAAAGTTGTTTAGAGATATCTGTGGCATAAATCAATTCTTGTAAAGACCACAGGCAAACAGAAAAGACCATGTTTCCCTCTTCACACACAATTACACCTATGTGCATCAACAGATGTTTTTCCTTGCTTATTCCATCAAAGAGCACACTGGAGACCCTCTTGCTGTGATTTGGAAGTGTATTCCTAAGACATACTAAATATGTGGGTGTGTCAGAAAAAGCACAGAGGGTGCATGTGAAAATTATTGAAATCAATGGCAAAAATATTGATTTCCATGGAGTCTGATTTCATAAATTAAGGGCAGACAGTTAGGTCTAAACATGTAAGAGAAGAGGGAAGAATTCAGGGAGAGGAAGAAGACACAGGAATATGCTCTCCAGTAGGTGGAGAGGATCAGAGCCCCCCGAATTCCTCCTGTTCCAATTCCAAATCATTTCAATCTGCTTCCATGGCAGAGGTTGTTGCAGCAGAAACCTTTTGTTTTCTCTCAAAAAAAGTTAAAATCTAGAAGCTATTGACCACATACATTTATTTTAGAGCCTTAGGTTTTAGATCATGGACATACCACAGCATAGCCCAAGTGCAAATCAAAGGCTACTGGAAATGCAAGTGCCTTCCTATTCTACACTTAATTTGAATAACGGCTGAAGGTTGACTTGTCTTATCCCAGACATTATTGTAACTTCTCTACATTCACGTTTTACAGAAAAAAATGCAGAGACTTAAAAATTACCTTCTCAGCCATTGTCTGTCTTTCTGTCTCTTGTGATTTTATCTGCTTTCTTTCACCAGGAAATGTTGGTTTATGTCCCAGATAATATAGTGTGGATGAAGAAAAATATTTCCTTAGTGTTTCTCCACTAGCAGAAGTTTCCATGCATCACTCTTGCAGAAAGAGTGAAGAGTTACTTCAGCCACAGAGAGAAACAAACCTTGTTAACAGGAAAATAAGACAACTGGGAGTATTATACTGAGCTAAATCATCCTGCTATAACACTACTGAGGAATTGCAATTCAGCATCAAAAAATAATAAGGGCATTATTTCATCTAGTTTGCTTTATTTTCCTCCTACACAGGGCATTTTTATTTCTTTGCAGTGTCTCAGTCTGATCAAGAAAAAAGTGTCTGATCTGCTTGGCTCTTAAAAAACTAATGAAAAAATAGGGATTTTTCTTTGTTCTTTAGCATCTTAAGTGCATTATTTCTGTGCCTGTGCTGCTGACAGTATTGAGCTTGGAGAGTTTTCACTGCCCCTCTGGACTGCTTTTGTGGATTCATTCATGTCTGTATTGCTGCAAACACTCTAGAGAGACTGTATCCACATTGCATTGCACTTGAAAGTATTTCTCTGTCTGTACCACATGACAAAGAGCTTTGTGCCTTCTCATGGAAGTGCTTTGCCAGTTCAATACAGAACAAGCTCACTGCTCATTAGCTCCCTCTGTGACATGTGATTGCTTCAGTAGCCTCCACACAGGGGTGCAGCCAGGCAGTCTGTGCCTGCTGCCTACAGCAAAGCCAGGCTCCCTGCTCCATCATCTGTTGCTCTGCAGGTTGCTGGTAACTCTGATCCTTTGGCCACAGCTGCATTTTGCGAGGCTGGTTCGACACTTTGCAGGCCACTGGCAGAACTCTCACTGTCTGCTGTAGCATCTGGCAAGTTGCTTGTGTGTCATATGAGGTGCATCTAAAATGCAGTGTGCCAACCATGGCTACTGATAACATCAGTCTGGTGGCCCGCCTGAGTTGGTGGGGCCAACAGCTTTCCCACAGTGTGGAGAGATTTGGGAGCAGTATCTGCTGCTCTGCAGATGGGATAGGCTGGAAGAGCTGAGGATCCCAGTGAGCTCCTTGGGAGGACCTGTCAGCTACAGATGCATTCATTCCAATCAGAGAGTTCATGGTAGCTACTGACTCCTCCTTGGGACACCCCTTGCTCCGTGTATTCTGACCAGAAGTTATGCCCCATCCCCAAAACCCTCCTCTTTCCCCCTTAGCTGTGGGGCAGTGTCTGCTGGCCTCACCAGATGAGCCTGTGGGCTATGGACTCTCCCACATTGAACACGGGTCAGGATGATTCAAATCTGCTGGGTTTGGCTTTTTTGTGGATACATTAGTCTTGTTTACTCTTGTTTATTTGTCCCTCAACCTGAAGTAATTGAACACCAGTGTCACCTTTGTCTTACTTCAGTTCCCTTAGGTGGCTTCACTCACAGTCTGAAGTTCCAGCCAGGTCAAGGAGAGGTGGGCTTGGGTGGTCACAGCTTCTTTATACAGTTTTGCCATAATGGGCAAAACTTCTTCCTAACAACGTTTAAGCCATTAACCATAAAATTTCAGTCTCTGACAGCCCTGATGTGCCCATATCCCATGTGAGGCTTTGGACACAGTCCCACATGACACCCTGAGCCCCACACTGCCAAGCCCTAGCTTTGGAGGATGGCCTATTAGGGTCATGAGGAATTGGCCAGATGGATGCAACTAGGGATCTGTGGTCACTGGCTCCATGTGTGGGTGGAGGCTGGGGACAAGGAGTGTCCCTCAGAGCTCTGCCTTGGCTCTGGGACTCTTGAACAGCTTCCCCACTGACACAGAGAGAGGACAGAGCTCACCCTCAGCATGCGTTTGCAGGAGACAGAAGGCTGAGCAGGTCAAGGGCTGAAGAGAAGGACTTGAGAGGGCTGACGAATGAGAAATCTGGCATTGTCAACTGCTTATGAGTTGGCAAATGCTGAGGAGAGAATGGGCATCAAGATCCTGGCTACATCTGGCACAACCCGTGTTGACAGTGTTATTGCCTTCCTTACAGACCATGCTGTGGCATTTGGCCTTTCTCATGTACAGCCTGAAACTGGACAGTTGCCACTGTTCAGCATGCAGAGAAGACATAACTTTTTGATTATGTGCCTACAGGAGCCTGCTCACTCACTGACACAGCAGAACGTCATACAGGGGGTCCACCCAGTCCTCACAAAGCACATAATACAATATTTTACAGTAGTTTACAAAAATGTACCATTTGCATTCTGTAAATCAAAGAGCATATTAAAAAAAGTAAACAAAAAAACCCCCTATTTCACACACAATGCATCCTGGACTTCATTTGCAGACCATTCAGGCTTATTGATCATTGTAAGAGTATGGGGAATGTGAGACCATCTGCTTCATTAATTACCTCACTATTAATTATAAATTAAATAATAAATAACAAGAAAGGTGATAAATTGAACACACAGATACACAAGTCTGACAGGTAGGTGGTAATTGAGACAGTAACAGAAACCAGAACTGCTCAGACAGTGATTGATAGTTCACTGAAAAACCACTCAGGCACAGTCTTGAAGTGGGGTCAGGCTGAACTGTGGAACAGATAAGCAGGTGGAAACAAGGCTGAGTATTATGGGATGCTTGAGGGGCCCTGTGGACTTTTTGCAAAACTCATTATGGAAAGCCTAAAAGAAGGGCCAAAGGCTGACAAATTATGTTCAGGGTGGATCTAAGAGGAATAAACTTGGGAAAACAGGGAAACATAGAAAAATAGGCTGTCTAAACAGTCTGCTGGTCAGTTAGCTTACCTGAGCCCAATTCCTGATCACCTCAATCTAGCCAATCTTCCAAGTAAATAATTTTTCTTAACAAATTTTCTTCTATAAATTTGCTGTCTGTCCTGTGTGTGAGTCCTGTAAGGTGTATATGTCAGTGTCGGGAGGCACTCACATGCAAAAGGGTTCTGGCTGTCTGCTATTGCAGATAGAGATAGAGAAACCTCTGCCATCATCCCTTCAACTCCTCATGCAGCTTCCATGCCTGGCTGGATGTTATCTAATATCTCAAAGCATGGTTTTATTATTATGTGATTCTTTTGTGGGTAGAACTCCCAGGAGGGAGGGAGGGGAAATGATCTGCCTGGCACAGATTGAGAGGACTGTGACAAGTGCAGTAACATATACTTGAGCAATCTCAACCCTAGCACCTGTATGGTGGGTTTTCTGAAAATCCTTTCCCCACAACTTTCCCAAGGAGCTGGTTAGTTCACTCCAAAGCAGGACTCAGAAGCAATCTAACAGTGTGGATAACTTGGAGCCATGGGTTTGCATTCCAGGCAGCAGTCCTTTGCTTGAATTGAAGAATACCAGCAATTTATTGAAATGCCATTTAAAAACAAGTGTTCAAATAAAACAAGTGTTTACTAGAAATAGTAAAAGATTCTATTTTTTGTGTTGTAAAGGTTATTTACAAAGACAGCTGCGGTGATAAGTCAGAATAATGCTGCATGACGTTGACATATATTTCACCTCATTTGTAATAGCTGCCATGAACAGGCCTGTTGAGCTAAATGGTGAATGCACCTTGGCATTTCCAGCTTCAAAAGCCACAGTGAAGGATTTATAACCACTGCAACTTTCTAACACTGCTCTGGAAGGATGAAAAAAAGAGAATAGTTTAAATGACATCAAGATGGAAGTATTCTGTGAAGAGAAATAAAATTATTAACCCATTCAGTCTTTTCAGAGGCTGCAGCAGTCAAAGAATGATCCTTTCATACAGTCTGTACTAGCATGCTATAACTCAGAGAAGCTGTTAAAAACATAACCAAGGACATATTCTTCAAAAGTCTCCCTGAGAACAACTATCACAAAATATAACAGTTTAAACTAGCTCAGTGCCATTTCTCTCAGCTAATTTCAGAGCCAAAAATACAGGCCTCTGCATAAAAAATTAATTCCTTAATGTTTATGCCAAAAAACTGTGCCAAATTCTATAAATAATCACTTGAATGAAATATTTTATTTTTAAAAATGGCACATCTCATCTTAAAAGCCCAAACTGTGTGAAGATATATTTTCTTTAACAGTGTTATTGTGATGCTGTTTGTCATCCACTTATTTTTCTAGAATCTATATTATTATTTTAATGAAATGAGGCAGTCAGCTATTCCTTCAGAAGGAAGGAATCTTTAAAGGCTTAAAAACATGTTACCATTTCCAATGTGCATGGTAGAAATTTGTAGTGTCTTGCAGAATGGGGTTAAAGACTGGTCAGGTCTGTGAGGTGAGCTCCAGAAAGAAGTGCTGAACAGGAAACCTCCTTGTCCATCTCTCTGCACGCAATATATTTTATCCAGACATATCTTAAAACCATAATTAAAGAGAAGTCTCTGGAATATCTAGAATCATGCTGGTCTTTAAAACATAACCTTTCACACCAACACTTTAGGAGAGTCGATACTGTAGCAGCTATTTTGGACAAGTCTGGGTAACTCGATGCTACTTGCCTCACCAGGGAGTAATAAATAAAATAAGCCTCCCCTATGGGAAGTTCAATTAATTAATTTTATTTCAAAATAAAATAAACTTTAAATTTCTGTTTCTGAGGTATTGAGAAACAAAATAAATTTTTTCTATCATACCTTGCTCCTTACTCCTGTTTTCTGCTGCTTGTTCCTTCTTACTAGTTCCCTGTGGTCTACCTTGGTTATTCCACTGGCTCCAGTCCCTTCAGGTTGTACCTGCTCTGGCAAGGAGTGCCTCACTCTAAAGCAGGGTCTCCAGTTCTGTCTCTTCGACTTGTCATCTTTCACATCCCTGAATCTTCCTTTGTGTCCATTCCTGTGGGTGTCCTCACATCTCCAGTGTCTCCTGACACTAGCAGGAACCCATTCTTGTCTTTTCCACCTCTTTCCCTTAAAAATATATTTCAGTAGGGGCACTGTGTTCTCCTTTGGCTGATGGTTTGGAATGCAGTGCAATGGTGTTGGCTTTTGCCAAGCCACTGGGAGCTGACTGACTGGTACAGGGAGGTTTATCACCTCCTTCTACTCAGGGCACAGCTCCTGCTACACCAACCCTGCTGATTATGCCCAACACAGTGGGCAGGGAGTAGCAGGAGAAGGCTGCTCTGCCAGGCACAGGTAGCCAGGGGCACACACAAGAACAAAGCAGTCAAAGTCAAAGGGACCTCACTGACAAGGGAACAATCCCACAGACCTGAGCAAGGTGAGCAGGCCAGGTAGTGACTTAGTGACAGTCACACGTCCAGATCCCAGATAAGTTCATGATCAGTAAGAAATCAAACAAGGAAGCCAAGCCAGCAAGGCACAGCCATGGTCCAGGTCAGATCCAGACACAGGAACGAGGTTACTCACCAGTAACCACTGAGCCACAACTCAGTGCTCTCCAGGAAAGTGGTGAGGCAGACACAAGGACAAGGCAGGAAATCAAGTCTATGAGTCTGCATTAGGGTCCAGATCAAGATCAACATGCCAGTCACACCCAGGATATTCTTCAGGATTTCTCCTGTCATAGAGGCTGTTTAATCTGTAGATATAGATGACTTTTTCTCCTAGACATGGACAATTTGTTTCCTAGAGGTCATTGCTTTCTCTTTTATAAAATGACTTTAATTTCAGTGGAAGATGGATATTTGATGATACTTGGAACTATGATCTCTCTGCAGAGCAGTGACTGTACTCTCAGCTAGGCAGTAGCTTGATCTTATCCTTGTAAATATCCTTGTGAAGCAGCACTGCATGCAAAACATGCTTCCCAAGAAGGTACCAGCACCCTTGGAAACTGCCTGACACCATAATGTCCTTTCATTGTGCATGTTGCCTGTCTTTTGTTGATAATAATTTCTCATTGTTGTTATCCTGGCTCTAGTTCAAAGCAGTGATCTAGAAATGAAAGACTGTTGTCTCTTATCAGACCCAGGAGCCATTCCAGCTTATATCTCAGAAAGGATGGTGTTTAATAGCAATCATTTAATTTTGTAGGTTTCTATAAACAACCTTAATGATGTCATTAGAATTCTCAAGGCTAAAGGTAGGAGTCCCAGTTCAAATTGTCACATTAAACACGCATGGTCTATTCCAACTAATTGAATTAATTTCCTTTTGCAAGAGAAAACAAGAGGAAAATATTTTAGACCTGAGTTTCCTAATGCTGCTACTATTTTTACTTTGGATTTCAGAATTAAATGGCCCCACAAATTTTTCTGACTGGACTTTCTCTTCTCCCTTGACAATAAAAATATTTTCTCCTGTCATGTCCCAATCTTTTAGTAGCTTTCAGCCAAGTTCACAGCATATTTTCAGAAGGGAATTGTTTTGGAAGAGCAGGGCAAATAATTTCTTTTAAGTATCTAATATAAATTCACCTTTTTTTAGTTTGAATTTATTCCCCATTGTCTTATGACTGTGTGTCCTTGTCAAAAATCCCTCTACAGCTTTCTTGTATGTGCCCTTTAGGTGCTGGAAGGTGCTATAAGGTCTTCCTGGAGCCTTGTCTTCTCCAAATACCTCAGCCAATAGGAGAGGTGTTCCAGCCCTCTGGTCATCTCTGGACTCTCTCTAACAGGTCCATATCCTTCTTCATCATTGTCATTTATTCACTAGTAATACTCTTGAAATTCATTATGTTGCCTGCACAATAAAGTGGAATTATTCATCAAGGTGTGAGGAGTAAAGGCATGGTATTGCAAATTCAGAAAGTTGCTGACTCTTACCAGTTAACTTCTTAAAGTGGCCTTCAAATACAATGTTGATTACCTTATAGTTAGGCTGTATAAAAAAACTATTTTTTGGGCAAACTAATGTAAACTTGGAAACAAATTTTCTATAGAATAGAGGACTCAAATGCATAAAAAAGCAGCAATTTCAGCAGTGGATTATTTTAATTTAAAGTTAATTTTAATTTTAGAGTGTGCCCTGTATGTCAGGAAAAGAAAATTGCAAGCATTTTTTTTCCATTCCTAGGAGCTTTCTTAAAACATAAATGGTATTTTAGACTTATAGTTTTAAATTAGACTTGTGAAACTAGACTACTATATCCAAGAGCAAAACTAAGTTATATATATAAAATAATCAATAATAAATTGCACTGAACCTCTTGGGTTCAGCCAATTAATTGTTGTAGCAAAATAACTCACAGTTTAATAACCTTGAAGTTATTAAATGTACATCAGTGAAAAACATTCACATTTGTTGTCAGTCCCAAAAGACTGAGATACACATAGCTCCACTTGGTTGTAAAAAGAATAATTTTTTTCACATTTTCAAAGACTTTACTGGAGAGCATTAAATTAATAGGTTTCATATTGTGCTAGAGTATCTGAAAGGCTAGTGCAGCACCTTTAGTCCACAAGTTATTTCCACTGCAGTTAGTATCTGATATAGCTAAATAAGTGCTAATTTGGAGAACCCCATGAAGTAACAATCAGACTTCATAACTGCATTATCAGGTTTGCTTCCTTTTTTCACTACAGTGCAGAGCATTGCAATGTCAACCCTATTTGGTCTCTAGACTGTAACTGACAGACCTGGATCTCTGTAATACCTTTCCAAGAAAAATCATCTATCAATCTGGCCAAGACTAAAAACTGATGGTGCTAAACTCTCTTATGCAGGGCTCAGAAATAAAAAGCTGACACACTGATAATTACTTACTGATGCTGACAATCTTGACACTGCTTGAGTTGCCTGCATCAGTTCACCGGGATTATTTATTCAACTTCCTGTGCTGGCTTCATAAAGTCTTATGCCTTTTGGGCCAGACATTGTCATTCTGTATGTGGCTACCTGGCCTCCAATCCACAGTTTCAGTACCAATACACATTATCAGCACTAGATATAATCAGATATAATCATACATTACAGCAGTTTAAATTGATCCCTAAAAGTGAGAAATAGAGGTCCTGAGTCACCTGATCTGACTTTGAGTTTAGGCCTGTTGCAATCTGGGATTGAGGCCAGATTACTTCAGAGGCCTTTTTCAATTTAAAATGTGCTATGATCCTGTCATCTAGGGGGTTCTCAATTTACATTTACCTGCTCATAACTATACCTCCATGAATTAAATTCATTGCTGATAATAACCCCCTTTATTCATATACCAGTGACTGAAAAGTGTTGCTAAATGTGTATTACATCTCCATTAAATAAAAGGTGTGCTACTACCTTGGTGGAAACCTTAAGTGGTAGGAAAAGTATGTTATCTTCCAGTAAAACAAACAAAAAAGCAAGCAAACAAGCAAACATGCACTGGTATAATTTCTCTGGACAAATTAGTAACAGTAAAGCTGTATCTGAAGTCTGGAGAACTAAGAAAGATCTCTTTCAAAGAGACAATGTCATAGAGTTGAAATATCACTTTGCTTCAATTTTCTTTTATACTGAATGGAGACGTTTTACTTTTTCACTAGCAGCACCTGACATTAGCAACAGAGGTTGCTGAACATTGTAAAATCTGACAGTTATATCGTCCTGAATTTTTGAGTGTATTCTGCTGTGTTTGTGTATTGCCTTTCACACGTGGTTTCTGTAAGCTCTTGTGGTGCAGTGCATAACATATGAAACTCCTTGGAGACATCACAATGAAATAACAGCCAGAAGTACTTAAACTACTCAACTCTATTTTAATCAAGGTGATTGCTTAAAAAGAGACTGTTTCACAATCATGCATCAAGATTGTTTTGGTTATTTTAAACAAATCTTGAATTTCAGGCATTCTCTGGAGAAAATGTCACACTATTGTTGCATAGAGTTGAAAGAAAAGTTGTCATGTGCTTCTACGTGTCAAAAGACAGGCACTAAAATTTTTCAAAGGTCAACCACCTGCAAATACTCTCCAAGTAGACTTGCTATGTTGTTTCTTGAATATATTCAAAGATATTATAACTATTCATGTATGTTTTGAAAAATGAGTGTTGCTGTTTAACTCCAGCTGACAACTAAGCTCCGCAGAGCTGCTCACTGACTTCCCTTTGGTGGGATGGGAGAGAGAGTCAGATAAGTGCAAGTAAGAAAACTCCTGCTTTGAGAAAAAGGCAGTTTTACAGGGAAAGCAGAAGTTTCACACTCAAGCAAAGCTGAACAAGTACTTCAGTCCCCACTTGGGCAGCAGGGATTCAGCTACCCCCAAGACAGCTTGGCTCTATCATGTGCAATGGCTACTTAGGAAGACAAACATTATTACTGCAAATATCCCCCACCCCCTTTCTCCTTCTTCCCCCACTTAATACACTGAAAATGGTGACATAAGGTATAGAATGCCTCTTTGGTCCATGAGGGTCAACTGTCAACAGGACACTGTGGAAAATTTAGGACAAAGCATTTGTTGCAGGTTGATTTGCCAACTTATAATGAAAAACAGAAGCAGTTTCTAAACCAATTAGATTTTTCATCATGTACAGAGATCACTGCTTTCTATTATTTTGCAAAAGTAATTTGAATAGTTTTGCAATAAATTTCATTGAAGCATAGAATATCTTGTGTTAGAAGAGATCCGCAAGTCCACAGTCCAACTGCTGATCCTGCACAGGACACCCTAAAAGTCACACTCTGTGCCTGAGGGTGTTGTTCAAACACTTGTGGAACTCTCTCAGGCTGGTGCTGTGATCACTTCCCTGGGGAGCCTGTTCCAGGGCCAAATCACCCTCTGTGTGAAGAACCTTTTTCTAATATCCAACCCAAACCTCTCCTAACTCAGCTTCAGTCCACTTCCTTGGGTCCTGTCCCTGTTCACCACAGAGGACAGCGCCTGTGCCTCCTCCTCCCCTCACAAGGAACCTGTAGACTTCAGTGGGATCTCTCTTTTCAATCTCTTCTTCTCCAGGCTGAACAAACCAAGCGACCTCAGATGCTTCTCATACGGCTTCCCCTCCAGACCATTTTATTTCTTTTGCATTAATACAATGTTTTTCTAGTTGAGATCTCAAACTACCAAAGAAGCTGAAAGATTTTCACAATTGTGTGGAACTTCTGTGAAAGTCTTGTGCAGTGACTCATTTGGAGAATAGAATCTTGATCTATAAAGTCAGTGCTAAAGCTGCAGTCTCTTAGGTATGTTCTCCAGAGAAATTAACTGCCCACAGAATGCAGGAAAGAAGTAGCAGTTTCACAAACCCAGAGTTTTTCCTGACTCAGTAGCTGCCCCCTTCCCGTGATTTGCTTAGTGATTTGTTTCTAACATAGGCTGCAAAAGATAAATGTATGTTTCCATAAAGAAAACACAAAATTTTATTTTATATATCTGTACATACATGCCTTTTGAAATGCAGTGATTCCATGCATTTTTTTTGGTGTGCATCAAAGGTATCAATAAAATAGGAGCAAAACTCTAAAGGAGATTTTGATTTTTTGCCAAGATGCTGAAAGGCTTCCCAGGTTCACATTAACTTGCGGACAGATCATACTAAATACATTGTGTCCTTGAAACTTCACGTATAGTCTAGTAACATGACTTGAAGTGCTTACAACCTAAAAAGCTTTTATTTCCTCAGGCAACTGTTCCATGTTTGTTTGCATTGGTTTTATCTTTATTTGCTACTCATACAGATGATTTTAGTTAGACATAAGTTAGAAAAGACCCTGGCTTTATAAAAGTAGCAAATTAAACTCTGATAATGAATATAGGGAAAGTGTGATTTACTTTTGACAAAGCACTTGTATTTGACTAATTAAGGAGTTGGGTCATCAATCCTGTGAACAGCTGGGTTGTAAGGACTGTAAAATATTTCCCTTGTGCAGTGGTACAACAGCTGAGTTTCAGAAGAAAGAAGGAAAACAGTGATTCATAGCAGAGGAGATCTGGCAGAAGATTATTTGGTTTGATATTAGAGATTTTGGACAGGGTTAAATAACATCCTGATTGAAGGTTAATAAAATGTAAGTATAGATGAAATATGTGAATAAATTAAAATTAAGGTGAAGCTGTTAATGAGTTTCCTCCTGGACCTACATCCAGGAAGCAAACAGTGCTTGCATTTCATCCTGGGCTGCAGTTCCATCATTGTTTGATAAAATGAACTAGTTTCATCGTTGAAATAAAATGAATTCAGATTCTGTTTGCTTTTGTGCAAGCACCTTCCCCCAGCAGTAATTTTAACAGCTTTTTGGGCAAAACCTGGTGAACCATATGAATCTAAAAGTAAACCACTAAGAAAACTTCATTGAACCACACTATGATAAAAGCCTCCCTCCATTTCCTGTGTCAGAAACTGTCTTTATTTTAATGTGTGAGAAACAATCCGTTATTTTCCTTAGGTTTTGAATCAATTGCTAACATCACTTTTCTGTCAGTGTTGCTTTGTTAAAAAATGAAGCATTAGAGGTACCATTTAAAGTGTCTTCCATATTGAATATAAGTATTTCAGCACCATATTTCAGATAAGGATATAATCTAAAAAAACCTATCCTATTTCAATTTCGCAGACTTTTTTGCATATTTTTGGCAGCAACTGCTCATGCTTATACAGCCTTACCAGAAATTACCTCTTTTGGATAGATTGCTAGACACCATAGTTAATTCTTGACAACAGAAACATTTCAGATTTTAATGCTTCTATAATCAATTTCAAGCTATTTCTATAACCAAGGATTGCTTTCTGCTGTCAATATGCAGAGCAGCCAGGCATCTAATTCTAAACAAGAAAAATCACCTAGGCTTTTCCAAGGATTTTTCTGGTTTCAAGTAATAAATTTCAAAATACCTGTGAGAAGAACATTAAATATGATGGGATTTTTTTTACCACTAATTAGGCATAGGGAGTACTCCACAGGTCAGTGGATAAAGGTATTTGTATCCAGATGAGAAGAGAGAGCACAGAAAAGAAGCACAATTGGTTCTTGGCAATGTCACCAGGGAGAATCACCAAATCCTCTGGCTAGATCAATAAATGCCAACAAGCATAACTAATGATCCCAAGATGTAAACATCTGAAACTGGAAGCTGAAATGAGGTTAAGGCTGCTGTTCTTCAGTTCAGGGAAGGATGAGCCAACAGTGCTGACAGCTGGTCAGTGATGGTGGAGATGGTGCACCACTGCTTTGATAAACTTTAACCAGTGCTAATCAGCACAGTCATCTTGCACGTCATTGTGAAGGCTGTGACAAAGAACTGAAAACACCAAGTGTGTTTCTATAGGGAATTATCCTGAACTTTTAAAAACCCAAAAAGGGGGAATAATGGGGGAAAAAAAGAAGTTCAGAATAAGAATCAAGTTTCCTCCACGACTAAAAGAAATAAAGATTGATTTTCAATCAACAGAGGACACTTTAGGGAAGAAAGAATCAGCCAAAGTCTGTACACAAAGAGTTATTTAAAAGAAGAGGAATAGTTTAGCAACCACAAATGGCCATAACAGATATGATGTCATACAAGAGACAAGCAGAACTTCAGTACCCAGACAGTAGCAGAATCTTGCAGAAATTCTCTGATTGCTTTTCTTCCCAGTAAGAATGATCTGGGTTTTTTTCTGTTTTGGTTTGGTTTGGTTTTTTTCCCTTTATTTTAACAAGTTATTTATCCAAACAAGGACTTTCCATTTTATTCCATGACATCTTAATTTTCTTAAAAGCCTGTAGGTGAGGTGCTTTATCAGAAGTCTTTCAGAAATCCATTTTGACTCATTTATCCTCCTGTTTGTTTAATGGTTCAAAGAACGGCAGTGATTTCTTCTGGTCCTGCCTCGCTTTTTAAAAAAAGCTGTGTTGACTTTTGTAAACTGGATAATATTTAGCAGTGCTCCCCACTTCTGTGCTTTATTAAATTTCCTGCTATTGGATCCTTAGAGACATCAGGTTTACGGATCTGTTGTTCCCAGAGCACTGGAAGCCTCTTTAGGAGCTGATGTCAGACCAAGACAATATCAAACAAGGGACACTATGCCAACCTTTATCGTTCTACAGGTGGCTCCATTCATTTTTTATAACTCTTGGATAAATGCCACCTGGCTCTGGTAATTTTTTTTACTGTGCATTTTTAAAATCTGTTTCTTACCTTGTCTTATCCTCTTTTCCATTTTCAGCAAATGATGTGATTAGTCACTCAGAAAAAAGGGATCAGGCATGGGAATTTTTCTAGATTCACAGTAAACTCAAAGAACTGATTTAGTGCCTGTGCAAGATCCTGATCTTTTCAGAGTCTACTTCCCCACATTGTTCTCTAATTAGCCTAAGTTACTTGCAACTAAGTTTTCTGCTCTTAATATACTGTGGAAAAAGGTTTTTATCTTTTATTCCTTCTGTTAACTGCTCTTCAGAGACTTTGTACTGTGATTTTGTGTAAAGGGATTATAGCATCAGAACTTTTAATTTAAGGTAAATAGCCTAGGAAGCATTTTAGCTAGAAAATGTAGATTGAGTACATCTAAAACTTGATTAGTCAGAAAAAACACCTAAAATATAGCTTCTTTTAAAGGAGGAGTTAATAAGTTATATGCTGTTATTTAAATGAAAGCATAGTGTGGACACACAATTCACAGCACCTGTGAACAAACAATCCAATGGATATCTTCTCATTAGATGGACACCTAGATCATGACTATGTCTTAGGCATCCCTGATGCATTATTGAGGAAGACAGAAAAGAAGAGGTCCCTTCCAACTTTACCCACTCCTTCTGTGATTTTGTAAAAAGATATTTATTCAAACGAAAATCAAAATAAAAGCATTTATTTGCCGAAATTGCAAATATCAAAACATCCTGCAAACTGTGCTAAGGAATGTCTTGTGGGGAAAAAAGTAAAAATGAACCAAATTATTTAACTGTTGCCATGATGAACTCTAAAATGGTTAGCAAATGGGAACAAATTAATTAATCATTGCAAAAAAAAAAAAAAACCACCAGAAAACCCCCTTCCACCTAAAACATTTATTTTTATTTATTTTTGTTATACAAATGTTGAAAGCCTGATTGTGTTTTAGACATCTCATGAATTTTCAGAAAGTATTGAAACTTTACCATTTAATTTGAAATAGTTAAAATCAGCCTGAGAATTTTCCTTCTCTAAATGCCAGACCTGCTTAAGGGTCTTAGAGGGAGGTGCAGAGAAGGGGAGGAAATAGAAATGAAATAAACAGAAAATAATTAATGTGAGGGGAAAATTCAATTCTGTAAATGAGGAAATAAAGGACTTGACATTATTTTATAATGCCCACCAATAAAATGTTGCTTGTGTAGTACCAATGTTTGGAAAAGAGGAAATTTGCAGAGAGAAATAAACATTCTCTTTGTTAAACTCTTTTATCAAACACAGGCCAGCATGTTTATCACTTGAAACAGCTGCTCACCTAATATCTTTGGTATCATGACAGTGCTAGGAGTGTATTAACAGGAGTCGTAACTCATAATTCCTTACCCTTGCATGTTACATCTATTGAATTTCAAGTGCTTCCTAGAAGGAGGTCAAAACCATTATTTCTATGGTAAAGAATAAAAAAGAAACATGTGGTGAAAAACTGATAATTCTTAAGTTATAAAATCACAAAGACAGTAATTTATGTTATTCCACCAATTTTTGTTCAGATTTCCAATTTATTTTTAGTGTAATATAAACAAAACATATACACACAGCTGTGAATACACACACACACACACACACGCAATTTAAAGCATTATCTAATAAACCACAATGTTCTCTGTCACAGGAAGATAAATCAGCTAGATTTATGAGGTGGACTGAACTACACTTTTTTCTAATAGTGAGCTCAAGGTCTCTCTATAACTCAAGAAAGCTTTAAATCGAAGTCTATATGAACAGAATGTAAACCAGACAATTTAACTTTTAGAACTGAGAAAACTCAAAATGACTAAGTCAGGACAGAAAAGCAGGTTTGATAAGTCAATGTGCTCCTACTGCTGTTCCGTTAGAGGATGTGCCTTTACTCTTGTGTTTGGTTTCTGTTAACTCAGTGTCTTGCTGGAAAAAAACATATTCCTGTGTGCTTCTCTTCAGCCCTCAGAGAGATGCTATTCATCTCATAGGTGCGCTTACTCCTATTCATCCTCTTCTCTTCAGTCCCCGCTCACCAAGGAAGCCTCCCCTTCAGATCTACTCTGAAATGTCCACCTTCTCTTCTCGTTATTCCAGGGGGATCAAGCAATCTTACTTTCCTTCTTCAAGAGATTTGCCAGTCCCACTTCTTTCTCTCTTAGAAGAACATGTTTCATAATGAAGTTAAAAACAAAACAAAACAAAACAAAACAAAACAAAACAAAAAAACAACCAAACAAAAAACCACATGCTATTCACTATTTTAAATAACATTTAGATAAAGGAAGTTACTCTAATTTAAAAAAGGGCACTCAGTCACAGCAAAAACTCATGGGATAGTTATTTGGTGTTTTTGAATAATTTGATACATTTTTAAATAAGTGGGGTTTTTATTTCCTAAAGTGATTCTTATAAGGTTTTGCTTGAGTTACTGAGGCATTCCCTTCATTGTGTTCTCATAATATTTTATTTTAATGTTTTAATTCAATTACTCAATGGCTTTCAGCTTTCTGCAGCTGAATTCTAACTATCATCTATCTATCTATCTATCTATCTATCTATCTATCTATCTATCTATCTATCTATCTATAAATGTATAAAAACTTACAGAGATACATGGCTTTTCCAGTTAAGATTCTACAGTTTAAAGAAAACTGGTGGTATGAAAAGCAGCAAAGCAGCAGCACTGCAGATAAGGAGAAGACAAAAATACCCATTGTTAAATATTGGTACCCAGAGCAGAAACAGGCAACTCCTTCAGCACATCGTGATTAAAGCCTTGATCTTTAAAAGCACACTAACTTTGACATTAACATAAAAATGCCTGGCTTTTAACAAGAGAAAATATGCAGAAATGCATCTGTTGATTAATTTACTCCCTATAGAATGTATTATTCACCACTATACTGCAGAGCTAAAGCCAAGCTACAGCATGTTTTCAGCATGGTTGCTGTTAGGTCAAGCATCATTTTCCTTCAAAGGCAAAATCTTCTGTGTGTTCTCAAAGTTGCATGTGGACTCTGGTTTTACTTTGGCCAGGCAGTAAAACACTGCCCAAGTGAAGGGCAGGCAAAAGCTGCAGTGCAATTCAAGTTTTCTGAAGACTCACTATGGGTAAATAAAACAGTGCAGGCTCTTTTGTCAAGAGATTGCACACACATAGCCATAACAAGTGTGATCTGTTTGCAATTGTTTAGGCTATACATTTTTGAGAAGAAGCTAACTGATACAGCAGGCTGGAACAGTGATGATAGCAGCAAACCCTCCAACATGAGATGATTGATTAGTGCAGGCAGGGAATAAAGAATGAGTGCATTATATCAGATGTTAAAGAAGAGAACATATGTATTAAATAGAGTGGGGAAACAGCTGGTCCTTCACCCTTCCTTTTACACAAGGAGAAGGATCTGTTCTGAGGATTTACAGTCTTAGGAATGTTCTGTGTAAGATCTGAACCTTTCCCTCTGCCTTTCCAAGTATGAATTAAAACACTCTGTGCAACAGGAGTAGTGCATATCTGGGAGGGAGGCCATCTGTCTCATATTCAAACAGCATTCATTGCATGATCTGATTCGGCTGAACACATCTCACTAAACAGGGTTGGTCCCACCACACCTCTCTGAGATGCCTGCAGAGGAATAGACCTGGATTTGTCACAGGCACTTTGCACCTGCCCTCCCTTCCCCTTTCCAGCTGAGACTGGCAACGTTGTTCACTGAAGTGAATACAAACACATGTAGGAAACAAAGACTATAGAGACAAGAATTACTAACCCCTTAGAATTTATTTTTATCTGCTCCAAACTCAACTCCTCTCCCTCGTACTGGACTGCTCCTAGAAATTAGTCAGCTGAGTTCAGAGGCAGCCGAGTCACAGCTTCATTTCATTACTAGATGAGAAGAAAGTGGCATCAGCAGAGACATCAGAGTTCACTCCTCCCACAGACATCTGGTCTGTCACCTTGAGGAGCGCAATCCAGAAAGTTCCACAGGACAGCTCTTCCACAATTAATATGAATTGACACATAAGTCCATGTTAAGGAGGTAATTTTTGTTGGAAAAGAGTTATGACCAGTCTCAGGCATAGCTGGGCCCTGCAATACCAACTCCCTCTTACTTCTAAGGAGTAGAAGGGCATTAAAGTTCCCAAAAAGAAGTTTCGCATACCTATGCAGAAAATGTCCTGTCATTCTCTGCCAGGTGAATAGATTGGTCTGGAGCATGCAGGAGATAGAACTGGAGAGTCACTAAGGTTGGAAAAGACCTCCAAGATCACTGAGTCCAACTGTTAACCCATCACCACTCTGTTCACCACTAAACCATATTCCCAGCTGCCACATCCATGTGCCTTTTGAACACTTTGAGTGAAGGTGATTCNTTCATTACTAGATGAGAAGAAAGTGGCATCAGCAGAGACATCAGAGTTCACTCCTCCCACAGACATCTGGTCTGTCACCTTGAGGAGCGCAATCCAGAAAGTTCCACAAGACAGCTATTCCACAATTAATATGAATTGACACATAAGTCCATGTTAAGGAGGTAATTTTTGTTGGAAAAGAGTTACGACCAGTCTCAGGCATAGCTGGGCCCTGCAATACCAACTCCCTCTTACTCCTAAGGAGTAGAAGGACATTAACATTCCCAAAAGGAAGTTTTGCATGCATATGCAAAAAATGCCCTGTCATTCTCTGCCAGTTGGTGAATAGATTGGTCTTGAGCATGCAGGAGATAGAACTGGAGAGTCACTAAGGTTGGAAAAGACCTCCAAGATCACTGAGTCCAACTGTTAACCCATCACCACTCTGTTCACCACTAAACCATATTCCCAGCTGCCACATCCATGTGCCTTTTGAACACTTTGAGTGAAGGTGATTCCACCACTTCCCTGGGCAGACTATTCCAATGCCTGACCATCCTCAGAGAAGAGATCAGTGATTACAATGCCGTTTTGTGCCACCCACATCACACCTTGTTCTCACAGTTCTGTGTTTCAGAGGCAAGCAGAGCAATGCTTCTTTATCTCTCACCAGGAACAAGAGGAAGCCTCACATAAGATAAATACCAATACAGATACCAAGCAAAGATGCACAATTTGTTCTTATTGGAGCTGCTAATACATTAGATACTTAGGAATTCAAACCACATATTTAATTTTTTGTATCCAGCAATTATGTTTTATCAAACAGTGTCTCAGTTTTATCAAAACACTCAGTTTGCAGAAATATAGAGACCGTCCTGGTTCCTTAACTATCTATTAGGAGCTGCTGGCTATCCTTCAGTCAGACACTGATGTATTTGGATATTTATTTATGAATGCACAGCTGCTGCTAGAACAGTCTTAAACAACACACATTAAAATCGCCAGGATATCTTTAACATTTTCAAGTGGAATTCTGGATTCCTTCTGTATTCATCTAAATCTAGTTTATAAACAATCTAGGTTACTTTTTAAATTTTTTTTTTCACCCAGCTGAGGCAAGCATCACTTCTTCAAATAATTTCTCAACAATCTTAATTATTTTTGGCTTCTTACAATATTACCCAACGTTGTCATAATTTTTACAAACTGGAAATATTTTAGCCATCATCAGTCAATATTACATTTTATTTCAATAAATTTAGAGATAGAGAAACAGATATTAGATTGTTTGGATAAATTCAGAAAAAACAGAGGACTCACATCAAATATCTTTGAAAAGACGTATCAGAATTGTGGCTCCAAGTCTCCAAAATATAACACCAAACAGCATCAAAAATGGTATCAGTGGACTTTGAATGCTTATAAATTAAAATGCTTTGCTTCTTTACATACAAAATAGATGTAGATAACACAGGAGGAAATATGATATGCTTATTCCCCCCACTGTTTTAAGAGAAGTCAAACTCTTCCTCCTTCCTGATTCATCTGAAATTTTGACAGTTTTATGGGTAAACAGCTGATATTAATGACCTTCTTGAACTTTCTATTGATTTGCAGCATCACTGTCAGTCGTGTTCTTACATTCATACTTAAAAGCAGAAAATAATAGAAATATAATTTTGTGCATTTTGAATGTTATCTCTGTTTTGTCACACAGGAACAAACTACTCAATAAAACTGTGTGGGAAGTAGCTGGATGTAACCCCAGGCAACATATCTGAAAATGTCAGATGAATACATCAGTGTTTCACAGCAATCTCCTGCTGTGAAGGTTTCCCCATGTTTCATTTAAACAGACAGTTTTGTTGCCATATAAAACACTAGGAGTACTGAGAGCTTGAATTCTGCTTTGAGCAGAGAATCTTTCCATGGATTTGGGAAGAATTCTCGTAGGAGCATCACAGATCAGCACACAAAATATGTACACATATTATATACATATGCAAAATTAGATATATTTTTAGTGATAACCTCACTATAATTTTAAGCCTGATATCTTTTTTGATAGAAGCAGTAGCAGCAGCTTTCCCTCACCATGTCTTCCAACCATACTGACAGAGATGCAAATGAGATGACTGTCTGTACAAGTGCTGCTTAAAAATATTTTGGGTTTTTTATGTAAATGCATTGCAACATGTTGCCTATTATCCTGTTGTTGAGAGAAAATGGCAAAAAGCCATCACAAACATCTTAGAAAACCAGGTAAGTTCATGATTACCTTAAAGCCTCTTAGGAGTTCTATTTTTTTTTTTTTTTAATAATGTCCTGGATTTAGCTGGGATAGAGTTAATTTTCTTCACAGCAGCTGGTATGAGGCCATGTTTTGGATTTGTGCTGAAAACAGTGTTGTTAACTCAGGGGAGTTTTAGCTGTGCAGCTCTTACACAGAGCCAAGGCATTTTCTGCTCCTTGCCCAATGCCACCAGTGAGGAAAATGAGGGTGCACAAGGAGTTTGGGAAGGGCCACAGTGGGACAGCTGACCCTGGTTGACCAAGAGAACATTCCATACCATATTTAACATGCTTGGCATATAAAACTGGCCAAAAAAAGGAAGAAAGGGGAGACATTTGGAGTGGTGGCACTTGTCTTTCCAAATCACAGTTAGCTGTGATGGAACCCTGTTTTTCTTGGGATGGCTGAACACTTGCCTGCCCATGGAAAAGGGTAAATGAATTGCTTGTTTTGCTTTGCTTGTATGTGTGGCTTTTGCTTTTACTTTTAAGCTGCCTCTAGATCAAGACATGATTTCTGTCACTTTCATTCTTCCCATTCTACCCCCCATCCCACTGGGGACTAAGAACACTAAATGCCACCATTTGCCCCTTCTGCTACAAAATTTCCAAATCCTGAAGAAAGGTAGGTTAATTATTGTTCTTAAACAGAGGAATTGTGAGTCCTTAATTTCTAAATCATGCAAAATACACTGAGGTTTGGAATGAGGTCCAGCTATGTTGGCCTATCTGTGATTTCGCATAAAAAGCTTTTAATGTTGACCCTTTTTTATTAAAGTAGAACCCATGGGAGGAGATACAACTGTGCACATCTTTACTTTGAAACAGACCATAGTTTACTACAAGTTGTGCAGGAAAACAAAATTATCAGTCAACTGTTGTGCCAAGCACTTTATGTTATGTAATGTTTTGCACTTAGACTGGTGCCAAATGAACACTAATGAGATTTACCTAAAACAAACTAGGAGGAAGAACAAAAGATGGGGAGTAAAGAAAGGAAATTCAGAAGGCTGGGTTTAGACTTCAGAATTCATTGGGGTTTTTTATATATCTTTGAGCCCTAAACACAAAACTCACTATTACTCAGTTGTTCATGGGGAGCAAAATGAGCGCAAGAACCATGATGCAAAGATGCCCAATTCATGTGTAGCTGAATGTTTCTGTGCATTCCACAGTCCTATGAGGAGTGAGCCATTCTGATAAACATCTCAAATAATGTGCCTTGCTAGCAAAGATCTTTGACACTTCAGTTGCTTTTGTTAGCAGAGCTAACTGAAAAACAGGTTTTTGATCCATAAGAAATTACCTTTTTTATTTGTTACCCAGTAGTGGAAATTCATATATCTGTAAACAGTGAAACTGAGGTCTGCAAGGAGGCCTTGTGGTAGGATTCAACACTAAAAGAAAACCCAAAAAGCAGGGTTTGACATCTACATTGTTATAAACCTCATTTAATGTCTAAAGCTGGACTGGATTTCCTCAGACCTCTTAAGGTCCTTTGACAGGGAAGAAGAAAAGGAGATGAGCAGTGCAGACATGAGGAGAGGTGATACCAAATAGCAAGTGATTGATGATTTTCCTGTGTAGAACACCTAGGTAAGGGCCAAAGCTGTTTTGATTTGTACACAGCAAGAGGGTATCAGCCTCTTGCTGCTCATGGATGTTATGGATGGTATCTGCCAACAGTTCTGGGCTGTATGTCAGCAAAACCAGAAAATGAATATAGAGAAAAATGATAAAAAAATCAAGATGCTGAAAAAGCAGCCTCAGAGGAATGATAAAGTGAAAGGATGTATTTTTTTTTTCAATGAGGACAACACTAAATCAGGCACAAAACTTTTATGGAAGATTGGTATTGTGGAGTGAGAAGGTTAAGTCAAGTGTATTTCATGAGATTGCAATACAGATGTGATGATGTCTTAAATTACCACTAAACATTAAACACAGGTAGGCGAGAAGCTGACTATGGAGTCCCCATACCTCTCACAAACTACAAATATATATAACAGAAAAGTTGTTTCCCACAGAAAAGTTCTGTATTTGAAGACAGTTGAGCAAAATGTTTAAAAGCCCTCTTACCCTCCTTGGTGCTTTAGAGAGGAAGTATATTCTACCTCTAGAGTTGTTCTAAAATTAAAATAAGAATATCTGAATTGCTCTAGAGTACAAGGGCTTTTGTCAATTCAGCCGCTATTGTATCTCAGTTTAAACAGTTTGATACTGTTAAAAGAGAGAGTAGGCAGCAATCAAATTCCACACCTCTCTGATGTCCTTTGAAAGGAAGCAGTTGTGCTTCTAAACAGAACTCTGCTGAGCAACAGGGAGTTTGCTGGTAAATACTGATGCAAATATATAATTGAATTGCTTTCAATGGCTGCTGCAAAAGCAATCTATGCCTCAAGTTCATGGAATAAAACCTTATAGCAAAATAGTGTAATAAAATACATTGCTTCACTGTGAAACTTCTAATTTTGTGTGTTCTATTGGGATTTATTTTTAAAGAATGAAACTTCTTTACATTTATTACTTTTCCAAAAAATTAGCAACAGTAATTACAAAATCCTTCTTAGGTTCTCATGCTATTCTGATTTTATGCATGGTGGACCTGTAGAAAATACCTTTGCTTCCTTGGGCTTCCTCTGCTTTTGTATCATAATGAAGACCCAGGGATAAAATAGAAACAACTGAGCCTAGATAAATATTTGATATTGAGTTACAGGGAACTTCCTGAAGTGTGCACTTTCTGAGAATTGTTTGTGCAATGCTTTGGTTCTATATACAGACTTAAGTATTTGACTTGTATGATTACTATTTTATTTTTTAAAAATAAAAAAGAAATATTTACATTCTTTATAATTTTCTCTCTTGATAGATGACAAGAGCTACACTAGTGCTCAAGAGGCTAACATTTAAAGAGGTAAAATTACGTTGTGTTCTTTTGAAAGAATCTAAGTATTTCTCCTTTTCATATGTTGAATTCTATGTTTTATTGACTAAACTGTATGTAATTCTATATTAATGTATTTATATGTATCCTGTGTGTTTCCTAGAAACTTAAGCCATTCACCTTGTACAATGTTTAATAATATTTTATTCAATGCTACTCAAGAGATCACTAACAACAGCCGATATCTGGCTAAGATGATGCAATTTTTGAGTAGTTTCAACTAATTATCGTAATAAATCTTGGCAGATTGAAATTTGAAACACCATGAGGAGACTCTAGGGTAGTCTTTTATTGTGTGCTAGTAAGTATTAATTGGTTATAGAACTTCTGAAATTATTTAAGCTTTTTCAGAGATCTTATGCCCAGTTTTGGGAATTATATTAATTTGAAGGAGTGATTGCACCGGTCTGATTTATACTATCCTTTTCACTGTCTTGTAGTTTTTCCACAGAGCATAAGTAGTATATGTTAATTACTACAAGTGGTTTTAAGGCCCTGATTAAATTAATTGACTTTATGTAATCCAATAACTGCCAGTACTTATATGGCACTGCTAAAAATGACCTTGAGATTTAAATTCTTGGTACCATTCATCAACAAAGTCCATGGCACATCAATTTCATGAAGCAAAGTCTGGAGACAGATACACAGGAGGGTAGAAATAGGGAACATAATAAAATGTATAATTTTGAGGGTTAGATTTAAATAATCCCAGTGAAATTCAGTAGTATAAAGATCAGTTAGCTTATTTAGCAAAGCACACTGAATAATGCCAAAACATTATTATAGTGAATAGAAAGACTCACCAATGACTGAAAATTAAAAATATTGAACAATGGGTCCACTAGGAGCAAAGGTAATTTGGAAATTGAAGGCTATTTTGAGATAATTTTATTTATTATGTGAAGAGAGGTTTTTAATCAAAAGAAGCAACCCAGGAGGCCTCTACTGGGATATTTTTTTATTTCAGAAAGAAACAAGTAATAAATACTTTGAGACAAAAAAGCCACAATTCTTCTTCTGTAACACTTCTATGAAGCATTCTACAATATGCTGCTTGAAATCTCCCAAGTATTTATTGTGTGTACCAAGCAAGACTCTTGTGCATCAGTCTACCTCCTCCCTGATCTCTTTACACCATTATATTTATACAACATATATTTGAACTTCAGAGAATAATCACAAGCCAATTGACCACTGATAAAAAAAGTGGTAAAGAAAAAATTCCTTTGATGCATCTTTCCCGGGAATATACAGTCGCATGAAAATTTTCATTCCACTATGCCATAAATCAAAGTGTTGCAACAAACAGAGGGTGGTCAATAATACATAATTACAGGAAAAAAGACAAATGTTTCAATTAGAAATACTTGCTCTGGAGGCATTTTTAAAAGGTTCTTGGCATCAACTCTTGTTGCAGAGAAATAAATCCTGCAGAATCAGCCTGAATCAAAATTGTGGCATCAAAATCTACTCTTAGACTAATAGAATAACTTGAGTTGGAAGGGACCAGTGAAGGTCATCTAGTCCAGCCCCCTGCAATGAGCAGGGACATCTTCAACTAGATCAGGTCACTCAGACCTCCATCCAGCCTGACCTTTAATGTTTTCGGGGATGGAGCATCTGCCACCTCTCTGGGCAACCTGTTCCAGAGTTTTACCACACTTGTGATAAAAAGTTTCTAGTCTCAATCTATCATCTTTAAGTCCTACTAAAACATATATCCTCCTTTTTCTTATGTGCATTTTTCTTCAGTACCTTTTGGGTACTGAAGAGCCACAGGGAGGTCTCCCTGGAGAATTCTCCAGGATAAGCAACTCTTACTCTCTGAGTCTCTCCTTATAGGAAAGGATCCCCAGCCCTCTAATCACCATCATGGTGATCATCAGTCCTCTGGACTGTCCAACAGGTCCATGTCCTACTTGTGTTGGGGGCTCCAGAGCTGGACACAGCACTCCAGGGAGTTTCTTACCAGAGCAGGGTAGAGGGGAAGAATCCCCCCTATCCCTGCTGGCCACAGTGCTTTTGATGCAGCCCAGGACACCACTGTCTTTCTGGGTTGCAAATGCATGCTTGTCAGCTCATGTTGAGCTTCTCATCAACTGAGTCCTTCTCCTCAGGGCTGTCCTCAATCCATTCTCCACCATCTGTATTTGTGCTTGGGACTGCCCTGACGCAGGTACAGGACTTGGCCTGGCTCATGGGGCTTGCCTGGGCCCACCTCTTAATTTTGTCCAGGTCCCTCTGGATGGCATCCCTTCCATCAGGTGTGTCAGCTTGGTGTCAAGTGGTGTCACTTGCTGAGGACATATTCCATCTCAGTGTGACTGATGAAGATTAAGCAGGGGTGGTCCCCATATAAACCCCTAAAGGACACCACTTGTCACTGACAACCCTCTGGACATTGAGCTGTTGACCACTACTCTTTAGATCAAACCATCCAACTAAATCCTTGTGCACTGAACAGTCCTTCCCTCAAATCTATTGCTCTCCAGTTTGGAGAGAAGAATGATGTGGAGGACTGTGACAAAGGCTTTACAGAAGTTCAGATAAATGACACCTATCACACTTCCCAGGTCCACTGATGTAGTCACGCTATCATAAAAGGCCACCAGGTTGGTCAGTCAGGACTTGCCCTTGGCTGAAGCCATGCTGGCTGTCTCAAATCACCTCCCTGTGCCTTTGCAAAAGTTTTGGGAGGATCTGTTCCACAACCACTTCAGGCACAGAGGTGAGACTGACTGTTGGGTAGGGGTAGCTCCCAGAGCCCTTTTCTCAGGGTGTAATGGGAATTATAGTCAATTAAATGAATTGTCCAAAAATGAAAGGTTTTTTTTGCTTCAAAAAGAAAATAAGGTAAGGTTCTTTAACAAAACTTTCCTAATGTGTTGTAAAATTGTGGGAGTGTTGAATACAATGTTGTTGAAATAATGGATCAGTTTGATGTCATTTGATATTGCAAAGGGCAAATTGTAGGTTCAAGTCTAGTGTGAAATATTTCTGAAACAAACATGTAGCAAAGATGGGAAAAAAGACAACCTTTCACCATGAAATATAAGCAAATCTTATACAGCTGTTGATTTGGTACATCATTTTCACATTTTAATTTGATAATGCCCTTAATGACCCATATTCTTGTTCTATTCATTGATTGTTATCATTATGCTCAATTCTACTTAGGAAATTTGCCATGACTCTTAGAATTTTGACATGTGATAGTAAGGATTTTGATAGGTTTAGTAACATAACTGACAGCTCATTTGCAGTTTCTGGATTAAAATGCTCTGTGTCAGTCCTTCAAAAAGATAAACATGCACAGATGTTAATAACTGCACACAGAGAGTGAGAATTTTATGGCAATATCTACTCCACTAAGTACAGGGTAGAAAGCTTGGGGTCTCATAATCATAAAACAGTGAGCAGTAAGCCTGCTTACTAGAGATTAGAGAAAAGAGTGAAAACGTGTACTCTAGTCCAGATAATACAGGTAGGGTGACATCAGCCATGCAACTTTGAGTGTAAGGAAAGGTAGGTGTCCCTGCTACTGTGGGAGCTTCTCTGTGAACTGGAGGAGGGTTTAGGATGTCAGCAATCAGAGCACAGGACCCCAGTTTTGAGGCTATGGTCAATGCAACCAATTGCTGTTTTCATTACCTGGCTTTGAAAATATCTCTTGATTATGGAAGAATATGGAAAGTCAAGTACTAGATAGTGTCTGTTTTCTATGTTATGTTTTGTGTTATGTTATCTCTGTTATGTTATGTGTTTGTTATGTTATGTCATGTCATGTTATGTTGTATCTTGGGGACTTAATGCACTCTTAACCCCAAATGCCTTATTTCTGCAGACTGTATGTGTGCTGGCAATTACCAGGAATTACAAGGCAACCAAACCCATGGGGACAGGGTCCTTGCATGCTGCCATATTGCTGGCAGAGCCACCACTGTTATGACAGTTTGCCTCATCTGCAGGACTACCCCTGCGTGTGGAAGTCATGGCCCATGAACCACTATGAACAAAGCATCTCTAACAGTAACATGTACATCCAATCTGTAAGATACTTGCTTGCTTAGAAAATTGGATTTCAACTTGAATTCCTCTGTACTGGTGTATTAATTGAAAGTGCCTACAGTATAAATACCTCCTTATAAGTACCTGCATTTAAAAAAAAAATTAGCTGTTTCTGAAGTAGTGCAGCAACCATTTTCAGGGCTATTTATCTCTTTCAGAGTAACATCTTTATGTATTAGTTTTACAGAACAAATGGGTTAATTGTGCTGATGTTGTAATTATGTTTTATGGGGCTCGGGAATGCAACAGCTGTTGACCTTTTTAGTGCCACCAAACCAGATAAGGCTGATACATCACAAGAAGAATAGTCCATGCAAAGCATTTTTAAAGTGGATAAATCATATTAACACCTCATTAGCCTTCAGTCTTCCATACACACTCATTAAATAAAAAAGCACGTTACTGAGATTGCTCAAGGTTAAGCAACAGCTACAAGAGCATAAATGAACCTATGAATGCATAAATTACTTTGAAGTGAATCAAACAAAAGTTTTTATTGGTTCCTATTGGGAAGCATTCCTATTGGAATGTTGTTATCCTCCATTGGTGGTTGTCTGTGCTACTGCAGCATGCTGTAGCAGTAATTGCCTATGATATAGGCTTAGTATCTTTGGGTTAAAAAAATGCTGTTACAACCACTTTCAACTCTTTTTGGAAATGACAGTTGGTATAAGCATGTCCTTTAGGTGAAGGAAAAGATGTTCTATATCAAGGAGAGTTTGTTCCACATCTCATTTTTACCTTGTATCTGCTGCAATTGCTGACTGAAAACAGCTGCATGTTCAGTGTGTGTGCTGAGTTGTATGGAAATCCAGTTGGAGCTCCACTGAATTAATAAAAATTTTTTTCAGGGTTCAATTAATGTAGTCACATTAATAGAAGTCACAGAAATGAAGAAATGGAAATAGCCTTTTCCAAGAGATCGTCTAGACTTAACCCCATGCAGTGAGGAAGGAGAAGACCATTCCTGACAGACACTGGTCTATCTCAAATACTGAAGAACACTTACCCTGTTTTTCCCCAGGTTTTCTGTTTCAGTCCTGTACCATCCTACAGTAGAAGAGCTTTTCCCATCACCCCACTAACAAGCTTTTTTGTAGATTAAGTTAATGTTTCCATTTTTCTGCCTTTATGGTGGTCACAAATGAAAATTTATTTCTGTCTCTCCCGACAGCTTATATTTTTAAAAGAAATCCTAATCCCTTCAAACTTCAGACTAGCCAGAGAAAGCTCATTAGCTTTCAATTTTCAATTTACATTAACCCAAGCTGAACACTGAGCCAGTCAAAACTGGACACAACTTCAACTAAGGTCTGTTAGCAGAAGGAAGGGGAAGAGCAGAATGAAGTCCCTACTGTCCCAGTGCCTCCCTGCTGGTGCTGTGTGACTGACCCCTGGGCTTTGCAGACTGCATTCTTGTTCTGGGCCCCTGGGAGCCTACTTCGGGCAAATATGGTCAAGGCAACAACTGCCCTAGAAAAGAAGCAGGAGGCTGAAAGGCCCTTTGCTTCAAACAACTCCTAGGTGTAGTCTATATTTTTAATTTAAGGTGCTTAAAATAAGAAAATCTGGTAAGACTCTGGTTTGTTTGCTACCACGCCCTTTATCTTGGATATTACACCTTGGTATGCACAGACCTCAGGGGAAAGCATGGGTTCTAGATGTCTCCTGAGTGTCACTGGAGCAATGCAAGTACAAGAAGCTCCAGGGTGGAGAAGGCAGGGGAATGGTGCAGACAGCCAGAACGCAGTGGAATCTGCAAGCGGGAAGGCTCTGACAGAGGCAGAGAAGCCACATGTAGCCTAGAAATGAGGTGACAGGGGAAAATTTTTCTTTAGGAATGAGTGGACCTGCACAGAATATGCTCAACCCTCTGAAGTCTGCCAGACTGGTGAAAAGGGCTTGTATTAAAAGGATTAATCAGTGGTCAGGATGAGGACTGCTTTTCAAAAGATTTTACATAGTATCTCAGCTGATAGTAGAGTTTTGCTGCTCTTCCTCCACACACTTATGAATGTGTTCTCCCATGTGTTGCTGAAGCAATTAGAGAAAATATTAACTGGAATAAGGCTTATATTGGATCCTGAAAATATCAAGGAATCAGAGCATCATGGTGTTTTACAATTAATGTTCAATAGAAGAACTTGATTCCACTTACCACTCCGAGGAATGTTGAAATGCTTCCCTAGATGACTGACTTGAAACTAGAGGATTGAACATATTACCCTAAAAGAATTAAGTATTTGACCAACTGATAAAGGAGTTTCTGTGGAGAGTTTTTGACAGTTAAAGAGAATTTCTTGCTGAGCCTAGACCTTTTTTTTCTTATTATTAATTGTGGATTGAAATTCTGGGTAGAAAATCTGCCTAGTCAAGAGGTTTCCATTCCTGTTGCAGGAGTGATTTAATTGCACATAGAGAATGTAGATTTAAATAATCCATAAAAACTTTCTGTAGAGATGGACAAGAAGACTTCCACAAAATAAAGCCAGAAATGGACCACCTCAAGTATATTTCTGCAACTAAGGAAATGCTGTCATAGCAATATTATGGAGAAAACTCAATTTTGGCTGGTGTTTGCTCATTTGAAGCTAGAATGGAGAACAAATAAGTGAATTGAGAGACCTGAACACTTAAAAAATGATTTATTATATGCCATAATCTCCACTCTGTGTAGAAGGACAACAAAGAATATGACTTCTAGTGTTTTATAAGTTTGACTGCCAACATGGGCTACATAGGATTTAATAATATTTTTGGTTAACAAGGAATAAAAAGATAAGCTTGGTATGAAATAAGAATATACAAATATAACAAAGAAATCTTGTTGCTGCATAAATCAGGTCGTAGATCTTTTAAACTTACACATATGAATGTCCCCAGCCAACTGCACTAAAAAGCAAACTCCCCAAAGCAAAGCTGTGTGCATAAGCAAAGTCCCTACATTGCCTGGGAAAAATGCAGTTGAATTATGGGAAGGTGTTTTTAATGAATACCTGACAAGTTACAGGGTAATTCTGTAACATTAACCAAAACCTAAAAATAAATCTACCAAAAAATAGAAAGATAAAAAGGACATGAGAGTACTTTCTATTGGCAGGAGTTTTTAAATAGAATGGCACATCAAACTTGTGAGTATTTATTCTGTGTGAATGTTTGTTGAAAATAGTCATTGGAAAGTTTGGCTGTACAAATATTGTGTTAAGCAAATCAGGAAATTTACATTTTCTGTATCTCTCCAGTAAACAGCTGGGGAAATATCAGAGGTTAATGGTACTCTAGGGCAATAAAATTAAAAAAATAGGAGTGATTCTTCAGCTTCACATTTGTTTTTTATGTTTCCTTTGCTTGATCCCTAGAGGGCTTCCAAGCAGAAGTTAATTTGGACTGAAAAAAATCACCCAGATTTCCCTGAGGAGTTAGTACAAAAATGTAAAGGATGTAATGCACTGTTTGGGAAGATGTCAATGCCATCAGGTCTTGCATGAGCAGTGACACACTCATGTTTCATCTGATCATCCAGGTGTTTTCTTACCAGAAAGGTGAAGTTTCTGCTCCATTCAACTTGGCTGTGGAAATATTTTTGACATAGTCAGAACAGCAGATTTGGTTTGTTATCATGCTTTACCTGCAGGATACCAGTGGGACTGTCCCATAGGTAACCCCAGAGAACACCAATAACACTATTTGATTTTTTTAACCCTTTACCATATTTTGTTTGATCCTCCTTTTCACTGCTCTTGTACCATCCGTACTCCAGCTTCCTCCCAAATAACAACCCAATCTTAATTACTTCCTTCCCATTGATCCTGATTTTGCTACACCAAAATTTAATATTTCTGATACTTTTACCTTGAATCTAGATAAATTATATTACTAATATGCATATTACACAGATACTGTCTGCCCACACTATGGCTTCACTCCCCAAAAAGTCTCTGATATTACCCTTCCATGATATGCAAAGTCTGGCCTTTTTTTTTCAATTGACTTCCCTTAGCAACCTGTGAAGTCCAGTCATCTCTCAGTGTTTTATCTAATTTCAGGCAGCTTTTTGTACTGTTATCTGTCACATCCAACAGCTTCTAATATCATATGCGGTAGTCCTCTTTTTTTTGTGAGTTAAGCTCAGCAACCTGATCATTTGCAAGCATTCACAATTAATGTAAGATTTAAGTATTGTAATACTCTGGTGAAAAACAACAAAGTTATTTTGTTGAAATTGTCAGGTAGAATGAAGAAATAGTTAATTGTCCATATATTTATTAGCAGGGAAGAAAATAGGAAGCCACTAGACTAGATAGCATCAAGGAATGCTTCCTGCGCTGCTCTTAATAATTGACACAGGGCTAGGGCCTGGTTCAGTGTGATGTGTTTAGCAAACACTTGCAAACTGTTTGTAAGGTGACTCTGATGGAAAACCTAGAGCATATCTCAGTAGAGTTTTGGAAAGCTGAGTATTTTTTGTCTCATGAATGGAAGAAAAGTAATTTTGGAATATTTTCTTTTGTACATAAACAGAATTGCAACCAGGCATTTCTGATGTCTCTATTAACAATGCACTTTTGTGGTGTTCATGGTTTGTCAGGATAAAGGTGGATGGGGCTGGCCCACACTGAAGACTGCTGCGACACTTGAGAAGAAGATTCTAATGGTAACAAAAGAAATAAAAATAAATAATGAACCTGGAATTTGGTAGTGCCAATATTACACCAATTGAAGGGCAGAAACCAACTTCCAATGAGCACTGTACAGCACAAACAGCTTGTAATTAATCCTCTACCAGGGTACCATCAGGGTCTTGGAAAACCATGGAAGATGGCTCTGATCACCAGAAAGAAGTAAATGATGGACACAATGTCTTCCCTTTTTGGGAGTAATCAGATAACACACTGTCCTGGAAGCCACTGTAAAGTGGAATGGTAGTTCTCCTTTTGCCATTGTTTAACATCAGTGTTACTGAAAAATAGTCAGTGTTGTGGAAATTTGTCATTCTTTGAGGATCTGGATGGCTTCTTGGTATAGAGAGAATTTAGGAGATGGTTTTTGCACAAGGATGAAAGAAGGAAAGGGGAAGAAGGACATGGACTTGAAGCTGATGCTGCAAGCTATGGAAAAACACAAGTAGTGAGGCCACATTGAACCACAGGGCTTTCCATTTCTTTCCCTTTGGGAAACACAGGTCACAGTTGGCATGGTGAGCTTTTTAGATCCCGTTATGTAGGTCTAACCTCTAACCATTCTGTAAAATTTAAGGGCCCTCCCTAAGATCCCTCAAGCTACTGAATATTTACTAGAAGTTTTTTCACTTTCCTTACAATAGTGGCAAGGATATCTGTCACTGCTTCAAATTTAAAATCTGTAAGAGTCCTGGAAAAAACCCAACATATAAAGTGTTACTGGGGAAGGTGGCTTCAGTCAATTTCTAGTAAGGCAGATGTAAACTTTCCCTGTGAGAACAGCATGTTAAAAACCCAATGAACCACATCAGTGCTAGACAAAATTGGGATGTTCTGCCAGAATTTTCACTCTTGGGATGCAGCAATAAATGAACAGAATTTGCCTGTGATTATTTTCTGCTTGATACTTCATATGACATGGCAATAACCTTGAGGCTCCAAGCACATGCTTACAACAGTAAATCAATATTGTGGCTGCTACTGATTCAAGTTCCTGAGATGATATTCCCTTGATAAGGCCATATCACTGGTTGCATAATATTTGCTTCAATGTTCAGGTGGTTTAACACTATGCTAGAAGGGAGCACCAAAGTAGAAAACAGGCTGACCACAGATAATCAAAACCATTGGTAATTTTTTCTATATGCTAGCAGTCTGGGGAAAGTAAAGTATGACAAATTTATGATATCTGAGCATTACCTGGGAATCCAAGTGTATCGCTCAAGCAGGATAAGAGAAGGCTTAATGCAGAAGGTGACTTATGATGGAAATCAACACCATGTCAAATCACCTACACTGTTACAAGACAAATTGCAGACATGATGGAGAAAGGAACTGGATATTGTCTGGTCACTTAATTTTATGTCAGCAGCTTTACAGTTTGCATTTGTGATCAGATTTTCTCTTTTGAAGGAAAACACAGTCAGAATCAAGAATTAGCTAGCCATGTCAAAAAGGGCAATAGGATTCTGTATCTCTTTAAGGAAGAAGGAATTAAATAGCAACCAGCTGCTTCCCAATACAAATATCTTTATCAGGAAGTTAGTTCAAGTAATTGTCTTTCTTTTCTTTTTCACTCCTCTCTCATAGCTCGGTGAAACTGGAAATGTTTCTTTTTTACAACTTCTTATGGCCAGCTAGCCTTTAGATATGATTATGCAATACAAATAAATACTTGGCAAGCTGGTCATATGTTTGGATGAAGATAAGGCAAAAAATTGTCACCATGAAAATTATTTGGCACTGGAAAATGTAAAACAGATAAGCTGTGGCATCTCCATCCTTGAGAATCTTCAACCCCTATTTGAGGTCCTGAGCAAACAGATATAGCTTTGAATTTAGACATTCTTGGAGAAGGAGCTTGAATTAGAGATGTCCAGAGTTTCCTTCCAGAGTAAATCTTTCCATGGTTGTCTCATTCCAGTTAAAAACTGGTAAGTGAAAGCAGAAGTTACCTTTATCTGAGAAACAGTTTCTATTGTTAACACTGTCTTCTACTTTTGAAGTAATTGCAAATCCAGTCCAAATATTGGAGGATGCCCACATGAGGGAGGTAAAACAGGCTTTGATATGTGCGGAGAAAGAAGCACTATAGCCCCTAAAAAGCCTGACTTGTCTGTAACAAGTTGTTAGCAAAGTTTTCTAAAGTATTGTTTCTAGTTAAAGACTGTAATTTCAGCATCTGAGATAGCAAAGAAACTCTCCATCAGATTTTCAGACCAACCCAAAGTTTGCAATCCTTCTAAGTGTACTAATATGTAGAGTTCCACTGCTGACAATGTAATTGTCCTACAGCTCAAGATCTGGCCAGTCTTATTGCTGCTAGATGTTCTTGGCCTTAATGGAAAGGTTACACTGTGACAAATTATAACACTGCATAAAGAAAAGATATTTTAAATTCTAAATTAAAAGAAATTTTCATTGTTAACACATTTGGTATGTTAAAGTCTTTGCTCAGTCACCTACCAAGCAGAAAAGAACAAGTGCTGTTTTTAAAGGTTTTGTTATGTATCCCTGAGTTCCGTGTAAATTCAACCAGCCTCTGCTGATTCTAATTGACTGGAGTGGGCAATTAAAAATAATAAAAAAATAAGCAATTAAAATTATTTTCAAACTGCAAATAATTCATCACTTCCCCTCCCAAAACTGAAGGCCTAGAGGTTGGTGAGAATTATTAATTAGTGATCTATTTTATTTTATTTCTGGATACACTATCCTGAAGGATCTGTCAGCAGAGAAAGTGTATGTAGCATTCTCTTCTTTGAAAAGGCAGGGCAGATAAGTGGAACACAATTTTGACTCTGCCATTAAGCTGTAATTAGTAGAATCCTCTTTTCACTTTTCACCTAATAGAGTTGATAGCTGGGAAATAAAGTCAGAAAATAGAACTGATTGCCCTGGAAATAAAGTAATTATGAAATTAGATTATAGTAAGGAATCCCTTTTGGTGTCAGACTCACTCATTTTCACTGCCTGTGTTTCCTACTCAGAAAGTTATTCTCATGAGGTCACCTCAAGAAGAAAGTAACAACATTCAGAATGAGATATCTACACCCTGAACAAATCAGAGACTAATATGAAGTGCTTTTTCACTACATATGATTGGCAGGTAATGTAAGAAGGGAAAGTTTTCAGATAAACTGGTGAGGAGTGTCACAAAAGCTAAATCATGCCAGACTAACTTAATCATCCTCTACAACAAAAAAGTATCTTCCATCAACACAGGAAGTGAAGTGGATGTTGTTTACTTGTATTTGAGAACATACAAGTAAACAGGCAATTCAAGATTGCTTCCCATGGCAGTCTCATGGACAAGCTGGAGAGATGCAAATTGGATGGGCCTGTGAGATAGGTAGGAAATGGGTCAAGAGGTCATAGGCAGAGATGGTAATCAATGAGTTTTACTCAGGCTGGCAGCCTGAGCAGTTTTACTCAATACTGGATCCCACACTGTGCCTTATATCTCTGTGGCACCCACAAACCTCAGGTGGATAAACCAGCTTACAAGTAACATCAAGGAGTATTGCTGTTACATTAAACTGAACAGAAATTCTTTCACAAAGGAATATCAAGTGGTTTTGAGAGTATTTGGATTTCAAGCACTCTTGTGAGTTAGGTAGGTATTTTTACTGGTTTCTTAATAGACATAACCCTTTTTGTCACTTCATTTCCCTATCTAAATATAGTTTTCCTAGCAGCAGTCTCTGCATGTAAAAGGAAAATGAATTGGCTGTTATATTCTCTTTGAATATAGGTTAAGCAGCTTTGCATGTTTGAATTTCTGATTAGTATTTATGGAGCAATGCTTTATGCCACCAGAAATTAAGCTCTATAAGTGGCACAATATACAGCGGAAAAGTGCTTCAAATACTTTTTATAATATTTAGTACTTCTGCTTTACTAAGAGCACTTCAGCATGTGATTTTGGAGATGTAAGATATTAAATTAAGCAACATTCTCAGCTAAAATGAAGAGGTCCTAAGAGATGTGTTTCCCATGTAATTGAGTGGGGCAAAGATTCATAACAGGTAGGGTATCAAACATGAAGTTGTTTAATATTAAAAGTAACTGATAAGAAACAAATGTCATATGCCAAAATATAAGAACTCCTGTTGATGGCAGAACATAGACTCAGCTGGTATTGTCCCTTGAGAGACAGGCTGAAGCTGATACTCTAAATGAAAGTGAACTCTTGGGTAATACAGCAACCTATTGTGAGATGATAGACTGTAGTAAAGGGAACTTCTTTCCTGACTTCTATAGACAATTAGCTTCTTCCCTCCAGCATGAAGTTTAATAACCTGTGTCATTATATTTCCTTGCATAGCCAGAATGCTAATTCTATTAATATTAAATTCAGAGTGTTAAATTGAAAAACTGCTTTCCAGTATGTCAGGACCTGTTCAGTTCAGTACAGAGAGACAGAAATTACTCTGTCATATCCTATTGACAGGCTGATGGATAACAACTTCTGTCAACACATGTCGAAAAAAATAAAGTCAAAATAATTTCACAAGAAATTAAAGTATTAAATGATGCGATGCAATGATTAAAGATATAATAAGCTGAAATTAGTGTTTAATCAAAGAAATAGTTACCTTTGCAACTGCTGAGAAAAACATGGAGATTTCAGAAACATTCTCACTAAAGCAATTTTAAAATTCTGAGTAAAAACATCAATTTCTCTCCTGGTTCAATTCCTTAGGAAGTGGGAATGCATTGTAATTCCCAATCTCAGTCTTCCTCTCACTGACTGCAGAATGTGCTATTGCTCTAAAATTACTGCAGCTGTTCTGGATGTGCTTTAGTACAGTGACAGATGCTTTGGTGGACTTGTGACACAGTAACCAGAACCTTTTGATAGTTAAATCTGAAAACAGGCAGTTACTTTTTTCCAGGTTAAAACTTGAGATAGGTTTTCTGACACTCTCTACTTCCTTGTGAAGTGAGGGCAAGATTTGGGCAACCTGGACTGATCAGCATTCTGCTCCCCACAGCCAGCACAGGCTTGGAAACGATCGCTGAAACAGCCTTTCTAGTTTTGTGGTATGGTTCACTGCAGGCATAAACAGATAAGAGGTTTTCTCAGAATTGCTTTATTTTTAACTGTAAGAAATTATTTCATTTAAGTTCTAGTTTCTCCATTCTCAGCACACTGAAAAAAAATCGACAGAAACATCTTTTTTTTTTTAAGTGTCCAACACATTACACTTCAGTCTTCTTTTGGTGTCTTCAAAGAAGTAGAGCTTCCTAATTAATTCCTCCTTGCTTTCTCTAGTTATTCTGCATTTCTTTTCATGGCCTTGCATGGGCCTCTTTTGCTTATCTGAAGCTTGGAATTTTTATAACCATGTAGAATCCAGAGGTGAATTTGAGTGATCAGTGAAGGAATATGCTTTACTAATTCTCTAAGCAGTTAATGTATGTTGTTCTTTCTTTCAGTTGAGGCTTTTCCAAATTTCTTTTCCATTTCTTATGAGTTTGTTTTTGTAATATGTGGCACATTGCATTCAGTGATATGAGAGTGCAGTAATAATATGAGTCTCTCCAGTGGATGACAGAATCCTTCCTTGTGCTCTTCTTGATAGAATATGTTCCTATAAATACCCTAACACTTCATCTTTTCAGTCTTTATTTAAAAATGATGGGAAAAGAATGCTGTTCCTAGGTGTTTTATTATTGTTCTGAGTGCTTTGTCAGCCTGTCAAATATTGGCTGTAATTTCTTTAAGTCTTACTGAACCCTTAATTACTCCCAGGTTCACACTAATGGTATAAAGCAGTGTTATCATAGACACCATTCCATGCTTCTTTGCTTTTCCATCAGCCAGATTTCCATAGAAGCTTAAACCAGCCTTAGAAAATGTATCCCATTTTCCTGGTGAGGCTGCTTTGATAGCAGACCTTTGACACAGGTCAAGGAAGCCACATTTTCTTTCACTGCTGAGAGAGCTTGGTCTGGTGACCAGGTCTCATTAAATGTGCCAAGGACACATGATGGGAACTAGCAGATCTCCTCAAGAAATACTTCCACCACATTTTCTTCTTATCTTCCCTTTGAAGCAGGTCTAAAATCTTGTTCAAAATATATTAATTGTGTCCACTGGCAAACAAAAAATGAGATTTCATCTTCAACATCTCTGAAAAGAACTAATGAAGGTCACTAGCAACAGAGTTATTATCTGATGATATTTTGTGTTGTCAAAGAAGAATAGCCAGAGAAGAAGAATTGCCAGGCTAGGTGAGAATGACTGGATATGAAGATAAAAATATGGCTACAATAAAAAATATCTTATTGTAAGAAAAAGCAAAGTAAAGGTGAAATATGGCATAGATTGCCTAAAATAAATACTTAAGCAACAACTGCAGAAATACTCCTGAGTTTTTCAAGGCCATTTTTTTAAACTAAAAATAAATCCATTAAGTGCTTTCTTTATTATTTAATGCTTTGCCTATCCTATGAAGCCTTATTTATTTGAAAGGCTTAAAACAAAATAACTGTAAATCTGGAACACAAACCATACTGAAATATGCAAATACCATTACATTTTATAACAAAGACAGATTTTAATTACTAACTACATACCTCTCCATTCCTGACTTCTCAGGAAAGAATCAGTGTTTTTTTTCTAAAGAGTATATTACTGATTTTTTTCTACATTTTCCAGAGTTTTTTAGGCAAAGTAACACACTTAAACAATGAATTATAATTATGACAGCATTAATGAAGCTTTGCAGACTGTGAAAGTCTCGTGTAGTTGATCTCTCTGATGTCTGATATGACTGAGACAGGCTTTCATGGGATGAAAGTTTTCTTTTCTACTTACCTCATCTGTAGGAAGACATCTGTTTTAATATCTTCAGTCATTTCAAAAAGTACTGGGGCCAAATATGCACCTGCAGTTATAGACTGTAATTGCTTGGGAAGCTAAGGTAATATCAGTAATTTAAGTGTCTGTCATGAAAAAAATATTTTTTTATGTTGCTTTTTTGTTTTTTTGTTTTGGTTTTTTTTCCCTATTGTCACTTCTTGCACACTGGAATCTCCTTACATCATAATTTAAAAAAGCATAAAAAAATACTAAACCAAAAAAATCCTATGTGAGTATTGCAAACCTTTCTCTGACATTGTGGTGTTACAGAAAAGGAGATGGCATATGTGACCTTTATAGCGTCAGTCATTTTTTAAGTTAATTGGAAAAATCTCAGAATAGCTCCAGAGGAAAATTCTTTCAGAGCACTTTATGACTAGGCTTTTAGTATTAAGTCTAGGAAATTGATGCATTTGAAGAAAGAGGTCACAAGTGAAGGAGAACTTTCAGATCTGCATGACTGTAAGCAGCAGAGATATTACTCAGCCACATTAATCTTTTCAAGTGACATGAAATTATTTGAAATCAGGTTTGTAATCATAGTACATAGTTCAATGATCAGTAAATACTCTGGCAAATGTTCTTTGCAAAGCTGACATGAAAAACAACAGTAAAAAGCAATGCAAGCAAACAGAGAAGTCAGTGATATACCAAAGGTATAAAACTGGATATGTAGGTACAACCTTGTTCTCAATAAGGTAAATGGTAAAGTTCATGCTGGTTTTTTGTTAACAGAGGACACAATCTCTCCATTACTACATACAACCAGTTATTACCTCAGTTCAGGGCAGCACTGTACTGTCACTCAGAAGGAGACTAATGTAAAACACAGTGAATGTTAGTTGAAAGTCACACTATTCAGGTTTTTGTTATTATTAAATTAAAAAAAAGGAAAAAAAGTGGTTGAATGCTTCATTTGACTGTCTAATACCTATGGGCTCTTCTTTCATAAACATGTTTTTAAAGACCTGTAATTTAATCCTTATTTGCAAAAAAATACGACATTTAATATTCCAAATCCACCAAAGGTAAGAAAAGCCTATATTGTCATTCCTAAAACAGCAACAGGTTCACTAATTTTGCTATCAGCAGTAGAACAATTTTAAGGGCACAGGCCAGATTCTCTGAAATATGATGATTTACCATAAGACTTGGAGAAAGAAAGTTATTTCTTGATGTATAAAATCACAAAATCTGTAAAATTTGGAATTTTTACTTACTATATTGATAATTTAATTGGTAAAAAAGGGTAATAAACTGAGGGGTAGGAAGTGTGCCATGTTTAGCATCCTGGCAGTCTTGCTTGGTTCTGTTCTGCACACTAATTCAAATTTGCAATGTGACTATAAGCAGATAATTTAGGACCTGACTGCAGTGTGGGCACTGGACTTTACATAACATGACTGACATTGCTTTGGGTACAGTTAGAAGACACTGACTGTTTTTATATGACTAACACAATTATATGGTTTAACAAAGTAACTAGACCTCTCAAGATGTGGATTTTAAGTCCTAAGAAATTTCTTCCCTTCACTTACAGGGAGTCTAGGAAAGATTTTCCTCAGGATACTGCCAACATTGGCTAATTGTGGAACAGCTACTGATCACTGTGAGAGAGGACACACCATCTCAGGCTTCTGCAGAAGCTTCAGTGCAGGAAAGGAAGTAGAAAATTATTCATACTGTGTGTCATTACAGGGTGTTGTGCCCTGCAAGACAAAGGAAATACAAAGTAGCATGGTGTGTATAAACAATTGTTTTAGCACAGCACATGTGCTCTTACTAGTACTGTTTGCTGTGCTGAGTAACACTGGACTCTACTTATAGCCATGCAGCAGAGATCCCTCAAAATGTCTGGGTTTGGGACTTGTTTTATTGTAACCAAGAGGTCCTACTGCTGCAAAAGCCTCATAACTAACTTAAATAAGACCTTTGTATACTATAAGAAAAGTAGCTAAAACTTTTCGAGTGCAAGGATGTTGTGTGAACACAAAACCAGAATATGTAGAGCATGTTAATCTGTTTTTTATCTCTTAAATAATCTATGCATAGGATAAGAACTTGCCTGTGCTAAATTAGAACTAAAGAAATGAGTCAGGAATTAATTAGAATGACTTACCTTAGTTTAAAAGATAAACAACTTGTGCTGTACAAACAGGAATCCAAATTCTGTCTCCACACGGGGTAACCTGTAAGTTAAACCATGTATCTTAAAGCATTGTTTGAGTGCCTCTTGAATTCTGGAAAGCTTAGGGTTGAGACTTCTTCCCTGATGAACTTGTTCCAGTGCCCAACCACCTTACAAGTGAAGAACTTTGCCTTACAACTCATCTTAACTTCCTGTAATGCAACTTTAGACCACATTCCCTTGTGTCCTATCACTGGATATCAGAGAGTTCAGCACTTCCTTCTCTGCTCCCCTTAGTGAGGAAGCTCTGAACAGCAGGGTAGCATCCTGCAGCCTCCGCGCCTCAAGGCTGAACAAACCCAGTATCCTTGGTCACTCTTTGTAATTCATGCCCTCTATCCCTTTCACCATCTTTATTGCCTTCTTTTGGACACGTTTTAGTGAATGTCCTCCTTATATTGGGAAGCCCTAAACTGCACACATTAGTCAAGCTGAGGCAGCTCAGGTCCCCAGCACAGTGGGACAATGGCATTTCTTGAACAGTCATACTCAGGCCTGCTGTGCCTGATGCACTCCAGGACGTGGCTGGCCTTTTTGGCTGCCAGCACAAGCTGCTGACTCATAATGAACTAAAAATCAACCCAAACCCCCAGATCCCTTTCTGGGGCTGTGCTCCCAGTATGTACTTGCAGGGTTACACTGTTGCAGATGCAGAATCCAACATTTGTCCTTGTTAAATTCCATACAGTTGGTGAGAGTTCTATACTCTATTAAGATCTCTCTGTACAGCCTCCCTAACCTGGAGGGAATCAATGACCCCTTCTAAATAAGTACTGGTGGAAAACTTATTTTTAGTTTAGTGCACACTTAACTCCTGTGTCCAGGTCACTGCTGAACTCCATTTTCACTCAGAATTAGCTGCTTCAAAAATGCCCTAAGTCAGCTGAAAAACAAGCTGGAAGTTATGTTAGCTTTATATTTGCAGCCATATCACTGCGTCTCATTATTATTACTAAGTCAGCAATGGATTAAGGCATAAATCTGCCGATGCAGGAGAAGGATTCATTGCAATGTTTGCAGAAGCTGCAATGACATCCTAAGCACAACACTTTAGAGAGTTCATGCCCTTTGAGACCACAGCTTCAGGGAATATTGCTATTTTCCTTTGGTGTTCAATAAATATTTGCATTAGACAGGACAAGAATCAGTGGAAAATACAGCTTCTATTTACACTTGAAATAAAAGCTGTGAAGAGTAGCATCATTAAATGGAATTGTCAACAGTGTGCTAAAAGCTTCTCTACCTAATAACATTATTTGCATCTGAATTTTCAGTAGGGAAATCAACAAGGTTACACCACAATAGAAAAGATAAATATTTAGCTGTATTACCTACTACTAAAAAACTGAATAGTATTTATCATCATTTTTTTATTTACTTATGCAGCCTGTGCCAGGTCAGACTATCCCTCTTAGTTCTGTTTCATTTGGATTCAACAGGATTCAATTCAGTGGATTTTTAAAAATTTTCTTTCCAGTATTACTTATTGCTGAGTTACTTGTAGCTGTGCCTAACCAGCTGAATATACATGTTCTCTGAAGTACACTACAAATTCTGAGGGGACCAAAATATGTAAAGGGGGATTTATCTGTGCATATAAGATAAGGAGAAGGACATTTCCTATTAAAACCTGACATTTTTGTCTAAAATTTATGTGTAAAATATAATTGTATTTATTCTTTTAGTTCTTTAAGATATTGTATTTAATAGCTATGAAAATAGCCTGTGGCTACTTACATTGAGTATGTAAACTCTCTGCAGGAAGTAAACTGTGTTAATAATAATACAGAATTATATGTTTAGGCAAATGTACTGTTATTCATGAAGTGCTGGCAGCAAATTCAATGTTAAACATACTCTCCAGCTGTGACATAGATATCTAGTTTTATATTTATATATTTTCTACAAAGTTGGAGCCTGATATTCAAGCCTTCCTCAGCTACCCGAACTGACCTTTTAAAGTAAGGCTAATAAATTGTACCAGAAGTGAAAATCTAATCCTCTGCCAGCTACAGCACCTCCCCAGGCCTAAACAAGGAACAGGAATATCACTGCTGACTTTCAGTGGGCAGAATGTGAATAATACAATGATAAACAGCAATACCTTCAACCTCCTACAGAAATGTAGTTATCTTGTGCTAAATCAGTATTGGGAATAGAATTAAAAATTTCTCTTAGCCTTGGATGATATCATACCTCTGAGTATCAATGCATCTTGATGCAAAGACTAAGAAAAAACAAAAAACTCTCTTGAAAGAGGGTAGTCCTGGTCTATTTTATCTCTTCCCTTGTACTTGTTATGAATTCATGGACGTTTTCTGCATCAGATCCAGATTCCTTTCTGCCAGATTTATTTTCCACTTAACCAGTTACATCATCAGTTAATAGAGACATAAATACTGTGTAGCCATTCAAGGACGATGGGTGACTCACTAAAAAAGTAGGGACGTACCCTAAACATATGTTAATTAATCATTCTCACAGATGCTTGTGTAGAAATTGCATCTACTTGTGATACAGAGGTGTTAGAAATGGCAACTCCTGTTGACCTACCAGCTCTATTCACAGACATTTTATGAGTTCCTATCACATATTCACCTCACACACGCAAGTTGAAAACTGCTGATGCTTTTGAATAGGGCATTTTTTTCAGGAAGAGAAGAAGATAAATATATGTCAAGATCAACACTCTGTAGTCCTAGAGAGGATGCAGGACCTTTACAGGAAGGCAAATTAAGTTTTGTCTAAAGAATAATCAGCTGGCTGGAGGAGACCGGCAGGTGCTGAGTCAGCAGCACTGTCTGGCTCATACATTAGGCCTAAATTGGTTCTGTGGAGTCTGAGATCTAGATGTTAAAGATGATATACAAACACCACATATGAGAAAAATGTTTTATGCTCAGTTCTTTGAGTTAGCTCTATGTGTCTCTGATGTGGTGTTTGTACCCTTCCAGCCCCATCTTGCCTATTGTTGACTTCTTCAGATTACATACATAGTATTAGGTGTGTCCCAAAACATGACCTTAAATAAATGTTTGTATGCAATAAGGTCTCAGAAATCGTATCATTCAATGCAAAAATTTATACACAAGAGAAATATTACATTGGTGCCTGGGTGTGTTCATGTTACGCAAATGAGACTGCTACCTCTTAAACAGAAAAATTCACTGTCCACTGCTCTGTATAAATCCTTTTAACTATGAAAAGCTGCATTGTCTATTTGAGTAGCACCATCTAAGTTTTCCAAATGAATATAAGACAGATATGTATATGTTTTTATAGGTGTATTTGAAAATTATTTATAATGAATCTTTTAATTTTATACTGTATGAAGTTGAGGTAAAATAGTTGTACTATGCCAAAGGAAATGCCTTTGGCATAGTACAACTATTGAAGTTTAAATGAAGTTAAATTTATCTATAAAAGATACATTTTCATTATTAAAAACACTCATCTTCATCAGTTCATCTTGAAGTTAGATTCTAGAAGGTATGATATAGAAACCAGTTTAAAACAAAAAAAAAAAGACAAAAAAAGACAGAAAAAGACAGACCCCATAGTACTGCGTGATTTAGGAGCTACTTTGGACAAAATTGAGTCAGATTTTCTGGGAATGTTACAAAGACTTCTGCGGGTGGCACAGAAAGTTTGTGTGATGTAATTTCTCTGATTTCTACCCTAGTCCAAGTCCATCCTGCAACCTAAAAGGAATGTTTTGTTATGAAACTGAAGCTAGAGAGTAATTTATTTCCCACAAAGGGCTGGATGAGGAAATTAAACAAAAAAGTGTAATTGCTTTGGATTCTGAACGTTGTCTCCTATGTGTTCCACACTGTCCACTGCTCAGATCACAGGTTGGAAAACTGGTATGGACTGCTGTGACAATGTAGTCTGATTTCAGGTCTAAGACAGGAGTATACTTGTATTTCTATCACAACTTAAACTCTATAGTAAAAGAGATCTAACATCACTTTTCACTTTTGAAAAAAAAGTTTAATGGTTAAATATTGTACATGCCACAATAGAGCTGGTCTATTGTGGTTTGCACTTTTCCACTGTCAGTTTTTAGCCACAGGCTTCCGCAGTGCTCTTGCTAATTAAAAGATTTTTTCTCATTTCACTTATGTATGGACTATGATTAGGAAAATTATTCTTTTTCCCATTATACAAAACTGGAAGATAGATTTCCCTAAATATTTCCCAGAGACTTCATGATTCTGATTTCTTCAGTACTTATCCAGCTACCATTTATTAACATTTGTCTTTTACTGTGAAACCATGACTGTGCTCAGCATGGGCTGCAGTCCCAGTTAGAGCCATAAGGGACTCCAGCTGCTGCTATTTGAGAGGTACACGTTTTTAAATCAGAGTATTGCTTTATTCCTTTGGGACAATCATTGTACTTGGAGATCCTGTGGTACTTCTGATTAAATAAACTGGCCTAGAAGAATCACAATATCAGTTTAACCCACTCATGTAAATTATTAAATAGCTATATAGCATTTATATTAAGTGGTTAAGAAACATTTGGCATTTCAAATGCACAGAACTCAATTTGCTTAGTTGCATAGCAACTGGTAATTTTTTTTAATCCTCTTCCGCAAAGGTACAGATAAATAAAACTTTATAATATCAAAATATGATATATTAAGTAAGGATTGCTTTTTAAGACATTACTTTTCAAGGAAGTCAAGGGTTTTGCATCTTTTTCAATGGTATTAGAGTACTTATAATTTGTCTTCCTGAATAATGAGGAAGTCACTTAAAAATAAGCTGGATATTGTTTTCATTGTTAAACTCTGAACTGGTTTTATTTATCATAAAATAAACCTGCACATAAAAAGAGAAAACCAGGAACACTATGTTTAATATGCAAAGGGGCTCACCTGCAAATTCAGTTGTACACCTTCACGTTTACACCTTCACCCACAACTTTAGTTCTGGAAACAAGGCCTTCTGAATACTGAAAGATTTATACAAAGATGTTTTTCAATATATTCTCTTTTTCTGTATGCCTATGCAAAATAACAGTGTAAGGAATGAAGCCTTTTAACATTTGAGGTAGGATTTTCATAATGGAGTACAAAAAGTGTGAGACTAAGAAAAACAAGAGACATAAGGAGTGAAGCAGAAGGACCTGTGGAGGACAGAGTGACAGCAAGAGCCAAGTCTCCCTTCAAACGTGAGGGAGGGAGGGAGAAGGTAATTCCGTTTTTGTCTTTATTTCTCTCTGCCTGTGGTAGCCTAGAGTTCAGGTAGTTGGCTTGGTAACTGTGAAAGGGTTGACAGGTTTCTGTCAACAAAGTCAGTATTGTCTGGAACTGACATCAATTTATGCTGTCTCCAGAAAACACAACCTCACAGTGAAGTCTCCCTTAAAAACCCAAATGTAATATGAGAAAATCTGTCACTAAGATTTTCATTAATTTGACTATTTTTAGTTTGTTTCTATTTGACTCGAGGTTTTCACCATTGGGACTCTTGACAACTGGTATGAATGTTAATTGGTAGGGCTCAGTCTAATTCAGTTAGTCTGTCTTCATCTTTGTATGTCTCCATGAACATCTTTACACAACAATGTCATAGACTTTTGGTAGGTCACAATGAAGTTTGTGAAAGTCTACAACTCTTAAAAAGGCATCATCAGAGACAATAGTTTCTGCCAGATATCCATGGCAAACCTTCTTCTTTTAAAAAAACTTGACTTTCTATTTGCCTATATTGAAACTCAGAATGTTTTGTCTTGATGATTTTTTTTCTCTGCTTTATTTATCATTCCCTCAATTTTTGTGCAATCTGTAAACTGTATCAATAACTCCTTTTCTGATCATTGCTAAAACTGGTATACAGCTTTGTGCTAAAATGAGCTTCAATAATTCTTCTGCCTTTTCTGTCCCATATTTAGTCTTCCTGTTTGAAGGGTCAGATGATTTAAAGAGAGAAAGCCGTCTTCTTCCACAAGAATCCATGATTTGGACACACTTCTCTTTAAGGACTGGACATTGAAATATGATGTCCCCAGTGCATCAGGTTGTTCCTCCCTATGTACAAGACTTTGTACTTTAATTTCTTGTGCTGATTATGTTCCCATCAGATCTTTCTCTTGCAAAATGTGATCAGAATATTTGCTTTATTTCAGTCTTTTGGATCATTACTAGTGTTCCACATGTAAATCAACATCAATACTGCAAGGAGATGCTTATCCAGTTTTTCAAACCCTAGCATTAAATCCAAATACATATGATTGAGACAATTGTCTCATATAACTTTAACTTCAAGAATTAGAAAGCTATCTTAAATTATCCTCATTTGGGGACTGATTTATTCCATCTCTGCTTTAAAAAGGATAGACTCATTACTAGTGTTCCACAACCAGAGAGAATAAATTTTCTGTGTAACCCTGTAAGGATCTGCTGAGAGTGAGGGCTTAGTAAAAGAAAGGTCTTCCAGCACTGTGTGCAAGAGCAAGGCTCCTGAAGGGTTTTCCCAACAAATTATAGAACCAATGTCAGTACAAGATCAACCCTGCCTAGAAAAAAACTCCACATATTTTGTAGCAGTTACATTATGAATAGTCTCAATGTGGTGTTCATTCATAGCAAGCATTTTTCTTTGTAAGGAAGAAATTATTAAAAAATAATAAGCATTTTTTATTGATTCTGCAATAAATAAAGTCACAGTAATACAATGCTATCAGCAAAACGTGCATGGTCTAGCTGAAAAGGGTCATATTAAAAGAATCCTCTGAAAGCAGCAATATGAGCAGTTTCGCCCCATTACCCTTACTGTCACTGTTTCACTGAGCTTAGTGTATTAAAAATGGAAAATCATTCCCACAGTTGGCTTATTCCCATATCTAATTAGATCAGTATTGGAATTTCTGTTAGATGAGTACCCCAAAGGTATTAAAATATCACTAAATACCATACCTGATTTTTGAGACACTAGTGCACTGCATCTTCTGTACAGAACAGATAAAATACACTAATCCAATAGAGGGGGTATTTAAGCTGTTAAATAGCTCATACATCTTGTATAGGCAGACCATTTTTGATGATATTAAAGTAAATTGGCTTCATCTCTGCCTAGATACTGATTGATCAGTACTTCCAGTGGCACAGTAATATCCAGTCTTATTAGCTGTAGCACTTAAAAGTGTTAATGATATCCAAGAAAATGGAATAAAACCACTGATATATCAGAAGAAAGTAATTTATATTACCTGTAAGACAGTGCTTGGAGGCTGAGTGCTGGTGCTTAGCTAAATGTTTTAGTACCATAAAATTTCATAACCTTTCTACAAAGTGCAGTCAATACAAATTAGATGTTGGCAATAGTAGATTCCTATTTTAGGCGTCTCCTAAATCAGAATCAGAAATACTGCAAAAATCATCAGATAACGAGGCAAGTAAAGGAGAAGTTCTTATATGATATGTTGATAGACAATATATTGGAATTTTAAGAATTAAAATGAGCATATAAGCAACCAACTAATCACAACACTCTGTAGTGTACACAAAGGCTGCACTTCCAATGGACTTTTGCTAGCCAATTGCTGAGTCTCCAGAGCACATCCTTCACTTCCTTTCCTCTTTGGCTCACTGGTAGATGAAACAGGGTGGTCAAAGAGTGACAAAAATAAGGTCCTCAATAGGAAATTTGAGCATAGTTCTCAGATGAAGTCACTGCATAGAGAACATTACCAGTCCTTTGAATAGTGCTTGACAGCAATGATTCTTTTGATCTACCTCCTTAATCATTAATCTTTGAAGTCATGTTTACTGATGTTCTCAATTCCTTTCTCTGGTCTAGCGCTTTTTGAATATTTTAACAAAAACCATCAATTTCCGTGCTTTCACCCATAATGGCCAACAGCCTTTGAGGATATTCAGAGAGTGAATTTAAACTGTATCAGGTTGCAGGAAGAGCTGGATCTGTCTCCCATAACCTTGGCCTGGGACTGGTCAGGACTCTCCTAGTGCAAATTACTGCCTTAAGATGGATCACCTTTGCAACTTTAAATCTCGGTCGTGGCTGTACCCATATTATCTTTTGACTTATGTTATGGATTTGTTTCTAAGAGTGTTTTTTGCTTAGCAGCAGCTCAATTACTATGAGACTTGTACTAATGACAATATTAAAATATTAAATTCTATAAATTTTCTTATTTACCATGGGACACCAGTCATTTACTCACTATTGCTGGGAAACAGGGAGTGTACGTTTAGAAGAGTTATGTTGCTGCAGCTTTCAGCAGTATCTATGTTTGTTTAAAGGACAAAACAAACTAGGCATTTTAAAGAATGTGTTTCTCAACTTTAGCTTCTTTTATTGCCTTGGATGCCTAAGGAAAGAGTAATATCTTTGAAGTTAGTACAATCTTAAATTTACACTCTTACTTTAAAAAAATATTCCTTGATTAAGGTTTGACTGCAAACAGTTTGCTTTGTGAATGTTGACAATCTGATATTAAAAATTAAAGATACTAAAATATGCTGTAGCTGATTTAATAAGAAATTTGGAATTGTGTTTCACTTACATTGGGAAAAAGTAATCTATTAACTAGTCTTCCCACCAAAGCTTCTAGAAATTTTATTTCTGAGTCACTTTCTGCATGATTTAGCTGTGCCTTCCTCAATTTTTTTCCAGGGTTTACACAAAATGGTATCAGTTAGTTGCTCTTTAAAATCAAATGCCTACTGAACATAAACAAATATATGTAACTGAAAATTAGTCTTTCTTTTTTTAAACTTGTAGATCTGGCTATACATAAAGATATATTTTGCCAGTGAAGTATTGAAATGAACTTAAAGGCAACAACTAATCCTTTCAGTAAATCATAAATACTATGATCTCTGCCATCTAAGTTTTGTTATTCTGTGGGCTGAAGCAGTGTTATCAGTTTCAAGACAAATCACAAAATCAAACTATTGGCCCTACTCCCCTGCTCTTATTTAAGATGCAGCAGTCAGAGACTCTGGTATGACAGGTCACATCCCCTTACAAAGCTGCTGGTTTTAAATGCTATTAGATTTCTCTGAGCTGTTTCTTCTGCCTTTCTGGCATGTATCCTTCTGAAAATATGCTTTGATAATTACTGTAAATCTGGAAAGAAGCAATAATTACCTTGGTCAAACATGAGAAATCACAGGGGCAAGATAATTGAGACTATCTTCAAATACTTTGATATAATGTATTTTTAGTTACTGGTGTGGTAAATTATTCTGTAGAAAAGACTGTGACATGGTGAGCAGTGTTGACCTTTCAGTTCTGAACTACAGAATGAGTGAAATACTAGGAGAGAATTAATGAATCTTTTTATTATTGAGATTAAATTTAAAACTTAGCAGTTTGTATTTAACTTCCTCACTTCCACAATTTTATTTCATAAGAAATCATTTATTTTATGATTACATGACTGCTTACCTAAATATATTTTCTCTCTCACACTCCTTTTAGCACACATCAAATTGTATTTGTTTATCAGACAGAGAGACATGGTAATAAGGTAATATTTCTCCTCCCTGTTACACAATTGAGAAACAGTAAACTTACAAAACAAAGAACCTCAATAACACAGGGAACTTGAGAGAGAATTCTATGTTTCTAAAAATCTGTCTTTCTTGGTCAAGAAAGTATTAGGAATGAAAGCAAAACATTTTAATCAGTGCTATTTCTAGCAGTGCAAATGTCAACATTTTCTTATATGTACAGAGACATGGTTAATGGCCACAGTTTCTCTGAGATATGAATATACAGCTAAGGTCTATTTGGCCTTTAGAAAAGCCAACCAGCAGAAGAAAGTGATGAAACCTTTTTGATTGCTTTAAGGCTGCTGATGGATGATCTTAATACCTTGTGCTGCTAGGTAGGTTCATGCACCACTGATAGAAAGATTGATATTTATATAAAGAAACCTTTGTATGGGCTGTGGATTTAATAACCAAACCAGAACTAGCTCATGAGAATGGAAAATACATGCAATTTACAATCCCTACAAGGCTTTGATATTTTTTTTCTGATTGAATAGTCTTCTAGCAAACTTGATGGACACCATCATCCATGTGCAAGTGGTTGACATCCTGTGCCTCTTGTTTGGCTCAATGCATTGATGTTCATGCAATTTGTTTCTTCTCCATTTTCTTAAGGTTGCCTGGATAAGGTGGATAATAATATATGCACTCTTCTTTTTCCTTGATAAACTATAAATACTGCTTGTTTAAACTTGATTGTTAAAAAAAAGTTGGCCACATTCACAGTTAAGGTAAATATTTGTAAGTCTCTTTGAATTCCTAAAAATACACTCATTTGCATTGCTTTAGATTCTCTGTCATTTTTCCTGTTTTTCACTGTATTTTTATCATCCATTTGAAATCCTTTAAAGATTAGGAGAAATGTTCAAGAACAATGAAGAAATGAAAAGACTGATCAAATCTTCCAAAACTTTTAGAACACTCCTGTCTTACATCATTTCTTGTTTTTGACAAGCTTCTTTACTCCTCCCCATGATAAAATGAAGCATTGGGCCAAATTCAAATGCAAATAGCCTCTTAGGGTGATTCAATCTACTTTAGTTAATAATGTCCACATGATTCGTTGTATGTGCAACAATTCATCAAATTCTTAATTCAAAATTTTTTAGCCTCCTAAATAGGTATGTTTCTTATTTGTCAATTTCCCCCTTTTGCTGCTTTTCTATCCAAGTAAGCTCAATATATTTTTAATGAAAAATGAGATTTGTCCTGAACTTGAAATGCAAGAGCGAAATAAAGTAATTTAAACACAATCTGCAGGTAGCAAAAGATAGTGCTAAATTGTATCTGTGCAAATTATTGAGGAACACAAAGACAGTCTAGAAGCACCAAAGGAGCTTAGATTCCCTATCCAATGATCTTAGACCATCAACACTATAAATTAATCTATATTATTTTCTGAAACTTTTGACTGGAATAAAAGTGAATTATTTTCAAATGAAGGTAGGGCTTCTGGATTGATATTGCAAGTACTCGGAAAAAGAGGGATATAACAGTAGCTCACATGTTGAAACAGCTGTCAACCAACAGTCAACAGGCAGGGGAGAGGAAGTCATTCCTTTGGGCCCCAGAATTGGATCATATGGATTTATACATCTTCATTATGAATAGAAAGGAGGACCTTGGGGACTTACTCTTGTGCCTGGGAATATCATGGAACTCCTAGAATTTAGACTGAAGTATGTTGAGGTGATTTGAGACAATCAGTACAGCTTCACCAAGGACAAGTCCTGGCTGATGAGCTTGATGGCCTTCTGTGATGGAGTGGCTGCGTCAGCAGACAAGGGAAAGGTTACAGATGTCTCTTATCAGGACTTCTGTAGGGCTTTGACACAGTCTCCCACAACATCCTATTCCCAATATTGGAGAGAGAAGGATTTGATGGGTGAACAACAGTATGGATAACAAAGTGGCTGGGTGATCATATCCAGAGTGTAGTGGTCATAGGCTCAGAATCTTGATGGACATCAGTGAAAAGTGGTGTCCCTCAGGGATCTGTGTTGGGACCAGTTGTATTTATTATCTTCACTAATGACATAGAAAAAGGGATTGACTGCACCCTCAGCAGATTTGCAGATGATACCAAGATGAGTAGTGCAGTTGACACACCTGAGGGATGGGATGGCATCCAGATGGACTCAGAAAATCTCAAAAAGTGGTCCCATGGGAATCTCTTGAGGTATAACAAGACCTGCGAGGTCCTGTTCCTGGATTAGGGCAACCCCCAATACCAACCCAGGCTGGGGATGAACAGATCCAGAGCTGCCCTGCCCAGAAAGACTTGGGGGTGCTGGTGGATGAGAGGCTGGACATGACCCAGCAATGAGCACTCACAGCCCAGAAATCAAACATGTCCTGGGCTGCATCCAAAGCAGTGTGGGCAGCAGGGGAGGGAGGGGACTCCTCTACTCTCCTTTCATGAAATTTCAGCTGGAGTGCTGCATCCAATGCTATAAAGACATCTTGTATTGGTTGTGAAAAATAGATGTAAAAAGCATATTTTGTAAACTAATATACTACACCAGAGAAATGCCCAGCCTGAATTTATGTCTTCAAAAGCACACAGTGACATCCTAGAAGATGATATATTTTGTAGTCCCACTAAAATAAAAAAGGTTTTCAAATATTTATTATATTTTAGTTACGTGGACACACTCAGGCATTTCATATGTTTTGAGCTTAGGTTTCACTATGTACTGTATTTTCAAGGGTTTTCAGTTCTCCCATACTCTTTTAAGTTTTCATAGTTTCTAATGTGCCTATCTTCCCATCAAGACTGATCTCATTCACAATGCATGCTCTGAGTTTTCCTATTCCTGAGGTTGAATGAAAATTTCTAATAGGAATCGTTTTTACAAAATCCCTAATCCTTTACCAGGTTTCAGTACCTTTAATTAGCTGTTGAATAATCTTATTAGGTAGCAATTATGATAGCAGACAGATCATCTATTTTGTACAATTTTCTCTTTGCAAAAAACTCAGGTGTAAAATAATCACCTAACTATTCCTTTCACATTTTAGACAAAACCATGTAAAAAGCATCAGTAAATAATATGGGAGTGCATTTTGTACTAAATACATAAGATTTATGGTAACATAGTTTCGTTTCAGTAAAGTTACAGTGCATACATTTTTTAGCCATGCAGGTTTCAGTGTCATTTTTGATGGCAAAATGTAAGGGCTATTTTTAGACTTTAGCAATAATTGAGCCAGATACAACTGCTGAATGTAAGAGAAGTTTATTACAGGTATAATGGGAATAGAAACATAGCTTCAATAACGTAATCATTTTAAAATTTGTAGAGTTGAAAATAATGCCATTTTAGTGAGACTGTTTAAGACTGAAGATGAGTAAATAATTTACTCAATTAAATTAGTTTCTTCTGTCAACTGTATGTAAGGAGCATCATAATTTTTCTGTATTTATCTACCATGCAGGTTCATGCCTGTAAGCTTTGTGATGATTTTTTTGAACAGTTCTGTGAAATCCCTGCAAATATGCAAATCCATTTCTCAAGGAATATATGACTATCATGTTCAAGTCACTGCGTGATGGTGACTCATTCACAATTAATAAAAGGTGGTATCATTGGAGCTCAACTTCCTAGATTTAGTAATTATTGAAAAAATTACATATACAAAATTAATAACTAAGTAGTAAGATAACACTGAAATGCATTTAGTTACTGAAGACTGATCAGCAAACACCTATCCTCAAATTAAAAACTTTTATTCACTCTTCACTTTTCTTTTTGCATTTCTTTTTGCACATTTTGATTTATTAATTCCATATTTTGTCTATTTTATGAACTAATTTGGAATAACTACATATATATATATATATATATATATATATCTAGGGGATGAAAATTTAAATTGCTTATTTGAAAATAGCCTGGAGCTAGGCAATATTTATAAATGTATCAGAGATATTTTTTCCTATCTCTTTTTTCATTGTACCATCTCTGATATCTGTGATATCAGACATGATACCAATGGTGATATCTGGCTTGAAGCAATGTTAAATTAATCATCAATTAATTTAAATCAGTTAAAAACAATTGGCTGGCTACATGCATGTGCAAACATTTCTTCCTAGTGAGTAGTTGTGGTGACCAATGCCAGTTTCAAGGCTGTTGTTGTGTATAAATCCTTTTCAGTCCTTGTGGTGGGTTAGCCTTGGCTAACTGCAAAATCCACATCCAGCTGCTTGCTGGCTCCAGCTCTCTGTGAGGCACCCACTTCCAGTTCCAGTTCCTCAGGGTGATTCACTCAGGACAGGACTTGGCACTGCAGCCACCTATAACTCTGACCTTTACTGAGTGTCAGAATTTAAAATAATCTCTCTCCCATCTTTGTGTAGTACTATTGGAAAAAAAATTCAATTAATTATGGGGAAAAAAAAAAGAATAGATATATGTACTGTACCTCTCTGGCAGACTGGGATCTTACATGATATTGAAGAGGTCATTTAATTTGCCTAAATTTCACTTCACACCAAGAGGTTGCAACTCTGAACCTACCTGTCCCAAAAGTTCTCAGACTGGAATATGTGGCATTGGTCTAAATGTTGAAGGGCTAAATGGTTGAAGGGTTTTTCCCTATCACACTGTGAAAAGTGAATAATATGTAAATAAAGAAATAAANGGTCATTTAATTTGCCTAAATTTCCTGAAAGTAACTGATAGAACAGAGGAATTGAGAGATATCCATAAGATGCAAAAAAACCCCCCAGAATTAACAGTACACCCTCTCTAAGGTACGGAAGAAGTTTCACATGGAGATTAATTCAGCCTTGCAGTATTAACAATATTTCAATTATGTTTGGACTAGAGGTGAAAGAAAATTATTTGTCACATAATAAAACAATACCTTCATTCAGCTAAGTGAAAGAATAATTTGGTGTGAATGTATGCTTAACAGTAGCGAGGAAAGTATTAATATTTGTCCTTCTCTCATGTTACCAAAAGTTTTGAACCTATCTCTAAGTATAATAAGATACACAATGATAACATACACAACATGGCTTCTTAAGACCCAAGATTTAGCTGGAAAGAGAGATCACAGGGGAAAAAAAACACTGGATAGTGTCCCTTTCATTCCCAAATGTCCATCAAGAAAAGCATATATAAGCATAAAGTAAATTGGTTTGCTATGTAAATATTAAACAATCTCAAATAAAACCCCACATTTAGTATCAGTGAGAGCACTAACTCTCTAGTCTAATTTGGTCCACATAGGCTCTGGATACTGCCAAGACACAGAGATATTTTTCAGTCAGTTAAAACAGTTAACCTTGAACAAGAATCTTGAAAGAAGATGATCTAATTTAAATTGCACACCAAAGCATAGACACAACTCAGGAGTAAATAAATGTTTGATTGAAAACCGCCCAGTTCAAGCAGCACCGCTGGGAACAGGCATTTTGTGAAATACACATTGCTCATTGCAAGACACTGCAGGGACAGCTGCAGTGAGGCACAGCATGCAACACAACCAGAAGATATCCTAATAACACCAAGAATGTAAGTTCCTTTTTCCTTGAGGATATTGCTGTCTGTTTGCTGACAGTGAAAGCCAGCAGCAACAAAGGGTGGCCTGATGACCCGTGAGACCACAACAGTATTAGCAGTTGCTCATTGCTCCTTGAATAAACAAGTTCAGATTAAGTACAACGGCTTGAACATTTGCCCAAACATTGTGGCATACATTTGGCTAGAATTAGGGTAAAAGGAACAGAAGACATGACCTTCTCCATTTGATGCCTTAAAAACATTAAGAAATTGCATGATGTTTCTCCAATTACAATCTGCAATCTCTCATTCCTCATTGCTTATTTTTAATGAAGAATCTTTTGCTTGCTTTCCTCTCTGTCATTTGAGAACACCTTTGACTTAAGTAGATAAACTCAATTAATGTATCATATGTACTGTTCTTGAAAGAAGTATTCATTTTTCCTTTGATCATATATTTCGTGTGGCCTGTTTAACAGTCAGGAAAGAGTGAGAAAACTAGAGCTGCTAAAAACATAAAAGGAGATTACCCTTGAATGTTGCGCATATCTAATTAACTATTAGTAATACCAAAACCAACAAAAGAGCTTCTGTATTTCTTTCCAAGTCTTAATACAAAAATATGTACATATTTTGAACTGGTTTTCAATGCAGTTTTGATTTAATAAAACATGTTCTTGACTACTGTATTATACAATTGCCACCAACTCTCAAGTTTCAGATGCATAACAGCTGTTGTAACAATGTTATAAACAAGGCTAATGATTTCAAAGCTGTCCAGAAATTTACAACTTTACTTATCTGGTTGTAACATTTGTATGGTTAGCCAGTGGTTTATACACACAATAATCATTGAAGAACTCTTGTAAACATCAGTTTGAGAATTGGCTGTTTATTAACAGATTACGAAGCTGGAGGTGAATTATTAAGAATGGCAGACAGATACCAGATCAAGTGAGGTAAAAAGAAGTGTGTATACAATGTTAGTATTGTGAAATAAGAACAGATGGGGACCTCTGAAGCTGTAAATAATTCATTCCATAATTCCATCTTTTACGGCAGGGAACAGGGTAAAGCTTAGTGGATTTTGCCAGGTGACCTAAAAGACTTGATTTCTTTCAAAGCCCTTGTGAATTGATATTTCATAGATTGCTGACGTTGTTTTACTTGAGTTATTCAAGTATATACAAGAAATTCCAGGATTTCTCTCTTCAACTTTACATATTAAAATATATGTCTTCCACAGAGTCACTCAACAACACAAACTGGCAAATGAAAAATTTCATTGATGATACTGTAAGATCACTGAGTCAGACACTGCTTTGTTTTACATGTCACTGGACACAGGTAGTGTGCCTCACTCTGGCTCTCAGTATTACGACCCCAATATAAACACAAACCAGAATAAATACAGTGGTGACATTCAGGTCATATGTTAGAAGAGAAAGGATATTTACATCCTTTCCAAAAACTGATGTTCTTCAAGAAGTAGAGGTTTTGCAAGAGAAGATTTGCAGGAGATAAGTAAAATGAAAAATGAAGTTAGGGGATTTGGAAGATTTGATTACATGGAAAGAAGCAAGACTGAGTTTTCATGACGTATGTTAATTTCCTGAAGTCTGAAATCTGCCAGAGTGCCCAAATGTGGTAATCTGTCGCTTCTGAACACCCTTACATCCTTGTCCAGACTGAATCAAGAGTGAGTCTATGCCAAGATATTTTCTGCAGCACTGACACTTTGGCCATCCTGAGAAGAGACCCACCTAGGGAACTGTAACACACTTTTCTTGTCACTCAATCAGATTCCTTTCTCTCAAAAAAGGAAGGCAAGAAAGACTGTGCTTGCAAGATGCTGCCCCTCACAGTTTTGGTGCAACAGTGAGAGTTCACGTGCATAGCTCTGTGTTTGGATGTAGCTTATGGATACTGCCAGGCACAAGTGTGAGGGATGCTTGCTCAGCACCGGTACAAAAGCAGACAATTGTATAACCACATAACACTGATGCTTGTCAGCATCTTCTACTACAAGGATGCAGCTAAAGCTTTGCCAGGTCCAGCATCCCTGTTGGTCTGTTGCTTTCCTTGTGTGTTGAGGATGCCTCTGTGGGGTGTCATACTCATAGGACCTTATTGCTCTCTATAACTACTTGAAAGGAGGCAGTTGTGAGGTGGGTGTGGGTCTCGAAAGGGCATCAGGATGTGCCAGGGAAGATTTAGGTTAGATATCGGGAAAAAATTTTTTCACCAATGCACTTGTCAAGCATTGGAACAGGATGTCCAAGGAAGTTGTGGAATAACTGTGAAGGTATTTGATGTGTAAATGTGGCACTGAAGGACATGTGGACTTGGCAGTGCTGGGTTAATGTCAGACTGGATGATCCTAGAGGTATTTTCCAACCTAAATGATTCTGTGATTCTATGATTTTCCACAAATCAGCTTCTACCATCAGTAGATTAAAAATGTTGAAGCACATTTTAGTATTTTTGGTTCAAATTTATTCTTTATTCCTTAAATGCTTGAAAGATTTTTCCATAACTGAATAATTCTAACTGAGAGAGAATTGAAATCTTCTTTTTATAATGAAAATTTTTCTTGATAGTAAACTAAACATCTCTGTGGTCTGTTAAAAAAAGAAAACTCCATAATGGAAAGGACAATTTGAATTTAGAGTCACTGTCTTTTAATCACATTACTTTAACTGTACAATTCAATAACATTTAGTAAGTTAATAATGCATTATATGTATAATAACCTTTAAAGAGAAATGCCTTAATGGCTTTCAGATAATTTACACTGCTGGAACTACAAGAAAATTTTTCACATACAGTATTGCTTTTTTGCTTTATTAGAAAGAGTGATTTTATGTAGTACGCATTTATTTTATATAGCTAGCCTTCCAAATTGAACAAATTATTTTACAGAAAACATTGTAAAGCTCCAGCTGAGTGATAGGGTAACCCAACCAACTGTGTCTTATGTGTCTTTATGCCACAGCCAGCTGAGAAGCAGCAAAGGGAGAAGTGAATGAGTATCAAAACTGGTTAATATCTCATTAAACCAGAGAGACTGAAATGTGCAGTTTTGACTTTTAACACATTGCCATGCACATACTTTCCTTTACTGTGAGATTTGACATCAAGAATAGAGGAAAGTGTATTTTATTTCTACCATCAGAAAATGGTGCAGCTTATGGGCTTTGCAGGCTACTTTGAACTTCCTGCATTTTTTTCCCCCACCTTTGGAATTCAAGGTTTCATATGTAAATCATCCAGTGATCTAGACTCCATAAAAAGAGATACACAAAAGCTTTATGGTAGCAGTCAGTAGCTTTATGGGAACATCCAGATCCTCCCTTCAGGCACAATTGTACTGATTGCAGCAAGGGTTGAAGTCCATGAGATAAACAAGGCACTGTTAAGGGTTAGTCCCAGTGCAAGTGTGAGATGCTTTCATTCTGGGAGAGTGGTTATGACAGGATGGACCATACAGGACAGATAAGTCATGCCACATATCCTGAGTTCTGAGTTACCATCAGGTAGAAGGTAGCATAAGAAACTAAAAGATAATGTGACAACATGGTGGCTTAAGCTTTGTTGCATAGTTCTAGCACCCATGCAAGTGCAAAATTTATGCTTGAAAATTCAATACTTATTTCTAGGTAAGTCTTATGTGTGGATGAATTGTGAGAATAATAATTCACTTCTATTAAAACATAGCTCTTCAAACTTAAAGAGTTCTTAACCCTTTATCCAGAAAATATCAAGAGTTCATATGAAATTATTCAGTTTAACTTTAGCTGTTGTCTTCATGTTGTCCTCCTGTATGACAGAAGTTCCCTTCCCTTCCCTTCCCTTCCCTTCCCTTCCCTTCCCCTCTTCCCTTTTTTTCTCAGAAAATATTATACAGTAGTACTACATTCATAATAGATGGAGCCACAAAGTATTTTATCTCAGTGTACAAAATGCCACAGAACAGCAGGACTCACTGAATGTGACCTTTGAGTGGATGTATGCTTTCAGAATAATTAATTCTGGTTATTAGTTGACACTTTAATTGAATTTAAATAGATTACAAACCCAAAGTTTGCTACTACACATTTTGCAAGATAAATATTAATGCTAATTTCAATGGTGTCAGGAAATGAGTCATTAGTCTCTGCCTGTTATGTGGGATAAAACTCTTTGAACTTGTTTCTTATCTTAGAGGCATCTGGGGCAAAATAGAGATGTTAAATATTTCATTGTACACTCAATTCATCTTTCAAAAACATATGGTATTTTTAATGGACCTTCACATAACTGATTGAATTCTTTGCTCTTCTAGGAGTCACTATCATCTCTTTCAGTATGTGTGTGGGGAGGATTTCCTTCTAAAAGCAAAGGAACCATTTTCTAGACAGAATATAAAATAAGAACATACAGAAATACCACAGCAATGTGCCCATATACCTTTGTCTTTATTTTGACATCTCTCACTCTTATGCCTGCTTCAGTGTGACTCTTTTAACTGTATTATCTTTTCATGGCAGAAAAAAGAGCAGAAATCTAAAAAAATCTGTGTTTTTTTCTCTAACTCATTCTTTCAAATTCAGTTAGTATTTACACACATGACTGATAGTTGACCTGGAGTTGAAATTTTTTTTTAGTACTTTTCTAAAAGGATTCAGTTGTGGCAAATGTATTTGCAATGATAAGTATTATCCAAAAAAGGAAAAATGTTCCTGTGTTGGAGTACACTGAGAATCTTATACTGCTGTAAAAGCAAAACTCTACTTTATTATTGCACCTTATTATTTCTGCTCAGTAAATGGGATAATAAATTGAAGCTTCAGGATTCCAAACCATACTTCAAATTGAAATACTTGGGAAGGGGGGTTGTTGACATTACTTACTCTTATAAAATAATTTGCATTATAGCCTTTATTATGGGTCAGTTCCCTGCCAATGTAAAGATTGGGAATGAAATTCTCTGTGTTGATATTTTGCCAGAGGCTGAAGACAAAATTTGCTTTTATTCTGGAAATGAATCATGCAACTAAGTTCTGACAATAAGATTATAAGAAACATGTGCATTATTAACTATATCAATATTGGAACTAAAGAATAGAGTAGTTACTTTTTCCTTTGCTCATGGATATACTTTTTTGATGGCCAAGTAAAAAAATAATCAAAATGAATTTTGAAAATAGTTTCAGTTTATGAACACACCATGGATATTGCATAGAGTATAGTGGGGAAAATTTAAAGAAAATAAAGTCTTCAAAGCTGAACATCAAAACCAGTAAGTCTCAACATGTCAGGGTTCTGTGTGCACCAGTGGTCCTTAACCCCCTGCACGCCCCCATTTGCAGTGACCATGCACACCTACTCTGCAAGTTGGTCCATTTAAGTTTACATCTGGGCCTTGTTTGCTTCCCCCAGCTATGCTGTAAGTGTACTTGTCTCCAGTCCCTGGAGTCTCCAACCTTGATTCCTGATGGACCTTGAACAGACTTTGTAATAAACCTGTCTCCAATCCTGTCTCACACACAGACCTTATTCCTATGTCATTCCCCTGCTTCCACTCTTGTCTCCAAATTTGTTTCCTTCTGTCCATGTGGTCATTCTTGCTTTCCAGCTCTGCCCTCCTCATGCAATAACCCTGTCTTTGATGTTCTCTGAAACAAAACCAGAGATTTCACATGCCTATTAGGGTATGACATCTTCACCAAGTGTAATAATGCTCAGTTCTCATAGCAATGTCACTTTATTTGAATCACCTCTTAGAAGTGCCCTGAAGATTTATCCAAATCCAAGTGTCTTTTATCATGTAGTCCACTTTCCCAAACCTTTCTTCTTTTTGCTCCTCTATTCTGCTGCTTTGCCAGCCAAATCTAGACTCAGTCTACTTTCAAACAGGACTCCCCAAAGACTCATATCGCTCCCAGTCTCTTAACATGACAGAATCATTGAGTTTGGAAAGGGACACTGAGCGTGTCTGTTATTCTTTGCCTTGCACAGTTGATTATCTCCAGCCATGGAGACTCCACAACCTTTGGGCAATTCCTAGGTCTAAATGAAAATTGTTGTATTTTAAATTATGCATGTTGTTTCTCGTCTTTTAACTGGAATGACTGAGAAGAGTCTGTCTCCATCTTCAGTCTCTTTCATCAAGTACTCATACACATTAGGAAGATTTCCCAAGCCTTTCCTTTTAATCTTGGACTCTATTGAAGTATATGACATAATGATCTTTTAGATATAAAAATCATAGTTCCTCCTTCTATCCTGTTGTAAACCAGGTTTTTTTTAATGTTAAAATTTCCAAGGAACAAGTTCCCTAAAAAGAATTTCTGGGTATTCCGTCATATCTCAAACATCCCAAACTCAAAAAAACCCCAAAACAAACCAGTGAACACACAGAGATAATAGGAACTAAGACTGACAACTGGAACTAAGACATATTACTATTGGTTGAATATTGTCTCAAAGTATCATCTTGACATTAAATTCAGAACATGAAGACAGAGAGAAAAACGTACCTCCTCTAGTAAACAAAGATTTTCAATAAGGCAGTTTTTTTTTGCACTACCTTTGCTGCATTTCCATTCACCTTCCCAGTTATCGTTCCATTTTAATTGCTTTTTCCCCTTTTTTTTGATCTGTCCTGTTTTTGAACATTTCTACATTTTTTTTCTGTTTCTCCCTTTATCCAGTCTTTTCTCAGGTAATACTTCTTTTTCCCTCCTGCATTTTCCTTTTCTTTCCCTTTTTGCACAAATAATAGGTTTAAGGTCAGCATCTGGGTGCTAAAAGGAAGGAATTTTGAAGCACCAATTTTAAACATGTCAGCTGAGGAGCTAGAAGAATTTGAATCACCTTTTGAAAGTGCAAAACGTGTAATTTAGGATCTATTGCAATTTAGTGTGGTTGGTGTTTGATTATATTTCTTTGGCATTGCCTGATAAGGTTGTTGACCCTTTAAAAAAAGCCTTACAATATGGCATAAATTCCATAGATATGGCAGATGCCTGCAAAAAATGAGTGCCCCGTTTCTGAGTTCAGTCAGAACTTTTCTATGAAAGACTAAAAATGACAGCTGAGGCTAGGAGGTAATCTGGTTATGTATTCTGAGGATCTGAGATGAAGGAAACTGCAGTTCTGGGAGTCTGTTCAGGTCCTGAATTTTGCTTCTAGCTAGATTCCTTTATGGCCTGATTCATGAGCCTGGAGAGCCAGTGTGGGATTATCTTATAGAATTAAAAAATGGAGGGGTGGTCTGGAGGTCATCTTGTACAGCCTCTCATGCAGAATGGGTCTGCCATGTTCCCAGTTTTCCTTTTAAATCCATGATACAATGGGATGTCAAAAGATAGCAGTTCACAGTTCAGAGTTAATAGAGAAGTATTTTCCTTTTTCTCAGGAAAGCTTTTGTCATGACAACTGTTTAATTAAGTCACCTGGTAGCCTTCTGCAGCTGGTCACATTTTAAAGCTTGCCAGGAGGGCATACAAGAAACAAGGAAAGTTTCTAAATAGCTTTTCAATTACTTTTGTTTGCTGAAGACAAGCAGAGCTGTTTTCCCCAAAGCAGGGTAAGATGGAATAAAAGGTGTTGTGTTCAATGTATTGTAAAATTAAAGGATGTATTCCCCGAATTGTGTTTTTGCCAAACTGTGATGGGTTTAGCAGCATGGGGAGAGGCCTTTGCATTTTAAATGAAAAGAAACAGTTTAAAATGTTGGCGTGCATTTCCACAAAATATGATAACTTTATAGCTAAGGAGGGTTGAGTGAGACCTATGGAAATCTGTCCAGCTTTGTGCTAGAGAGTTATGACTTGCACAAGGGGCCTCCAAATCTGTTCCACTGTCTCCTTGGTTTTTTTGTTTCTCTTGTGGTTTCAGCATTTCCAAAGGGAACAGAATAGGTACTGGTGTTCAGCTGTCCCACTGGACTATGAAAAATACTCTGACAAACACTAACATACTACTTGGACATTCAGTAAGAGTGTCTGACAAACAAGTCTGTTTCTGTATGTCGAAACCCAGCAAAATGAACCTGTGACTCCAGATTCATTACACAGGAACTGATCTTAGTGTACAAGTTGTGTCCTTTGACAGCATCTCTTATAATTCCTTTATTTTAGAAGGCTTCCATAATATGGAATAGGTCAATGAAGTCATGTAGACTTCTGTCTCCAAGCACTCTATGTAACTGCAGGGAGAGACTTATAATTTCTCTACGATTCTCAGTGAGGACTGTGTGCTGACTCTCTGGACCAGTCTTCACAGACCTGCCTCTCAACTTCTAATAAGACTTTGAGGATTTGAAAAAAAGAAGGAAAAAGAGATCTTCTCTAATTGCAGAAGAATGCAATACTCCAGTGACAAGGTTGTGTACAGTAATCCATTGAAAAAATAATAAGGTAAGAACATTATAATATGTACTCAAACATATTCCTGTTACAGCAGTATCCTGTCTCAAAAAGTGGTAGAAGAAGATACAGTTTAAACATAAAATATTTTAGGCAAGGAAGTTACACAATTTCTTTAAGACAATTTTTGCTAAATCTTGCTAAAGGAAGGCTTGTTGTTATCCACTCTTGGCATATAGCTAGAAAAAAATTTAAGTGTATCTGTAGGAGTGGGATTTGGTTCAGTAGCAACAGAAAATTACTTATTGAAGGAACCGTGAATGAGATCATGACAAAGTGTAGGAAAAACCAACATTCTTGATGAAAAAATTATAATTTCAGAATAAATTATGCACCCAGTGTTACCTCATAAGGTACAATAATGAATTGATGTATGTAATTTTTTTCAATATTTTTTATGAGCTGAGATGTCTGTGTTCCTACTTCATATTTCCTACTTTCTACACATGGAGAATCAGCTATTTAGTACATCTGAAACATTTTTGAAATGAGATAGCATAGAATTGTTGCATAGAGTTTTTTTCAGTGTATTTTTAACACTGCTTTAAGGGTTGTCCCAGGACATGTGGATATGCAATATATTGGGGGATTTTTTGTTGTAATTTTGTTTTTGTTTTATTGTATGCAATGTATTGTTTTTGTTATAAGGTGCAAAAAATATTCATGGTAGTGTACTGGTTTTTTCCTCCTGCTAGGTAGAAGAACACTGAGTTTTCATTCTCTATAGTTGCTCTGTTTCCCCAGTGGGATGATGTGGCAAGGTTATGGGCTATTCAATTACTTGGATTGCCTGTTTCTGTGGCAATATGAAGTAATCAGAAATTTATTTAAAACAGCTATATTTAAATCATCTGTCTAGATCTTTAAAATATCACTAGTTATGTGTCTTCAATGAAGAGAAGGCATGAGAGGCAGGATCATAGTAAAGGATTATAGTAGGATGATTTTCCTCATTTGTACAACCTGTGGTTGATACGTGAGTTCAGCAACTGCTCAGACAGAATGAAAATTCCTCTCAGAAATCAAGGATGGGGTTTATTCCCCACTTCTTTTTACCGCACATCTGGAAAGGGCTGTTACAGACAAGTTCCAGCTCACTCTAGAAATTGAGTCGCAGTTCTGTAGTGCACTATATAAAAAATGGCTTTGTGTCACATCCCCTTTCCAGTGAACCTAAAGTACAGTCATGAGCAGGTATTGGCTTATCCTTAAAATGCAGTTTATTACGTGAAGCCACAAGGTGAAGAAAGAGTCAAGAGGAGCTCTTGGGAACTTTTAGTGCAGAGGTTGCACCAGCAGTCAGTGCTGTCTTTTCCCCTCATAGGCTTCACTTCCTCGCAGAAGCATTCAGTGTCAAGAATTGGCTTAAAATAATGCCCAATGCCTCCAGGCTTCATAATGAGATGTTAGCCACTAGATGTTGCTCACATGTTACTCATTCGCCTGCTTTCCTCTTTCCTGCTTCACTTTGCTCAGAATGATGTTGACTTTGTGCAGTTGTCTATTTCACAAGATTTTGGCTTCACAAATATAAAGAAATAACATTAAGAAAAAAAGGCTTGCATTAAAATGTCATTATAATAAAAATTACCTAGTTATGACCCCTTTGAAAATCCTGTGCACACAGGGAACACTTGACCCACATGACTGGATTTATTTTACACATGGACTGTTATTCTTAATTTGTTGTTCTCATTAGCTAGATAAAATGTTTTCATGATTTCCTATGTGTCAGTCTTTCATTAAAAAATATTCATCAGATAGTGGAGAAACTAATTAGATGACCATTTTGAAAGTGAATATATAGCAAAGAAGGTCATATACAGGGTTCTTAAAATAGTACCAGAACTTTCTTTATTAATATATTCTATTTTTTTGAAATTTTTTTGTTGTTTTTGTTGTTCTAACTTTTCATACTTCCTTCTTTCATTTCTCTATCACAAGTTATATCTAGCATTATATATATAACCGTTTTCCCGTGGAAATTCAACTATAAATATCTTTAAAATAATAGTAGGAGTGCACAAAGCTTTAGCACTGAGAACTTAATTCTCTTGGCATCCTTTGCTACATCCTCTCTCTAAAAATGCAGCATTTAGGAAAAATTATAACTGTTAAATTAAGGCACTGTGCCTGTTGTCATTGTGCTTCCATTATAATCCATTTTTGTGAATTGCAATACAGCAGTCAGTTTGCAGGGAATATTACTGAATCATAAACAACATGTTTTTCTTCCAAATAATCCTATTTTTTGAACCCATTGTGTTCAATTGCTTTCCTCAGAATGCTGTTACATTGACATAGATGAGACAGACTTTAGGAGCTAGTATTGTCTCACCAAGCAGTGACAAAATTTTAGTAAGTGTGGTTAGTTTCTACTCTTACATGAATATGGGTCTCTTGCTGTTGTCAAACAATTGGAAAGGTGGGCTACATAAATCAGTAGGGCAGAACACTATTAGAACTTCATGTTATGTGACTATAATTATTTACTTAAAATATTCATGCCCACACATACACTCATACTTCTATATTTTAAATATATAAACTTTTAATGCTCCATTGAATTAGAGATTTAGGCAATTGTCTAGCAAGAAATTGTTTAACTCTTTCCCAGTAGTGTTGGTATTGATATGAAAAAAAGCCTAGAGCCTACACAAACACAATACAATCAACTGTAAATGTTTTCCTGGTTGCACAACACAATGAGTAAGAAGAATCGTCTCAGTCTGAGCCTCTTGGAGCAGGCTACAGTTAAATTAATTGCATGGAGGGAATGGAATTTAGAAAGAATCATTATTGACTTAGTTAAAAATCCTTTTTTTCTCAGGTCTTTCAAGCTTGATTGCAGAGCAAAGCTTCTTCACATGCTCTAAAACACAGTGGAAGTAGGATAAAAGAGAAACTCAGACTGATCATAGTAAACGGAGGGCAAATGGCAACAAGGGGATCAAACTTCCTTGTGTTAACTTTAATTGCCATCTCGTTGTACAAACCTTCATTTGTGAGGGACAACACTGACTGGCTCATGGGTTTCCACTAGGAAAGGGTGGCTGTTAATGAAACTGATCTCAGAAAACAAGCTTTGACAAATGGTCCTTTTAGATGACATTACATTAACTTTGCCTCTGTGTCTGTAGTAGGAAAGTAACAGAACACGTGAATTTTATTCATTCATGCCTCATGGAGAGAAACAGAAGCTGGATAAGTAAAGACAGCCATAGAATCATGGAATACACTGAGTTGGAAAGAGCCATCAAGATCACTGAGTCCAACTCCTGGCACTATGCAGGACACCTCAAGAATCACAAGCTGAGTTATATCACTGATGGAAAATAAAGCAGTGTTAGAGACAAATGGGATTTATTTTCATGGAGCAAGAGGTGCATATTACCAATCAAAATAGGCAAGGGAAAGACATGCAGAAGGAAAAAACAAACCCTGTTTGTCTTACTGCAGAATATTTTGCAGATCACAGAGGTAATACAAGGTTCATTTTATGTACTGGTTAGTCCGTGTTGTAAAATAAACTTTGAATGTGATTGACCCTATGCAGAAAATAAAGCCAAATTTAAAAAGTATAGATATGTCTGTGCAATTCCCACCAGAAAAGGTAGCACTTAATATCATATTGAAATATTTATTTGCCTGATAAAAAGGGTAGATAACTCTAGAATTGCAAATACTTAGAAATACATTTACAAGGGGATCACTGTATAGGAGCATGCACTAAAAAGGAAATGAGATTTCAGCTGGAGAAGGCACTGATAAGAGGATAATTCCCAGTCTCCTCAGTTCAACACCTAAATACAGACAGTATTTTGGTAAACAGAGCCAGCAATATCATGTTAAAGCAATGCATATCAAAATAGCCTTATAAAATGCTTCACACTCACCAAGAAAGAGATCTGGAGGCACTGAAGCAACTGATTAAAAAAGTACAAGAATATATTTTAATATTTTTGAAGATGTATATAGTACAGCAGAAATCAAATAAAAATGTTATGTATGGAAGAACCACACTTTCTAAAAGCAATATAATTTCCAAAGCTGACAAATGGATTTATTTGGAGAACTAACTATAATGCTATTTAGCTTTGTTTTTTGCTTTCCTATTTTTTTTAACAGTGAAAAGGCAAAGAGCAAAATTAGGATGAATTGGGGAGCTTCCCAGGGTAATGAAGAGTAGCACACCATCTGTTTGAAAGGGAAAAATATTTGATCAGGGCATGTTCCTCATCCTGCTGTGCAATACAGAGGTAAAGGTTCTTCTAACCAAATGTAACCTGAGTAATGGCAACTGAATTGAACAGACAATAAATGCAAATAACCACCAGTTCTTGGGACACCTACAATGCAACTGAGGGATGGGACAATCTGCCACAGAACAGCTGTGAAAATTATCTTTCTACCATGACCAGCAATTTTCTGAAGTTAATAATCTGGTCAAACTTTTATCACTTTTAAAGACCTATCAGTGGGAAATTTTTGACTATGAATCTGCTACAGGAGGACCTGGGCAGAAGGTGATTTAGAAATCTCTGGTATGCTTTGAAAAGAAAGCTCAAATGCAGAGGAGCTGAAATGCATACCTGGAGGTTTTGTTTTCAATTGGACACAATACAAATACCAGGCCTTTTTTTTTCTTTTTTTTTTTCCCTGCTCATATGCACTTGTTCACACTTACTCCAAACAATATAACAGTGGTTAAAATATGATACTGCTTTTCATGGAACTGCTTAACAGGTAAGTAAGTTGGTAAATCTTTTTTAAAGCATGTGAGGGCAGATGTTGCCACCCTTTTAAAGAAATCCCATCAGAAGCAACACATGAATTGTTCTTGTGCACCAGTTTTCACTGCTCTCAGCAGAAGGTGGGGTGCATGCTTCAGGTCATGGCAAAAGTTGTGGGGTATTTGCAGTGAGTGAGATTGAAGGCACCTGGTCATGTCAGATGCTGAAGTGGCATTGACTGAACAAAGGAAACTCCTGAATGAAGAGGAGAAACCTGTGCATAATGAAAGTGGCAGTCTAACAACGAAACTAAGGGATTTTTGTGCCTCTTACTGGAAGATAGATGCTCTTCTGCTGGGATGTGTAGTAGGGGTGCCTCTGTATCTCAGTCTCCTCTATTTACTTACTGTATAACTTCAGGCTCATTGCTGTCAGAAGAAGAAAAAGCACAAACTTCCATCTCCTCAAGGCACATTTTAAGTAAGTTCAGAGTAACACAAAAGCCTTGAGGTTTTATGGGCAGCTCTCCCCTTTTCCTGTGCCCTCCCCTGCTTTTCAGAAACATGGACAAAGCAAAAACTGCCTAGGAAAATGAATTATACAAAAATTATACAAATAAAGGCAACAGTAGACTTTTGTAGAGAACTGGATCATACCATAATGATAAAAAAGAATTAACATGTGTTGTTTTTGGTCACAGACATTCACTTGCTAAGTTGCATTGAAACTCCCCATCTCCCCCTCATATTCCAAATGTCACATGGCTCCTGCAGGACACATCTGCAGGTCTGGGCAGATCTGCTCATCAGCAAGGGCCTCTTTCAGCAGCATTTATCTGTCTCCAGCATATGTGTAAAGACCAGTCCTGCCTCCCCTCAGATGCTCTCAGCAGAACTGTTCTGATCCCTCAGCTGAACAAGAGAGACCTCTGATCTTTCTCAGGATGCAGAGCTGTAATTATAAAACTGTAAACTAGATGTAAGGCTTAATTATAATGTCAAATAGATTGGATTTTAATCAGCTCTCTGGATATATAGTTAGGAAGGATTTATCAGGGCAATGACCTAATTTAAGACTACAGATTTCAGCTGAATGTTCTGAACACAATTTGGTTCCATGCCTATAGAGGGGAAACAAAAATGCAAACCTCTGCTTCTTAATGAATAATGTCTCAACCATGGCACTGGCTTTAGGAAACAAATTAATTTAGGAAACAAATTAAACAGAATTTCTGTACCATGGTAATTATTCTGGTCACAGACACAGACGAATGACACAAAGAGAGTTGCCATAGAACACAGAAGGTCATTATAGCATGTGGAAATGTAATTTTGAGCAAAAGTTACTGGAAGTGCTCAGTGTGAGAGGTAGAAGACTTATGGGAGTATAGTCCCAGCTTGGTTGCAGCTGGACTCATTAGCCAGGTTTTTGTCAGGTTTGGTGAGAAATGGGAGCCAGAAGAGACTGGCTCGCTCCCAACACCCAGGTACCACAAATCCTGTTGAGATAAGACTTTGTTCAGTAAGAGCCCTGAACTAAGACCCATCACACTGGTGAGGCATTTCCAAACTGGTCAGCCAGAAGGCTGTCAGGAAAGGAGGCTGCTGGAGCAGGTACATAGGTGCTAGGTGGTGGCCTTGGACTGCAGCAGGGGCTTCCCTCTATCCCAGAACAGCAGCAGAATCCCTGCTCTACAGCTGTGTAATTTCTTGTGATGTGCTGTGCTCAGTACCCAGAGGCAGCGGCCATCTGGGATGCCATGTCTGCCCAAAGCTGTTCAACAATATCCCTTCTGATCCTTCTCAGCTTCCCAGCTCCAGGCAATTACTCGAATTACTTAAAGTATTCTGAATGGACCTTAAAATCTCAAGAAAGTCTGTTTGGTTTTGCCCATGGTGTTTGAAAGTGGTGGTCTGGCTTACAGTAAGCCACCACCATGCTTTTAAGAACCACCACAAATAAGTGACTAGGAGAGATGACAAAAATCTGGCCCCACAAGTACAACAGTGCAGTAAATCCACATCTCCAAAAGTCTTTGCAAAAGCACCTACTGATTTTAAAAATAGAAAATGACACCAAATTAACACTGTGTTAAATGTAATTTGGAAGGATAACAAAGGCACTCCAGAGCAGTTTAATTACAAGTTAATCCTAGTCACATGGTCTGTTGATACAAGCCAGTTTTCTTCTCTTATATCTGACAGAGTTTTATGGAGGACATTATTCCTGAGGTTTTGCAGGCTTTTTCACCCTACTCTATGTACTCTCCTAGTTTCTGGGGGGCAGAGGGCACTGCACAGCTGCATCAGCCTGTCAGCGTGACCAGAGTGGTGAATGCTGCTCCTTTGGGTGACAGCTTTGGGTGAACCTGTGCAGTGCTCAGTTACTTGGGGATTTGTTCTTTAAAATAGTTGAGTGTGTCAGAGATCTGAGATTTCTNTACTCTCCTAGTTTCTGGGGGGCAAAGGGTACTGCACATCTGCATCAGGCTGTCAGCATGACCAGAGTGATGAATGCTGCTCCTTTCTTCTACCAGTAAAACTAATATTGCATGTTTTTTATATTTAAATGTGAATACATGACTTAAAGCACACTTTTCTGATTAGTTTTCAAAGAGAAAATGAGGTATAGTCTCTTCTCTGAGATGCAGAAAAATGTTTTTTGTGTGTAATTTTCTGTGCTAAGATATATGCAAGGGATCTGAGCTATACTCCATATTTTTATACATTAACTTTTATANAGGGAAGGGAAGGGAAGCTAAAAGGCTCTCACTAATCATTTGAGATTTTTTTTTTTTGGCTATAGTAAAGTACTGATGATAGATTGTGAGAGAAGCTGTATCAAGGAGAAATATTTGGAAAGGACAAACTGGAAATCAGGACACTTTTTAGAATGTTTAGTTTTTTCTTTAAAAGACTTCATGCTGAAGTAATCAAGCTAAGTGGGATATTTAAGTAAAAGGTCTTCTACCAGTAAAACTACTATTGCATGTTTTTTATTTTTAAATGTGAAAACATGAATTAAAGCACACTTTTCAGATTAGTTTTCAAAGAGAAAATAAGTTATAGTCTCTTCTTTGAGATGGAGAAAAATGTTTCTTGTATGTAACTTTCTGTGCTAAGATACATGCAAGGGATCTGAGTTATACGCCATATTTTTATACAATAAATTTTATCTTTTATACATTTTATACATTAAATTTAAATACTCATTCTTTGAGTATTTAGTGTTTAACACTGTTTGTCACCCTCATCTTTCTGAGCCTTCCGATGTTTTCATTTTTGTAGTGGAGTTTCTCGCAGACTTTCATGTAAACAATGAATGTTATTATAATTGTCTCTATTGTTTTGAATTCCTTCTCCTGGGAGGAGAAAGTTGATGGACTTGATGTTGGTTTAACCGGTGTGATTGGAGAGGTGCAAACTTCATCCTCCAAAATCCTTGGCTGTGGTTAGGATTCTATATTATATTGAGGTAAAAAAATTTAAGTTCTTCCTTTTCTGCTCTTGACATCTCAGCGTGTCCATGTTGTTCTCTTTGTGTTGTAGTGCAACAACTGTTTAATAATGTTTAATATTAAAATTCAGAAAAACATTTTTTAAAAATCAATTAAAGAGTGAGAACCATAAGGTGAACTACAATTGGTTTAAGAAGGCTAGTAGTAAAGTATGATTCTTTGTGAATAAATAATTTAGATTTGTTATTTCAGGTTTGCTCTAAGGTTATGGTGGATTTCTATAGTCATTTTCAGCATTTGGATTTGAGTAGGCACACTAAATTTTATGTTCCAGATGAGATTATGAAATCATGAATGCATGTGTCAAAATTAAACAAAGTATCATTTTTGTTATGTAAAAAGTAAGCTTGAAAAGTCCTTTTACAAGTTACAGCCTATGATATTTATTAAGTCTCTTTATTAAGATCAGTCACACCAATAAAAATACAAAAATAATCTTATTCTATTCTATGACATATATAAAGCTCGTCTAAATATGTATCTAATAAGTCAAAATAGGTATGAGGAACTTCTGCTTCAGCAGAACAAAATATTGTCTTTTCAACAAGCAGAGGAGTGTAATTTTAATGTTTATAATGTAAAAAAACCTGTATCCATATACCTGCTGTATATAATTTTTAGAAGAGCAGTTGACTATAAGCAAGATTGGTTGCAAATATCATATGCAAAAGTTTAACAAGAATTTTTGGTGCATGTGTACTTTGTACTCTTTTTTTGTTATGGCTGAAAACTTGGCAACAGCACATTAGCAAGCTAAACTCATATTTTATCTCTGTGTTGCAGCAGTGTAAGCTCTGCAAACCCGAAACATCTTAATGTCATATCAATGACAATTGCATTAACTCACTTTACTAGCTCTGAGATACAAAAAATGTGTGATTCCACAAAAATTCTTCTCTCACAATTGGATTCTACTCAAATTAGACTGCAGGTAGCCCTGTATTTTTAATTAAGAATGATTACTGCCTCATGCTGCTATACTGATAGTCTGGTAGAAAATGAGCTGAGCTAAACTGTTTGGAAAAAGAGAAATTGGAACTATCTGCTAAAAAATGGAACTGCCTAACATTTAAAAAGGCTATCATCCAACCTTTTGGAGCTGTGGTTGAGCAGACTAATGTGCCAGCACAAAGGTTAAAGCAAGAGGCTGCAATCTTAAGCAGAACAGTCAGGAATCTCAATGTAAAACTGCAAAGAATAGATTTTTTTTGATTGCATTTTTACTACACTCTAGAGAGGTAAAAGGAAAAAAAAAGAATGGTAGTCATTGGATAGGGAAATTCTTTTGGATTGGTGATTGGCCCTGTGTAATTAGTAGTTGAAAATATGTTATATATTTCAATGTGTATGTGTTAGAGAAAAAATACTTAACAATTACACAAATACCACATCTATGACTAAAGTGCCAAAGAATTTTAAAATTGCTCTCTGTGGGTTGTTGACCCAGGCTGTTGTTGGCAGGTGGCACTCACCCAGGTATTTGGTCGCCTCCCCATCTCCACACAGCCAGTGGGACAGGAGAGAAAAGGGGAGGTATAGGAGTGAGGAAACTCATGGGTCAAAGCTAAGATAAGGAGAACACTCCCTAGTTACTAGAAAAAGAGTCTTGACTCGGGGCCACTGCTGCAAGATGCTCCCCCCTCTCCTGCCACCAACACCTTCCCAACTGCAAACTGTACCCTATGAACAATCAAATGCCTAAATATGTTACATTGCGAATAGCTCTTTTAGGATAGATTTCTGTGAAAGTTTGGAATTTTAAGCTGTAAAGTCACTTTATTTAGATTGAAAAATAGCTAGAAGAATTGGTGCAAAACCTAAGTTTCCATTTTTTTTTTAATTTCCATGTGCCAGTACCTAGGCAATCCTAGACTGTATGCATATGTATTCACAGATGCAATTGTTCTTTCACAGTGATCAAAAATTAAGGCATTCTTTTATGCAAGCACAGTTGGAAAACAAAGCCTTCTATATGTAGTTATAAGAGATTTATGTAAATCTCTGCCATGGAAATAACATGGAAAATCTTCTCCTAGAGCCTGTGACAGCTTTGTAACTCAAACACTTCTATGTGATTAGTTATAGAAACTTAGTTATTAAATTGTGAACATTTACTTTCTTGGTTCCTTTTTTCATGTTAAGGACCTATTGTAGAAATTAAATTCCTGTTTTACGATCAGATGTTCTGGCTGCAGTGTCGACATCTAAAGGAAAACAAGACCTAAATCACAGTGGACCCAGTTCTTCCCATGCAATAACCACACAGCCCAAAATTCCCCGGACAGAGGCAAATGCCCTTTAGGTGGGTGTATAGGTTTCCTCAGGAGCTTGTGGCTGAAACTTTTTTCTCCAGCAGACATGCAAAAGGCTGAAAGCTGCTCATCATTCCCATTTCACTGCCATATAACTAAGCTGATGATGATTCCAGAAGATGGGAAAGCTGGTTTCAATGTCACTATTGTGAACTGTGAGCCTTTATCTCTTGTTTCCATAATGTTTCCACTGTAGCAAGAGCATGATGGATCAAACACAACCAAATCATGAAGGCTGAAGCTCCACCAGTTCATAGTCAAGCTCTGGAATGCTCCAAGAGCAGCTCTTCAAGGGCAAACACTGTTTAGCCTAGTTAAATATGCCTTGGAGACTGCTGGATACATTGGCATCTGGTGGAGAGGAACTGGTTTTAGAGACTGAAGTGAGAAATGATCTATAGTGAAAATACATTTGGGGCAGTGCAAGCCAAATGTGAAAGCAGCTCTAACTCCTCCCATGAATATTCAGTGTGTTCCACTCTTTCTTGTTTTCTGTTCTGTGCTGTGAAGAAAATCAGCTGATGCCAGTTTTATTTATCCTTAGGGACTGTTTTTCTTTCGTGAGCTGTAGATAAGGATGCTGTACACACATCTCTTGCTCTTCTAAAAAGGCAATGTGTTTAACATGAAAAAATATTTTAAAGGCCATTTGGGGGATCTAGTTGGAATTTCAGGACTCCATCATCTTCAGAAATATGAAGAATCCTGTTTTTAAACAATCTTTCAGAAATAAGCTGTATTCATTGAAATTTGCTAATTATGGCTCTGAATGTTTCATTCAGCCAAGACTCTTTGGTCTAACTAATACATGTTCTGTGACTGGCCCTCATCAATCACCATGGTAATGCAATCCACAGTTTACCTCCACCAAAGAAAAAAGATTAAAGAGAATTCTTTTAGCTATGCATTTATATTCAGTCTTAGAGTTGCTGACTTCTTTTTTAATCAATGGATACCATAATTTTCAGGGGTAGGCCAGTCACCAGCATCTCATTTAAGCAAATTCTACACCTCATAATTCTGTATGTTTCTGGAAAAAAAATAAGTTCTTGGAGACAAAGGTCTGCCTCCATTGAACTTTCTGCATTCAAATAGTTGCAATACCTTGTTAATCTGTCACGTGTTAATCTGCTGTGTTTTCAAAAATCTGTGTGCCACATTGCATTTAACAGGCAAAATAAATGGCAAAAGTTTTTGGGCTTTTTTTCCAAGTTGAGTAAACAAGTCCTGAATGTCCTTATTCTCAACAGTACTGCAAAAAACAACACTTAATTTCATCCCATGTTTGATTTATTTGTTGCAATGGCTTATCAGCCCATGAATTGATTCAAATCAATGTTTCAGGTAAAATAGGGAAGATCATGAGACAAACACTGACTAAAATCCATAGAGGGATTTACTCCAGAGAAAACCATGGAGGACAGGAAAAGAATTAGTATTGTTGTAATACAAATTACAGTTTATTACAAATTATTCACATGTTATTAATTCTGCAGGAGAAACTACCAGGTCATCAAAGCTGTTTTTTTCAAATTTTGAGGTGTTATTAAGCAGGGCAGTAGAATTCCCAAAATGCTAAAAAAACTATTGAAAAGCCCAGTCAAACCTCACAGCTCTGGAAGATATATTCAAAGGTTTATAAATAACAATGACTTTCAGGAAGAAATACATTCACATCTAATGATGTACAGCATTGGACCACTGAATGTAGGTGATTTTAAAACCCTATACAGGCCTTTTATTAATCAAAAATAGTATAGTAAATGTGTTAATGTCAGTGCTATGCCTACATTACAGTGACTTCTGCATCGTGATATTCTTAAGTTCAGAAATGTCTATTGACATGTGCAACGTTACAGCAAAAAATAAATTTCTCTATCGTGTAGGTAGAAAGTGCAATACATCTGTCAAATTCTTCATCTCCTGTGAGGTTTTCTTTTGTATAGCTCACAGAGCTATTGATAACATCATTATCCTCCCACAGCCCAGAGCTGTGACAATATGGCCAAAAAATATTTAGCTCTTATTTCTCACTAATATTTAGCTAAGTTGAACAATAAAACTTTTCCTCCCCCTTATCTGTGTTCAAACTATGCTATTCAGTGCAAACATCTAGTTCTTAAGCAAATATGCTTCTCCAGCTCTTGTTTTAGTATGTTCAGTTTCTTATACCCTAGTACCTTCACAGGCATCTCACAACCTACATGAGACCTAATATAGTAACTATAACCCTCCTATCTTGATATTTTTCAGAATTGCATGGAATTTTGGTGAGCAATTCAAATGTAAGGTTTTGGCTTCAGGCTTTTTATCTAAAATAAAAAGGTTTACTGAATTCCTACTCCTAATAAAAAAGCTATTTTCTTTGTGTGATTCATGCAAATATCAGTGAATTTCAAACAGAATTAAATTCTTGACTACCAAATGTTTAGGTAAACTTTTAGAAAAAGTTCATGTGATTTTATGGCAACAGTAGTGTTCAAAACCAGCAGATTCGGCATCAGTTAAAAAAAAGAAAAAAAGGCTTTGCTTAAGTAAAATAGTATATGTAATAGTTCTTCTAACAGAACTAAAGAGAAGTAATTAATAGAAATAATTTAATGTTATTTGCAATTACAAGATTTCTCATCACACAGTTTGTGTAGTGTGACCAATGCATCCTATTTGTGAAAACAACATTAAGTTTTTGGAGTATTAAAAGTCCATTTTTTAATGCCTTTTAAAACCCATTTTAAACAGCAATATGAAGTCTAATACATATTTCTAGACCCAGTTTACTTACTTAAGGCATAAGGTCATCAGAAACTAAATCTACAGTTCTGTTTTTGCAACTGGACTTGCATCAACCCACTGACTCATTAAATAAGGGTCTGATGGCATGTAAAAAGTTGTAATAAAAATAAATGACACTGAACAAATAAAATCAATCTATTTATACAACAATTATAAACTAAAAACAAAGATAAGGGACTGAGAGGTGCTTTATATAATATATATTATCCATGTACATAGAAATACATAGAAATCCTGCTATCTTGTGATTTGTTCGGTTTAAAATGCACTCATCCATTGCTGAATGCAAAACCAGGAACATTAGACTTCACTCACTGCTTTTAATCCTTACTTGAATTTCTAATTATTGCACCAAAAGATCAGAATTTAGTATCAAATCTTTATCTTCAGATTAAGTTTAATCGAAGCACTTTGAATGGACCCTTCAGGGATGTCTGAGAAAGAATTATTGTGAAAATATAATAAAATTTTGGAATTAAATTAATTGTATGAAAGCTTTCAAAGTGGGCATAATGACTTAGTAGATTTTGATTAAATGAATGTAAAGTATTGAATAACAACAAGATTGAATGAAAATAGACTTTATTACACTAAATCGAATAGCTGACTATTTGGCCAATGACACAGTTATTAACTAGCTACATTAGAAAAAAACACAGAAACCGAATTTGTGTTTGAAACAGTATCACATGGCAAAACTTTGGGATGAAGAAATCAAAAAGAAAAAATACAGTTTCCTGCTTTTGAAATTGCATGGAGCCTCTGGCAACCATGCAATAATCTGGTAGGGCTGAGGGCCTGCGAGGCAGAGAAAAGGAAAAGGACAGACTGGGCAGAAAAGTCTGCATTTTTTTTCTTTTCAATTTAAACTGTAACAGAAAGGAGAATCTCTTACACCACTCCACACTCAGCTACCCAGTATTATTCCAGTAAGAGCTAAAAACTGAATTGTATGTTTCTTCACTTGAGAGCTGGGGAGTGTTTGAGGAAGAAGGACTTTCTACATAAACCCCTTGAGCATGGGGGCTGTGGTAATTATGTATGTGAATCAATATTTTGGCATAGACCTTGCAGAAAAGAAGACACACTGAAGTTTTATTCAGCAGCTCCACCATCTAAGCAGGGAACACATAAAAAAATATGGTCTGCATTCATGAGAAAGCCACATCTTCAGAATCATAAATCTCGTTTCTTACAAAATAGCAAAAAAACTTCCTCACTTTGAAAACCCGAACTAGACACCTAATGTGTAAATTATAGCTTGAAACTGGTTTAATTAATCTTAGATACCTAAAAGAATAATTTCATGCTTGAGTACAACATAATGTTGCACTCCAGGTATGAAATTCTGTCATGAAATATTGCTATCTTATTAGATTCTTACAAGGTTATTAGAAAAATCTTGAGAACATTTATAGATTGTATCCAGCTAGTATTTTTTATTTAATATAATTTAATATGGAGAGAGATCAAATAAAAAAATCTTATAATCATTATATTAAAACCATTTACTTCTTACTGCATTTTTCCTATTTATAATATTTATTAATATTGTACTACAGCTAATCATACCAACAAATAATGCAACTGATGTCAAAGAGTATTCCACATTTAATTTCTCCTCAGGAAAATGAGCTTTTTTTCTTATTGTATCACCCATTGCCTCCTTTTAGAAAAAGAATGTAACTGTTTCAGCATCCTGTTATTTCACTTGGAGTGACAAAGATACTATTTCCAGGAATGATGAATAACAAAGGTTCTTACAACAAAGTGATATACAAAAGTTGTTCTCTAAAATGGATGATAATATTTGAAATTCCATCTTAGATTCACCCAGAGATGATGATGTTACATAGCATAACAAAAAAGTATAGTCTCATTTCAGTGTATGAAAGGAACTGCCTTTCCTGCATATTCAGATTTGCATGTCTATGGAATTTCATGTTTTGACTTCTTAAAAACCTTTTGAAATACTTTTTGTATTGTGTTTTTAGATAGTGACAACAGTGTACTTCAAATGCTACAAGCTTAACAATTGTGTTGATATGAAATGTCTCAGATTGGGAGGTTGACTTTTGATGAGGTAGGAAGTCTTTGCAATCTAAGAGAATGAATGTGGATTCAATTATTCTTTCTCTTCCTAATCGTTGTCTATTCCAGAAAAATTGTCATAATGGCCAGGTTACAGCACCCTACAGTACATGATGCCTGAATAGCAAAAGATTACATAGCTTCCATGTACAGTACACAGCCTAATTTTTAGTCAACACTGTAATACAGACTTACTGGCATAAGAAGACAAAGCCCTTCACACTTGAACATAATGCACCGTTCATCCTTTATTACACTGTTGTTCAAGCATATTTGTATGTACATCCATTACCAAAATCAGTGTTTAATCTGTGTGCAGAATTAGTTTACAGGTTCATAACTGCTTCAACTCATTTTTCATACTAGAGTTAGCACCCCTTTTCAGACTTTGTCATTATACTTTTTGAGTGTTGCAGATGTTAAAGGGAATTTCAGTAATTCACAACCATCATTTATATTGCTCATCTGTAAACACTCAGCTCAGACCCACCAGCAATGCCATATGACATATAGAGTAGTATAATTACTGTTGTTGATAATGTTTATTTCTTTTGAGAACTGGTTAAAAATTATGTACTTTGCATATTTGAATACTTTATAATCTATTAAAGTTACATTGGCCAGAGCAATCTGGACAAATCTATTGATTAAAAAAGTGAAAGCAAAAAGATATGTCATATTAACACATTTATGGTTTGAAGTGTATAAGCCAGTCTGGAATTTGTTTAATTTAGTATATGAGCGTTTATTCTAAAGAGTATAATTGTGTTCCTTCTGCTTATATGGCCACTATAATCTGGTGTGTTCCTTGCCATCAGCAGAGCAGGATGGTTGTTTCTAGCTGTCTCTCTTTGACAGAAAGACAAATTTCTTTTTATTGTTTTCTTGTCTGGTACAGATGAATATGCATGTACTTTTCTGCCCTGTCTCTATTCTGCTTCCATTAGCTTATAAGCAACAAATGTGGCATTTTCCTTCCCACTCTAGCAAGTTGGTGCTTGAGATTTACTCCACTGTTTGAAAGAGTTTATACATAAAAAGGCATCAGCTAGAAAAAAAGAAAAATAGACTGTGATTCCTTCCAAAACATTGTAGTGAGAGCAGTGAGGGTGTGTGGTAGCAGCTGCACTCATGAGCTAAGCAAACCACAAACAGAAAATGTTGAGGGGCAGGGCAGGGCTCATCATGTGCTTCAGTGGGACCCAAGGGGCAGAGGCTTCACACACAACCAGCATGTGCCTGTGCTTACCTTCTGTTTGCTGTTTCTCAGCAAGTGTGGTGGCCCAGAAGGGCAAGACAGGGCTCAGGTGTCTCTCAAACTGGCAAGAGGTGCCAAGAATAACAAGGATTTTACAGGTATGTTGGTTCCAAGCAGAAGTCCATGATGGTTTCCACTATCTAAGAGAGTCCTTGCAAACCCTGAGATGGTCTTATGAAGATCACCAAAATGAGCACAGTCTTGGAGACCATAACAACCAGAGAAACTTTAGCCTAGGAAAAAAATGGACAGTCAGGGTATCTGGTCATCCCAAGGTCGTTATAGAGAAGGTAAAAATACTCTCTTCACAAGGATCTACAGTGACAACAGGAAATGGGCACAAGTTGCTTCAAGGGAAATTCTGCCTGGTCTAAGAAAAAGCTCGTTCACTATGAGAAAAATTATATGTTGGAATAGTTTGCTCAGAGAAGTGATGGAATATTCCTTGCTGGAAATATCCAGGACTGTGCTTTACAGAGCCCTGGGTGATTTAACCTAGAGTTCAGTCAGGTGATCTCCAGAGATCCCTTCCACTGCAGACATTTCTATTAATCCACATTTCAGTGATTCTATTGCTTTGCTCCTCGGACTTATACCATCTGATAACATGATAGGGTGAGACATAAACCACAGAAATAAAAGCACAGAACTATTGCCAGTGGCAAGCTGAATAATGCATGAAAATATATAAAATATTATGCGTACATTCCATTAATTATGTTTTCTCAAGTGTTTCTGATGGTTGATTATTTGACCCGGATTTTACATTGAACATCAGGTTATTTACCTGGGAGTTAGAACAAGTTAAATATGAGGATAAGATTTGTGCTTGAAATGTAAAGGATTCTACGGAAATTTGAATCTCGAAGCAAATGAAGAGCAGTTCAAGAACTGTTCCAATTACAAAGCAGCCTTCAGAATTGTACGTCATCTGGAGTCCCTGAAGGAATTTACACCTGATTGTTATTCAAGAACTCCAGTAGTTTTATTCTTTAGAATGATATGCTGCATAGATCCAGTATTAATGGAATGACATTCAGCTGAGACATTATAACCAGCCACTTCATCAATACTTTCAGATGTTTCTAATCTTTCTGTCAAAGAGTCATCTGTGCTTTAGGAAAACGATATGCTAGGAATGACAGATGTTTAAAGTGGAAGTGGCCTCCGTCATATTGGATATTTCCTTGTTTCATACTCTGAGTTTCCTGCTTTTTGTCCTGTATTATCACTTGCACTAAGATCCGTGTATGTGATTGTGTTTTGTATCATTAGTCACTCTGTTTATAACTAAGATAGGATACTTAAAAATAAAAGTTTTGCCTGGACTCCATTCTAAGCCAGTGTAACTTATTGCACTAGGTACTCTGCTATTCATGTAAATAAATCATTTCACCTATATTACTTACAATATTTCCACATTCCAAGTCTAAAACGTTTTGCAGACTTTCACTTTTTTCCAGATGTTTCCATTTTTGATCTATCTCCAATTGCTGACAGCTGTATTCTCCTCATCTATTTATTGAAAAAGGAGCCAAAAAAAAAAAGGTATATCAGCTTACAACTACACCTTTTAATCATACAGGCTTCCAAGATTTTTGACAAAGGACAAAAATTTGTGTTACACCCTCATCATACTCTTACTTCAAAACACAGAAAATGGCCTGAGGAATGAGGAGCTTGCTAGTTTCATAGTGTGCATGCTGGAATTACAGGGTTCTGGACCACACCTGTATGAACAATGTGGTGTCAGGTAGCAAAACATGAAAAGACTTAATATTCATAGCAGTATAAGGTTGAGCTACACTGTCAGTAAACTGAGACAAAAAGTCCTCAGAGCTAGTTAAGGGGAAAATTGATGAAGTACTATGTAATGGATAAAAAATTCTCAGTTTATTTAGTTTAAACTGAATCAGGAGAGAAACAAGTTATAGATTTTTAAATTACATAAACAAAATCTGCAATCATCTTTATTTTCAGGGTCAATATCAGTAATACAACAAATAAATCACACTACAAGACACTTTCAAAATCTATCAAACACCTAAAAATAACTAAACATTTTTTAAAAAGTAATCCCCAAAATTTTTAATCATAAACATATACAGAGACAGATATTCATAGACTTACCATCACACCCATGGCATTCTCAAAGGATGTCTGGTTTACAAGCACTATTGCTCCTTCAAAAGCACTGGTTCATCCTGCTTGCACTTTATCCTATAAGACATGGATGCTACAGCCTCATAGGTGTCTGTGTTGCTCTCTATAACCTATTAATTAACAAGCTGGTGAGAAAGCACCTCATGATTTCTTGTGCACAGACAAACCTGTGTGTGACCCTGTATTTTGCTGACTGAACTGCTGGCTCATCAGCTGCAGAGCAAGCAGCTCATGGTGTCCCACAGGTGACGCCTAAAGAGGCTACCTGGAACACTTGTTAGACAGCATTCAAGAAATAAAGTAGATATTTATTTGAAAGCCTTCACAGGATACACCTTGGGCAGTACAAGAGCCCAGCCATGGCTACACCCAAGATGGGTCCTGAGATTATCCCCCCTGCAGCCCCCTGAGACTCTCAGGCCAGCTCAGATCCCTATGAGCCTTAGAGGGGGGAATATCCCAGAGGTAAGACTGGAATTACCAAGTAGAGGCTCTCCCCTAGAGATGTCTGAAGCTCTTTATTCGTGGTGGTCCATGTGGGAAAGAGAGGGAACAAAGAAATACAGGGTCTTTTATAAGTTTTTTTCCCAAGGAGGGGATATTTGGCCCCTGGCCAATGGGATAGGGGGAGAGGGGAAAGTCAGAAAGGATGTCTAAGCATTCCATCATATCCTGGGGGGAGGAAAACTGTTTCTCAGAGGAATACATCAGGGCCCAAGATGGGCGCCCAGTCACGAGTCTTAACACTTTTATAAGTTTTGGTCCATTTACGTATTGTTGTTAATTGTCCAATTACAGCTTCAAGTTATGAAGTCCCATCCTCCCGGTTTGCTCTCTGCAATTCACCATTGTTTATGCTCTTGGGCCTGAGGCTGTAATGGCTGTCCTTGGTTCTAAGGCTGGAAAAGGATTGTTTTGTCTAACTAAACTGTGAAGAGAACTTGCTAACACTTTATATGAAGTTCAGAGTCACACACTAAGGCACTACAGAAAAATATGAAAGCTAAAACTTAAGACATCACAGGGATTTGCTCTTGCTGGCCAAAGCACAGAGATGGCAAATTTTGGCGCTGTTGAACCAAGTTTTGATGGCTGCTGTTTCCACTCCAAGGTCTCTGATTCCTGCTACAAATTTTTATTATTCTTTTATACTGCTTTCAAGATGAATTTATGCTTTGTTTCTGAAGTCCCCCCATTACTGTTTAATCCTGCTGATGGTGGTCTTTCTCTTACACATGACTGGGTTTTGGCAAACACACCTTTTTTGTGTGTTTGATACACGCACGCTGACTTCACATTCTTACTAACAAAGAGTGCTAACATTTAATACCAAAAGATTAAGATTATAAATCTTAAGTTTTATAAAAGATTTGGCAAGGACAGAGAGAGTGAACATTGTCACAATGGAATAGCTACAAAGGACTCCTGCTAGAAGTAGGTAGAAACACTTCTACTCAAAAAGACATTCTTCTTTGTCTGGAATTGAGCATGTGCATAATAATAAATAAGCATAACACTATTATTAGTACTTTAAAATCCCCTTGCTTGACTATGGCCTGCATGTGTGAGAAGTGTGTGTGTGTTGTGATTGCAAATCACTTGAAAACAAACTCAGAAGAGATGTGGTATGTCAATACATGTCCAAAAACCCCAAAAAGGTGGCTCAAATGTGGCTACACTACAGATGGCACTGCAGATATAGCTTTATTTCTTAACTGCACTGCTTCTCTTTGACTATCTGCTTGGATATCCCTTTTTTGCTTAGCTATCCAGCCACATACAGATTTTATGAAAGGAAATATATCTTTATTTTGTTCATTCTAAAGAATAAGCCCTTTCCTTGATATGACAGAAGTCATATCAGGAAAGAAGGAAAAGAACGTTTTGCTTTTGTTAAAAAACCTTTCTTAGTTTAATTCAGCATAATGCACCAACCCATGCTTTCAGAGCCTTCTCTGATTGTAAGAATCCATTGGGAATGTAGATTTTTAATCACATTATATAAGCAATCCATATAACAAACTTATTTTTCTTATGAGTCTTCACGGGCATCAGATGTGTTCAACACTAATGATCTAATCATATAATGTGAGTTACTCACATAGTTTGAGTTGAAATAACTTGATTTATGAATTATGCTAGTAAGAAGAATTTGACTCTGTACTAGTTTGAGTTAAAATAACTTGATTTATGAATTATGCTAGTAAGAAGAATTTGACTCTGTACCTTCCCATAAACAAATTTGGAGCAATTTGAACACCAGCAGTCATAACACTTTAGCATATTTGCTAAATAATTTTTGAGTTACATACAGAAACCAGAATTTTTTTTCAGCACTGAATGTTTTTACCTTCATCTTCCAGTTGGATCAAGCCATAGCCTTGACTGTTACGTTATTTTCTACTATAAAATCAGCATGTCCTGATAGGACTTTTACAGCCCTTGATGAAATAATCCATTTTAACTTATCTAAGAGAAGTTAAGTTACTGTCTTCTTGCAGCTCTCTGGCAGATGAGATTAAATGGCAACATGTTAGCCAACATTTGGTCTTTGGGATAAAGAAAGAAAGCAAGTTACTAAAAAGAACTGGTGCTGGTATCACTGGGTTTCTGTGGCTGCCTGCCAGTACTGACTGCCTACCCAGCTCAGTAGGGAACTCTGTTATGCCAACAGTATCCTCACCTTTCTCAGCAGTTTTCCCTGATATATAGATATCAAACACAAAGTGATTTTCATGAGCATTTCAAGGAAATGAGACACTTTTGATTTAAGGCCCCTCTTCCAGTGCTTGAATTATGGACACCATAGCTGGAAATCTGTCCAAATCAGGAAAGAGCCAAATGACAAAAAATCCTGCTTTCTTTGAGGGATTATCCTTCTGTATGTACAGACTAGTGTTAGTTTATCCTTTTCTGGCCAGAGAGCTACACGGGACACTGAGATTTTGATTAGCAACCAGAATTTACACTTTTCAAACTCCATGAGTTCCAAGATGGGGTTCCCTCCCCAGTAAAAATGTAAGGCCTATGCTGCTCCTTTAGGACTCTACATCCTATGGTATGAGTTTGATTTCACACACTTAGATACCTACTCACCCCTCATGGGAATGAAGCCAAAATGCCTAATTATGTTTAATTAAATATGAATTATATTAGACATGCAGAGGACTAAAATGGGAATACCTCCAAGATAAAAATACTTTAGGACAGTCTATCCTAAAAGGGATCCTAAAACAAACTCTAATAAGAAAGTTGAGTTCATAAGTTTTCTTAAATGATGGTAAAAGAAGTCCAAATACAGTCAATAAATGTATAAAGCCATTGGATATATTTCAAAAATGAGAATGGAAGGTTTCTGAAAGCCTGAATAAAACAAAAGATTTCACATTATGGATGTTAAGATAAAGATGGTGATGAAAATAAGGCTGTATTTTTACATATGAGCACACTGTGGTCCTAAGGTTCATATGATGGATTCTGGAAACAGCAACAGCCATTCACATGTTAATGTTAATGCTTCAAAGATGTCACTTCTTTGCATACTCAAAAAATAGATGGTTATACACCCCATGGGGTACCAACCCCCAAAGAATTCAAATTTACTTCAGTTGCTGCTGAAACAAAACCAGACTGAAGAAGAAGATGTTAAGGCCCTCTGTCCCTGTGGGCTTTTGTCATTTTCGAAAAAATCACTGAACAAGTAAGAATGCTTACTCATTACCAACAAATATGCATGATCCAAAAGGCAAACAAAACTCTAAATATAAATAGAAGTAATTTATATTCTTTCTACTTGAATTTCATGATAAAGTGGAATTGATCATTGCAATAGTCATGCAGTTTTTTAGGACAGCTTGAAGACTTGCCAGCCATTTTGCCAAGCATTTCTTCCTTGAAAATATACAAATCCTTTTTCACCCCCAAAAAATAATTTTAACATTCAAATATTAATTTCATTTTTGTATTTGAAATAAAAAAGATGAGATGAAGAGAAGTCTTAGATAACAGCAGATAACTGCAATCTGCTGTGAGGCCTGCTGTTACAGGAGTTCATCAAAGTTTTGCTTTATCTGTCCCTGCAGGAAATTGAGAGAATAGATTGATTTTCTTGCAGTGTATGTACAAAAAAAAAAGAAAAATACATGAAAACCCAAATGCACATATTAGCTAGGTTTCCTAGAAGTTGCTACGAATTTCAGGGTGTACATCTCTGGAGATCTACAGAGCAGTTTGGAAAGAAACAAACTATACTTTGGGAAGAGCATAGCTGCATTGGCCTTATTAGAGAGAAGGTCTATAAGAGGTACAGTTCCAAGAGCAGGGGTGTTTTAGAGGAAAGTACTTTGTGCTTTTGGATTTTATCCACGTAGAAGAAAGTGCCAGGATTTGAAGGGAAAGGTTGTGAATTATAAAGGAATATTATTATATTTTTGTACTGAGTATTATTTATTAGTACAGAGGTATTAAAAAAGCAATCTGCAATCATAATCCTTTGAAGAAAATTTATTTAGCCGACAAAAAATAATGCTTGTTGAACCCTAGGAAAAAACTTAATTACTGAGACTGGTTACCCTCTTCCCATACAATTATTTTTCAGTGAAATTCTTGCCTGTCAGAAGTGCTTGCCAATTTGAGCCCTCAGCATGCTGCCAGGTCAGCTCTGATTCTTTCCCTCTATTCATAATGAGAAATATCTTCTAAAAAAGTATTCTTCAAGTCCTGTGCTTCCAGTCTGTAAGCCTAAGTTTTGTTCCCAGTGCTGGTGGTATCTGTCCCCGTTCTGCATCTGAATGTCTTCTTCTCATGACGTACTGAGAGATCACAAAAATCAGGCTTGTTTTCTTTTCATTTAAGTTCAAAGAGCTTAGCAAGGCTGCCAAGCTGACATTCAATTGATGTTATATCATGAAATTAGTCTTTCTAGTTGCTGAAGTATAAATTAAACTTGTTCTCAGAGCAAAATTAACAGGAAAAATTTTCCATGCAGCTGAAGAAACTCATGGAAGTGGGGAGCTTTTGCTTGACAAGGCAATCAAAAGAAACTGGAATGGTGGTGGTTAACTTTCAACTACACTTCCATTGCCAAGAAAGGAGGAAAATAGTCCTGTCTTCATTGTCAAGGTACATATATGCTCATAGGTGGAAAACAAATATGGAAAAGACATCCGAAAAAGCTCCTAATAGGAACAATTACCTCTTCCTTTCAGAATCCTTGCAGAATCAGAATGATCCTGAAAACTCCTCCAAACAACATCACCTAATGTTATTCTTTACTGAAATAAAGTTTCTCATGAGAGGAAAAGTAGCTGTTAAATATGCCTGCATGAGATAACAGTTCTTCTGAAAGTGATTGTGGAATGTGTATGCCAATGAAAGGGCAGAGACGGGCTGTAAGGCCTGGAGGTTTGCCAGCAGAAGATGCATGTTTCAGTTGCTGTGAGGAGTGTTACCAGGATGTTGTGTTAATTGTAGAAATCACCTATTAAATATTTCAGTCAGGAGCGTATTTTTTCATTTAAGGACAAATTTAAGTCCGTATAGTTCAAAACCTAACTAGTGGTGTTTCATTTGGCAGGAGAAATCCTGGATAGGACCCAAATATGAAGCCTTTATGCATGTTAGTCTTCCCTAGGCCTAGGGAAATTGATGTTATTTTAAAGCATACGAGTTCATGCATTTTTATTAGCATGTGCTTAGAATACTATTTCACAGTTAGCAGCTACCAGAGACACATTAAACTTGCTTTAGAAATATGATGTCTAGTCATGATCAATGCTAAGGATGATGCCTGCGCTGTTTGCAGCTTGACACTTGCAAATAAGCTATTAATTCAGATGTGCTTACTAGCTTGTTGTGCAATGTCTGAGTTCATCCAGGCAATACCACTAAAATTGATTTCTCTGTGGAAAAGAACAGAATTAAAGAGATTCATCACATGAATAAGTATCACACAAGATGGTGTTAACATAGCCTGGCAGTGGTGCTCCCAAAGTTAACTGGGGCTTCTTGTGATCCCCCATTCGTACATGCTTTGTATGGACCAATGACAGGAGAAAAGGATCATCTGCCCATTACCCATATTCTGTACTGAACAGGACATCTTCAACAGGACACCTCAGATTGCATACCTTTCAGATGTGGATCTCACTCTTCCTCTGACTTTCTCATTTTCCACTAACTTTTACATACATATGGGATGGTAAAAAAGATAATGCTAAAAATACATTGAAATAAATTATGCTCTTCCCTTAGTTAGTAAACAATCTGTTCTTTATGAAGGAAAAAAAAAATCAATAAAAAAGTTGTTATTCTTGACTTGCACTGAAATAATTGCTTGCCATACCAGTGATACAGCAATGTGTGGGCTATTGTGGATGCAGATGCCTGACTTATTTTACTGCAATAGGATGAAAAGAAAGTTTGGTAGAGAAGAAAATGGAAATATTAAAACATTTTTTGTTTTTATATACCTGCAATTGTATGTCTTCCTTATACATAGCATGGCAAATCTCCATTTTCATCTTTTTTAGATTACAGCTGCAGCCTTAGAAATGCACTTTTTGGACAAATCATAACTGGCAGCAAAAGCTGCTCTTTGAAGTTGTCTGTTTGGATCTTCTGACCTAAAAGTTGCTGTGATACTTCTAATGTCCTCTCACCATTTCACAAGGAGTGTGATACAGCTCTGGAACTTGTGATGGTTGAGAAAAGGAGCTCATCTCTGTCTTTGGAGGCTTATAAGACGTCTAGACACAGCCATGGCTAGCATGATTGTCTGCCTTGCAGTGGAATATTGGACTGCATGACCCCAGAGGAAGAAATAAATTACCTTCTTTGTACATCTATTTTTGAATTTAAGCTTGAAATTGAAATCTGCCCATAGGGCATAGTCAGAAAGAGATTAACACTGTGAAATAAAGATACATTCTTAAGTGAAGAGCAAAAAAAAGAAAATTAATACTTTCAAAACACAAACAATGCCTGATACTTTGTGTTTTTCAATCTGTGTCTCTGAGTAGTGCCCAGGAAGGATGCTGAGATAGGAAATGCTGGGCTCTGTACCAAATGTAACCTTATGTTTGGGCAGCAAAATGATACCAAAATGTTTCTCTGGAGCTAGTGATTATGTATGATTAAGAATTGAAGTGACATGAATATAATAACTTAAAAACTTTTCTTCTGGAACTTCACAGGCTGCAGCTACAGTTTACTCATGGGTCTGCAAGCCTGACAACCTGAAAATGTGAGTTATACTGGCAAAGACATTAAAATGAGTCACAGACTAGTGTTCACTATGCTAAAGCCACGGCTTTGCTTGTAGAAAGAAAATGAGAATGGAGATGAATAGGACAGCATTTGTACTGAATTTCTAGACAAGCTAGAAAGCTTAAGAATGTTTCAAGACTGGCTTCTGAGACAAGTTCTGGTTTTTACTCTCTTAGGAGGTAGGTATCTTTCACTACAGAAGCCATAAGCCACCACACAGGCAATGATATTTTAAATGGACACCTATTTTTTTAAGAAGCTGCGGTCAAGGAAAGGAGAGAAACTTTTCACTCTGAATTTATCATGAAAGTTTTCACATTGCACTAACTGGACTAGACTAACAATCTTGCCACACTGGAAAAGAGGGTTTTACTTCCAGCAGCAAGTTGAAATGATGACTCCAGTGATGGTTTACTCTCTCTCCAAGGTCTCAGTGTCTTTGTTGGACAGGGAGGAATCAAGAAACTTTCAATTCCCTTTGAAAAGGTATCTCCTTACTGGAATTGAAATGAATTATTAGTAGTTTAGGTTAGTGTATAGGAGAAGTATTATTATGGGAACATAACATTAATCATGCTGAAGTTCTTACTGCATAAATCCTCACTCCAAGTGTGACATTAATATAGACTTTTGCATTGAGACAGGGAGTGGCAATATCATTTCACCAAAGCATCAAACTCAACTGTGGTATAAAATTTCATTACCTGTTTTAGACAGCAAAAATTAGAAAACAGCAGAAATTGCCTGCATGCTGCAAATCTAATTAATTTCTATTTTTCTCTTTCCTTCCACACAATTACATATTTATTACTATGACAGTATAAAATTAGTTGAAATATTCAAAACTTCTAGAATGATCATCACATTGCTTTTTTTTTTACTGTGCTATTACCAGAAATATCTTTTTTTTCCACTTGTAAGCATTTTCTGTAGACTGTAATTTTCTTTAACAAAAAGAAAACCAGCTCTAATTTAATACCTATACCAATGGATTTTGAATGGATTTTTACATTAATTTTCATGGTAAGTTACTTATGTTTTTTCATGCTTATCTGAACAGACTTTTGAGCAGTTATTGTAATTCACTTCTTGTTATTTGAACTGATATTTTTATTGTCAAGACAATTAGCAATTAATGAAGTGGGAATTGAATCCACTAAAGATCAGATTTTATTTGCTTTGAACTAATTTATGAGGCTTTAGATATTTAGCTCAATGGCCTTTTTTATTGATAAAACTTATTGCTGTTTCCTAATAACACTGAACAAATGACAAATAACAAATTGTTCATCGCTAAATGCTCCTGTGCACTTCAACTTATAAAGTACTGAAATAGGCTGCCATAAATAATCCTTTTATCTGCAAATAATAACAATTATAATAATCATCTTCATCATATTCACCAGTTCTGAAATTTAGATTTGGAAAAGGAGAAATGACAAAAGCATCATTGTTATTCTACAGAGTGGCTTGTATTTGTATATAAACATCTCAGGTATATTGATCTAGGTAGTGTAGAAATTGTAATATAAGAGAAAATCCTACACAAAGCAACCTATCACAGTAAAGAGCAGTTATAGCTGATGAATGAAAAGAAATCGAGATGGGTGAAGAGAAGCAGAAGGTATCATCTGGAAACAAATAAGAAAGATTAAATATGAATTTTTCCAGGTAGTTGGAGTGATGGTGCTATATTTCTGCTTTTGGTTTCTAAGCAGAAAAGTGTTTTATTGCTCCTGAAGATGGTGGATAATAGCATGCTTTAGATCCATTTGTGCTGTGCATGTCCTTTGCAATCAATCTATGCACATGCTGGCAATGCAATGTGTCCATAGCACTGCAGAGCTGGAAACTAAGTACTCATCATAGTAGCCAGTCTGCTGGATTCTGGATTCTGGATTTTCTGTGTCAGTTCTGTGGAGCTCATTTTTGCATGTGCAGGAACGGTGAGTTCCAGACAGAATGAAATTTTGTTTGAATGGCTACAATGGAAGACTTTATTTGAAATAAAGTGTACAGCTGAAAATGAGTGTGCACATGAATATTTGGGTAAAAAATTCTCTGAAGATGAAGGACAGAGCCTGTCTTCAGTTTTTCAGCATCTTGTCTATTGCAGTGCTACCTGAAATCTCTGAACTGTTTATGTTCCCATTCTGATCTGTGTAAATCCAAGCAGATCACTCTTTCAAGAAGGGTAACAATTTTATATCTTATTTTTTTCATTTAATTTTATTTGTTTTCATGACCTTGCATAGAAAGTGCTTATATTTAACATAAATTTCAGTGGCATTTTCCCCCACACAGGACTCTACACCTGGGACAGGTCATCCCTGGTTGTGTGCATAGACATGAACAAGAGGCTGGAGAAAAGGACAACTGATGTGGAAAGGAACCTGGGGGTCCTGGTCAACAGAAACTTGAATCTGTGCCGACAGTGCCCTGACAGCCAGGAGGACCAAGCCTCTCCTGGGGTACATCAGGCGCAGATCACCAGCTGGGCAAGGGAGGGGATTGTCCTGCTTTGCTCTGCACTGGGGCAGCCTCACCTCCAGTGCTGGGGGCAAGTTTGGGAGCCACAATATAAAAAACCCCATTAAACAACTTAAGAGTGTCCAAAACAAGGCCACAAATATGGTGAGAGGACTTCTGGGGAAATTGTATGAGGAGCATCTGAGATCACTTGGTCTGATCAGCCTGGAGGAGACTGAGGGGAGACGTCATTGCAGTTACAGCTTCCTTGAGAGGGGAAGAGGAGGGTCAGCACTGATCTCTTCTCTGTGATGATCAGTGATAGGATCCAAGGGAATGGTCTGAAGTTGTGTCATGGGAGCTTTAGGCTGGATATCAGGGAGAAGTTTTTCACCCATACCAGAATCCCCAGCGAAGCAGTCTCAGCACCAAGACTGACAGAGTTGAAGAAGCTTTTGGATGACACTCAGGGACATGATGTGACACCTGGGGTTTCCTGCACAGGGCCAGGATTTGGACTCAGTTTTCTTGACAGATCTCTTCCGACTTACCATATTCTATGATTGCATGATTCTGTGAAGAATTTTACAAACTAGTAGAAAATATTTTCTGATAGGATTCTTAGAATTCAGATTTGGTGGAGGACGGCAGGGAAAAGAGCTTGCAACACACAGCTAGATTAGTTTTTGGTCTACTGATAGACAATTATAGATGCTTGTAAGAGAAGAAGCACTACTTATGTAAAAGTAATCAATTACCCTCAGCAGCAGAAATGAGCATTGTTTAGCAGAGTGACAATATAGGCACTGCTCTGTTTGCTTAGACAATATGAGACAGTACAAGAGAAATCCTGCATTTTAATACTCTCAATCTTATTCCAGCCTTTCCTCAGGAGGCAAAATACTGCCATAAGGATGCTCTTGTGGGAATTCTAGCACTGGCAGTCTGAGTGATGAGTGTAAGACTGTACTTTATCAAGAAGTTAGGACAGAGCAGGACCTCCTCATCTCAGAGGAGGTTGCCCTGTTGCCCTTTTCATGGAGCAACAAAATAAAGATTTTGGGCAGAGACTTTCCTAGAAAATGTACCCCCTAGAGCCATGCAGGATTTGAAACTCAGAAAAGTAGCATAAAGCTATGTACATTTTCTTACATATTTTGCATGGAACTTTTTTTTCACAGCTTCTGTGTAAAGTGCTTATAGTTCTCGTGTATTTTTCATTTGTCTCCTCTTAGAAAAAGGTAGAGGCAAAGCATATTGACTATTTGTCTAAGAGATTGTTAAGTAACTTTTTATTTTGTTTGTCTGAATGTTTGCTTTAAAAATCAGTGCAGGGCATATTTCCTGTGTTTGATGATGGTTTTGGATGAGCAAAACCAACAGTATTTTGGGGACCAGATGAAGGATTCCTGTTCCAAACACATGTTCTGAGCAGGCATGACATCAAATGCAAAGAAACCACCAAGTTTAGCAGAACTTGCATATGTGTTCTGGCTTGAATTAACAGGTTTGTCACCCCAAATTTACCATTTTCACAGCCATGGGTGTTATCAACCATTACTTTCAAAAGCACATGGCATCTTGAAAAGCTGTTGAAATCAGACTTTATTTTTCTGTATCCAGAGAAGAAAAGATAAGAAGACATTTTCTGTCATTTATGCAGTGGAGAGAAAGAAGAAGAGAAGACTTTAACCAACAGATACATAAGTTGTTAACTATGTCAATGATTGGAAAAAGAAACTTGCCATTGGAAAGAAAGGCTTAAAACCAGAAGATTTGGCAAGGAGAAGGGAACAGTTTCATAGTGACCTTGTATCAGGGATTGCTAAAAATACCAGTGTGGCAAAACACCATTTCTTATGCCAAGTGTTGTGCATCCTCTGCCTGTTTTGAGAAGAAGAATTCCTGTGGAGAGATCAGAGACTCTCAGACATGCCTGAAGCTTCTTGCTCCAGAGAGGCAGACAACAACCTTCCCATACGATGATCTAGGCTGTATAGACCCCATGTTCCTGTGTGTCCCCATTTGCTGAGATGAGCTAAGCTAAACACAGCCTATGTACATGTGTGCCTCTGCCATCCCATGTTGTTAGAAAGATAATTAGATAAATCTACTCTTTGCATTTTGGCTGTGGTTTGATGGTTGCCCTGGTAACCTGTATGCATCCATTCACACACCTGCAAATGACTGTATCACCAAATGGAGAGCATGAAATCTTGTGCCTCCTTCACCTAAAGTCGCACACTTTAAGTCAATGTCAGACAAAGTCTGCTGTACTAGTTGGTCAATTATACTATTCTTCACACACAATTGCATTATTCTCCACACATAAAAATAAAACACTTGTTCTTCTGAAATTTACTACCCCCTTTAATGTATGGACCATAAATTTACTATGTAACATAAACTACCTCATAGTATTATTCATAAAAGGAACCAAAAATATTCAAAATCTAATGCATTTGTATATATTGATACCAAAGTTAATAAAAACATGTCTCTACTCCATCAGCTACTACTTGTTTCTTGTTACCATGACAATTCAGTATCTTAATATCCTCAATAAAACCTACTACAGAAAATAAATCTATTCCATAGGCTTGTTAAAAACCGGACAACTCATCATCTTATGTATAAAATGGGAAAGTCACAGCGTAAAACCAAAAGCAGCCTGATGAATCAACAAAATACCAAGGTATTTTAACATTTCAGGCATATTTGAATTGTCAAAGAGTAGCTCTTCATGTAAGTTTAATCTTTAGACAGTTGCCTTCAGATGTGAAAATTGACAACATGATTTGTTTTATTTTTTTTTTAGTTGTAGGTCATCCACAAATTCCTCTATTTATCTGATAATAATTTATTCAGCATTATTTTATATAGCTATAATTTTCTACCAATTAAAGCAAATCAAAATTTCAGGTAAATTATTTCAGAAGGGCATTCTGCGGGAAAGCTTCTGTATCAGGAGACAGTAAGCACTAACTTCCCAAATTAGATAAGATGAAATAAAATGGCCAAGTTGCCTTTGGAAAGTCACATATGTCATGGTTTAACCCCAGTGAGCAATTAAGCACCACAAAGCCATTTAATCACTTCTGGGAATCAAAAGATAAACTTGTAGGTTGAAAAAAAGGGATGCACAATACAATTGCTAACCATCCTCTCAATGATAACAAAACCCCATCTCTGAATTGTGATCAGCTCTCTCGTCCAGCCAACGCACACAGCTTATATATTGAGCATGACATTCTCTTGTATGGAGTATCCATTTTGCCAGTTTGGATCAGCTGCATTGACTATTCTCCATCTCAGTTTCTTGTGCACATTCTCATTGGCAGAGGGTGGGAAACTGAAAAGTCCTTGATTTAGGGTAAGCACTGTTCAGCAACAACTGAAACATCAGTGTGCTACTCAGCATCTCATGCTGAATCCAAAATTTAGCACTGCCCCAGCTACAGAAAAAATATGAACTCTATTCCTGTGAAAACCAGGACAACAGAGTTCACCATTGTGGTGGAAATGAATCATAAAAGAGATTTTGGGGGGATGTTGCCTCCCCACTGCCAGATTTTATTTCTCCATTGCCTTCTGATGTTCATTATGTCTTTCCATTTCTTACTGCCTAGTGGCAATGTGAAAGAGGTGGCAAGCAAAAAACAGGGTTACTTAAACTTGTGTTAAGTTATTCTCATATCCCACCAACCAAACCTGCCAAACAGCTGTTACAGTTTTAACATATTTACACCATGTTGTCTTAAGTCCTACCTTACTGTAAAACAATTAGCTGCAGTTACTGTTAGCAGAATATAGGATTCGTAATAGCTTAGCTCAATTTAAAGTCCTTTTCATTTTTTGTGAATGTGCTTTTGGATAAAAGTCAGCCTCCAGCCCTTTTGAAATACCATTAGCACTATTCCTTCACAGTCTAGGACATGGCTATTAAACTGTTACGACACAATCTAGATTACATAAATCTTCAAAATTAGAAATAGATGAGATTTAGATTACAGTCTAAGACTGAAAGCAGTAATTAAGATTTCTTTTATAAAATTCTTACTTATAAGACAGACATTGCTTCTAATGTCTGCTGTGCAGGCAATGCACAGGTTTGTTTCCAAAACTGTTGGAAGAAATCTTGCTGTGTGTCATAGGATGAAGTTAAATATGCATATCAAGGTACTGCTCACACACATTAAATTAAATAGGCTGAAAAGTTGAAAAGCATATGGAATAAAACCATAATGAATTCCAAAAGTTGTCAGTAAAAACAAGAAATAGAAAACACAAAATATGTCCATGCAGTTTGCAGGCCATTCAGTTTCCCTACAGTTACCATTTAATTCCAAATGCAATACATATACCCATGCTAAAATTTTGGATTCTGAAAGTTCTCCTGCCTGTAACAAGCCTTCTAGTAGATGACTTGTATTTAGAGGTATCCAACCAGAATTCCATTTGGAAATAGCAGAAAATGTCAATGGAAGTTTGAATGAGTGTCTGCAAGATGAGTGAAGCCCTTTAGCTGATAAAAATTAAGGTTAGTTTGAATGGGAATTTGAGCAACCTGGTCTAATGAAAAATCTCCCTGCCCACGGAAAGGGTTTGAAACTAAGTGATCTAATTTAAGGTCCCTACCAATCCAAATAAATTTGTGATTCTGTGATTTACTACCAGTCAGAGGGAAGGACTCTGTGAGTTACAATAACATCTCCAGAGAAAGATATGAAGATATTTGCCCTGTTGAGTATGCATGATGCAAAGGCCAAGTATGGGTTGAAGACTAGAAGACATGACTGGATATGGGCTTTTTTTTCAGAGCACTTCAAAGGCTTTAGTTTTTAAAAATAACCCTTTCTTTAATTTACCAACCAAGCTAGAAAAGGCAATGTACAAGCTTGGAGATTTGCAAGCTTCGGTTTTCAAATGTTCTGGAAACAGGTGCTGCTGCTGCTGCTGCATTTTATTCTAGAGGCAGGTGAGTAGAACTTCTGAACCATGGTTCTCATCAGATGCATAGAATTTGTTTTTCTCCTGGCCCTGCTACCTGTGAGAAGGGGATCACACCTTTGGGACAGAGGAGATGAAATATTTCCTATGTGACTGCAGGAATACAACAATAAACTTTGGTAAATCAGTGCACCGATAACTGATTGCAGAAGCAGCTTTAAGGAAAATCTCTTCAGGACTGACCACAAACCCCTACAGTAAATTAGAAGGGTATGATTTCATGCCATCAGTGAAGCTATCTTAACTGCAAAGTTGACTCTGATAGAAAGAATATAACCCAATATCCCCTAAGAGAGTCTGCTAAGACAGAATAGAGTTGGGATTCATATTTATTTTCTGCCCGTTTTTCTATCCTGCTTATTCTGTTGCTCAAAAATATTGTCTTGTTCTTTACTCTGTCATGTTTTTGCCTGAACAACTAAATTGTTTTTCTTTCCAAGAATGTAAATGATCTGGGGAGCACAGTGAGTGCAACACAATGTAATAGTTTCTTTCCAATCCTGTGACATTTCATAAAGGCTGAAGTCCTTGGAAGATACATAGATCTGCATACCAAAAATTGCTGTCTTCCAGAATTTGAATTCCACCTGTTCTGTTCAAAGATACTCTTAATGGAAAACAATTATCATTCGGTCTTTTTCTTTTCCAGTGACATGGTTTCCATCTGAAACTATACCTTTCTGTCGGTCACCTCTCAATCAGCTTGGCCAGGTTTGTTGTGCTCTTGCGAGTTGACATCAGAGCCATGATCCTTCTTCAGTTTAATTGTATGCCTGTAAATAACATCTGCCATAGATTCAGCTGATGTATTTTAAAGATGTGAGTCCTAGCAATCCTCTGCAATTGCCTTTAAAAGAATATACGACTTGAAAATGTGCTTTTGAATACCTGTGAACTTCCAGGCTTTCTGAAACAACCATTAGCACTGTCTCTTCACAGTCTGGGACATGAGTATCTGACCATTAAACTGTTCCAGCACAATCCAGATTATATAAATCTTCTGAATAAGAAATAGATGAGATTTAAATCACAGCGTTAGACTGAAACCAGTAGCTAATGCTTCTTTTAAAGAATTCATAGTACCAAGTAAATTAAGTGTTATTTAAGGAATTTCTAGAACTACAATTTTATTTCCAAAAGTATTGGAAGAAACCTCGTTGTGCCATGGGATGAAGTTGCATACAAATATCAAGGTGCTGCTCACACAGGGAAATGAATAGGTTGAAGAGCATGAAAACATATGGAAAAAGCCATAATGCATTCCAAAAGTGGTCAAAAAGAACAAGAGATAGAAAACACAAAAAATGCCAGTGCAGTTCACAGCTCATTTTTTCCCTGCAGTCACCATTTTATTCCAAATGCAATACTGACAACCAAGATAAAATTGAACATAAGCTGATGTTTTTTAAGATTTGAGTACTAATTTTAAAAAAATAAAATCATCAGATTTGGTGTTTAAAGTCTGATTATTACTTTTATATAGATTCTATTGGAGTTTTTAGTTTTCTCTACTATGTACAGTATACTTCTACTCTTTTCTGGATTTCAGACATTCAAGGAGTGCATTGAAGAACATGACCAGCAATTGGAATCCACCTGTTTCTTGAAGTGTGTCTCTGAGACTGATCAGCAAAGGCAATTATTCATCACTTCCTTATTTCTTCAGCCAGCAGATGAAAAAATGTTATTGCCTTGGGGCTGTAAATTTGCTGGAGCCCATCTTCCTAGTATAATCTGGTTTATAAGTCTTTTTGGTGAGTCTGGAGATTTCTTGTCATTACAGCAAAAAGGACTCACCTAACAGATTATCTTTCTTCTAGCTAAACTGTGGGTCATCCCCTGAAATGTAAATGTTATGGGAGACTGAGCTGAATAGAGCTGAGACGAGCCCCATGGGAATACTGATTCAGTGACTGAAGGAAGAGACTTGCACTCAACTACATGGATTTTTTTAATGTACCCAGTCACCTAACTGCAAATTTTGATATGACAGAGACAGAGAAAAAAAAGTCAGGTCCTGTAACACTTAAATCCAGAACAAACACTGAAACACAATAATCAAAATTTATTTTCCCATGTGAACCATGACCTTTCCAGTTCTCATCATGAAATACATCAAGGTGTGTTACAATGTAATGGAGATTGCTTTATTGACACTTTGGACATATTTGTTACAATTAAATCTCAATTTTAGTTTAGGAAGCATGGAGAAGAAAAATACACATATACTGTGTAAACAGTAGTTTGGATATTAAAGGGAATAAGTAACTACATATTTCTGTTTTACAGTCCAGTACTAGGTAACAGGACCCTGCAGCTTACCTCTAGTTTTCTGCATGATAACAGGAGTGCAGAACAGTGGGAGAAACTCAGGTTCTGACTCCACTTCTCCATCCAGCACACCAAACCCAAAATGATTGTGATTTTCCCCTACATCCTATTCCTATAGGACTCTAAAGTTTCCATAATGGAGAAGAGAGCTGTACAAGGAGGAAATGTAGCACTACCATCATGCTTTGCTTGAATTATTGGTGTGTAAGTCAAATTTAGAACAAAAAGAGCTCAGCAAAGAAAATGTCTAGCAAAAGAAAAAGCTTACCATAAAATTCCTCAAGATAAAAAGACAGTAGAATGCACTTTCATTGTGCCAATACACTTTCATTAGTTGTATCCTTATGAGCTTTTTTTTTTCAAACCAGACAAAAAAAAATGATTTAGCTAATCTTCTTAGTGGATAATGGACTTCCACTGGGAAAAGAGAAGTTAGGGAGACAGCTCAACTGGAAGAAAGAAGATGAAAATATATTTGATGCTCAGAATGTCTTGATTAAACTAGAAAGTTATGCAAATTGGTTTATTAAGCAGATATTACAACTTGGAGCATCTCAGCATGTTTTATATAATGATACTTAGTTACTGCAGAGTAACTCTATTCTGTTGTAAAGAATAATATCTCATTTCAAGAACTCAGACTGGTAAACTACTGCATTCTGCCAGAAATGGGTTTCCCAAGATTCTGATGGATTTACCTGATGCAAGAATTATGTTTTTGTGCTTTAGTTTCATTTAGATAAAAAAAAAAGAGAGAATTGATTGTCTCCATCTAAATGGCATTAGATTTTGTTAGGAGATGTAATAGAAATACTTATTATGTCAGATATCTAAAAAATGGCTATCTAATAAAAAAAAGATATCTTTATGCTGTGTTTATCTGCAGTGTTACTGCCATTTTTAATGTAAAAACTGCTTTGACCTAAAATATTTTTAAGTTTCTAAGCTACTCATTGAAATTAATCTTCCAATTAGTAAAATCAGAGATGAGCAACACTGTTACATTCATCTTCTAGATGATTTTTTTCAAGGTGATTTTTTTCAAGAATGAAAAAACAATCATTCATGAAAGGTAGAGCTCTTGTGTATTGTCCAGCACTCAGACAGATAGCCATGCTACGCAATGGGTGAGCACCTGGCTCATGGGTTGAGCACAAAGAGTTACAGTGGATGGGGTGACAGGTGACATCAGACTGGTGACCTCTCACTAGCGGGGTTCTGCAGGGCCCCATCCTTGGCCCTGTGCTCTTCAACATCCTCTTTATTTATCTGGACACAGGATACAAACAAATGCAAAATCAGTTTGCCAGAGACACTAAATTAGGAGGAGCTGTTGACTCCCTTGAGGGCAGAGAGGCCCTGTAGAGAGAGACCTTGACAAACCAGAGACATGGGTAGTCACCAACCATATGAATTTCAGCAAGGGAAAGTGTCGGGTTCTGTGGCTGGGGTAGGGCAACCCTGAATGAATAGACAGACTGGGGAATGAGGTGTTGGAAAGCAGTGCAATGGAAAACAACCTGGAGGTCCTGGTCAGTGGCAAGTTGAATCTGAGTCAGCAGTGGCAGCCAGGAGGGCCAAGCCTGTCCTGGGGTGCATCAGACACAGCATCGTCAGCCAAGGAAGGGGACTATCCTACTCTGTTCAGCACTGGGGCAGCTTCATCTTGAGTCCCATGTGCAATTTCAGGTGCTATAATATAGAAAACCCACTAAACTACTAGAGAGTGTCCAAAGGACAAGGATAAAGATGGTGAAAGACCTTGAGGGGAAGCTGCATGAGGAGTGGCTGAGGTCACTTGATCTGTTCATCCTGGAGAAGACTTAAAGGGGACCGCATCACAGTTGGCAACTTCCTTGTGAGTGGAAGAGGAGGGACAGACACTGATCTCTTCACTCTTGTAACAGGATTTGAAAAAAACAGCATGAAGTTGTGTCATGGGAGGTTTAGGTTGGATATTAAAAATGGTTCTTCACACAGAGAGTGGTTGGGCACAGGAACAGGGTCCTCTAGGAAGTCATCACAGCACCAAGCCTGACAGAGTTCAAGAAGGGTTTGGAAAATACTCTCAGACACATGATGTGATACTTGGGGTGTCCTCTGTAGGGCCAGGAGTTGGACTCGATGATCCTCATAGGTTCCTTCTAACTCAGCATATTCTATGTTTCTATAGCTTTAATCCTCATAAATAAAAATGTTTAAGACCTAAGGAACCTGTGTTTCACAATGAAAATGTTTTGAAACATCCAGACATTCACACCACACAGCAGTTGCTATTGAAACCACAGAAATTCCCTGTTCGTGCACTTCAAGCAACTGTGAGAATATTAGCCAATGCTTGCTAAATCCCCTTGAACTACAAACCTGTAAGTGATGGCTCATATGGCAGACAGAATATCCTCCAGGGCTGACTTTAATACCTCTCCTAGAGCTGTGGCGTGACCTCTGTCCAGCAATAACTTCCAAGCACCACCAGTGTGTCCAAGTGATCAGGAACATGACCATGTCTCAAATAAACTATGTGACTCAGGCCTGCCTTTTTCAGCTCAAGGGGAAACCTCTGTCCTTTCCATAAGGTTAACAGCTCACCATGTGCAATATTCTCCTTTAACCTTCAAGTGCATGTACTAAAGGAGATGAATGCTGGAACAAAAATTGCTGTTCAAATCTGTGCACTTGTTATGCCACATCAGCTCCCTGGTGAAGTCAAGCTGTCTGAAAGAGCTGAGAACTGGGAGGCTGGAGCACCTGGCTTTGCTGTTGATCTTGTGATTAGAGATTCTGTCCCAGAGCCAAGACTTGCACAATCTTTGCCATGGTTTCTGCCATCCTAGTTCTGAATCCCAGGTATTTGAAAAAAATAGGCCTGTTGGTAACTGACTCATCAAGAGACATGGCTGTTCCACAACCAACTCTGTGGATCCTGTGGCTGAGATNACTGACTCATCAAGAGACATGGCTCTGTGGATCCTGTGGCTGAGAGGATGCATTCTTGTCACATTGTTGGATACCAGTGTTCAGAGGAAGCTATGGAAAAATCCCACTGTTCAACTGGTATTTTAAGACTGGAGGAAAGGAACATCTTTCCTGATACTTGCTGAATTTAAATCCTGCAATCCTTGAATAAGGAATTAAGAAATTTTTTAATGTTTACATATGAATATAAGGACTGAATTGTGATAGCGAAGAAGGAATTAGGGTGGGTTTTTTGCTATGAATAGCAGTGGCCCATGCAGAAAAAGAAGGGAATGTATAAGCTAGGAAACAAATATTTTCTCTTTCCTCAGCCTGAAAAACTCTCTACTCTGTAACCTGTACTTACATTCCCATGGCATGTATTGTCTTGCAGAGAAATTACTCAACCTGTGCAGAATTAAAAAACTTTAAAATAAGTGATGGAATTTCTGTGTTTTCATAGCTCAGCTATCTATCTCTATACTTGGCTTCAGGGTACTTCTATTCCTTCATCAAAGTGGGGCCACTCTTTTCCACTGGCCAGTGATCTTTGACTGGTATTTGCTGATATTCAGCTATTCCCATTTCAGTTTGGTCATAACTACAAGGCAGCCCTGAGTCCTCCTTGTCATCTGTCTCTTATTATCTTAAAGTTGTTCTATTTCCACAGCTGTTGAAAATCACCAGTTAGAAATTGGCCTGATTCAAAATCCATTTATTTCAGAAAGCCTAAATTTGAGCCAGAATCATTAATGGCATTTCAGAGCAGCTGTACCTTCCTACCTACAGAGTCATAAATCAAAACAAGAACATGATCCAGGCACATTTGAACTTCAGAGATTTTGAAACCTAACAGAAAATTAGCTAGATTTTGAGATTCCCCCTTCCTCTTCCTACAATTGCAGGCATGTGCAGGCATACAACTTGGAGAAATTTCACAACTAGAGGATCAACAGCCACCTTGTCTTTCTAAATATATTGAAGATATTCAACTTGATTTATACCTTGCCTTGAAAATTGATAGCAAAGTGAAAAACCACTGTTAACTCTTTCTTTTCCATCACCATTCTGAGATGAACAGCTTGATAGGAATCCTTACTCTACCCTCTGGAGAGGTGCTGCCATCAGGATTATGACATTACACTCATGACGCCACTCCTTCTGAGTAGCTGCTGATCAATGAAACTGATTTGTCTCTGGTAACTTCACAATTAAAGCTCCTGGCTGCTCTGATTTGCAGATGTCTGATGGTGATGATCAGGGCCATTCAGTCTTTTTTACTTCTTCTCTTGTCTTGAAGTGACCTTGATGCTTTTCCTAAAGTAAGGAGCTGCAGTTTTCATGCTTTCATCCTCTGAGACCCAATGTCTTATATCAGGTTCACTGTTGATTTATAAATCAGAAGAGGAACATGCTAAAGGTGGTGTATCTTTAGAGCAATATTTCCTCACGTGCTTTGGAAATATTCTTTTGATTAACGTGTTTCCTTCCTCCACTTTCACTGAACAGACAAACAAATTAAGAATTGGTACTTTAACTCTGTTGTTTAGCAATGGTTTGTTGATCAGTAGATGTCTGAGTTAAACTACACTTGTTGCAACAAGTTTTGAAGATAAAAGCATTGAATCCCAGCTGGCAAACTGCTTTCCTTTGCTCTTGTGAGACTACAAAAAAAAAAAAAAAAAAAA
>VWYE01009244.1:0-189682 GCA_013398995.1 Alaudala cheleensis | reverse complement strand
AAAAAAAAAAGGAAAAAAAAAAGAAAAAAAAAGAAATTATGGACAACACTGAAAAAAAAAAACCTGCAGTAAAGAGGAAGTTCCAAATTTTAGCAACCCCTTGTAAATTACATTACAATACTGAGAGTTAATTTTTCAAGTGCTACTGAAGTACAGAGGTGGGATTCCATGATTTAGTGTGGCTTATCTCTTGACTGTTCAGATCTGTGCAAGCTCTTACATAGCATTTCCACGTCTTGCAAAGCAACAAATGTATAAACCAGAATTAGAACAAATTAAGAAATAGCCTAGCTCTTAAAAAACAAGGCAGAATATGCCATGATACTATGTCATCTTCAACATACAGAAAAACTTCAAATACAAGCCAAAATATGACATAGATAACGGAAGTTATTTTTCTGGAAGAATTGTATCAGCATTTCTGGTAACAATTCCCAAATGCTTTAACTGCTGAAGAATGTGCCTAGCCAAATGGAAGCTATTTCCAGCTGATGTGTTCTGCATTATGACTAACCATGGTAAATTAGTGTTCCTCATCTACATCGCAGAGCATGTACACCAGATGACATTCACAGATCAAGGCTAACACCTAATGAGAAGCATCAGTGTAAAACAAGAAAAGAGAAAAAGGAAACAAACATCTATTTGATTGGAAGCAGAACAGAAACAAGTCATATTTTGTCTCACAATCTTTGACAGTGTCTTTGTACATTAGGCTGAAGATAACTGCTGAAAAAATAATTAATGAAATGTCCCAGATGCATTCTGCTATTTCCACTGACTCTACTTTATAGATAGAGAAGTAATTTTTAATCTCTGCATATTCTAACTCAACTAGCTGAATTTTACAGCCATACTAAGAAGGAAAATAGATAATTCACAGCAGTTTTTCTGAATATATTAATCTTATTTTTTCTTATTCACTCTATCTCTCAGAACAAAAATGGTTGCTGTTTTGTCACACTGGTATGTAGACTGTGAACTTTTGGAAAATTATTTTTCAATTTTTGTCAGAACTGTTTGACTCTGCAGGGTTTGTTTTGGTTTGGAGTTTCTTGAGGGTTTTTTAGATTTATTTATGTTTTAAAAGATTTTGTAAACAACTCTTTAATTTAGAAGGAGGGAGGTCTAGGATGTAAGTCTTTTTTACTTGATGTATTTGGTTAAATGAAGACCCTAAGAATAGAGTGACCCAAGAAAAGATCTAATATTTTCTTTCTTGCAGTCTTAAACAAATTTTCTCTTCCTGAATTCTTCATCAGTAGGTACCAAATTCTTGCATAGTTTCTAAGCAATTATATCCTCTTCTGTAAATACTCAACATTTCAGTCTGAATTGTCAAGCTTAAAGCTGCTTTCTGATGTGTTAGTCTCAGGTACAGGCACACAGAAGGGCAGGACCACGGAAAAATGAAGCTCTTTCCATTCAAACAATTTACTACCTCATCTGTTCATGAAACCTTATATACCAATGGAAAGTATTTTTGTACTGTTCAATACTAATGCCTAGTAAAGAATACTGGATCTCCTTTTAAGGATATTTCTTGCAATATTGCTTTATAGAGTATGTTTGGGGGCTTTTTCCCTATAGGGTCTTTGGGAACAAAACGTCTTTATTTTAGATTTAATAATCATCAATATTCATAACAAATTGTTTCTTTTTAAAAGGCAGACTTTTTACAGAGTAACATTTTGAGGGAGGAATTAATAGCATTATGCATCTTCTGGCAAAAATGTTAAAAAAGCAAAAATCATTAAAGGAAAATGTTTGAAATTCAGTGATAAAATGTCTGGCTTGAAGCACATACATACAATTATCATAATGATATTGTCATATCATTACATTTTTGGATAAAACTTATTAGGTTCAAACTATTTGTTTCATTATACCAAACAAGCTAGATATTTGAGAAAGAAAAAACTTTTAACTCAAAAGTCTTTGTAGAAAGGTAGAGGTTTTAAAACTATTGAGAAAGATGTTTCCCAGACTGAATACTTGGTCTTTGAAGACACACTCCTCTCTACATTCATTACAATCATTGCAATAATTAATTGCATTAATTTTTATCACAGTGATTCAAGTCACACTCATGTGCAAATCCAAAATCTGCAGCATGTTAGAAGGCTGTGAAAATGCAGGCAACAGATGCTCATTGCTCAGTGTGACAATGTAGTGATTCATGAACCAGCCAGTTCCTAGGGATAAATGAATTCTAGAATGAAATCCAGGATTATAGTAGGTTACTAGGTGAGTTAGATGGAGATCTGTTAAACTCATCTGGTATGCACAAGTGATTATCAATTTGAAAAAATTAATCCCATTCCCTCAATCACAACAGCTGAGGGTATAGAGGCCTCTTCCAGGTTGACTGGACTCTGGAATATGGATCTGGTACTGATGGAAACACTTGTAACCGACCCACTGTTTGTGTTTACTGAAAATGGCACACTGAGACCTATTTCTTGTCTTCAACAACTGCCCAGGACATTGTTAAGGAATAGGGGGAACTATATATGATATATCCCTAATATCTTTCTAAGGGGGTTCCAGTGCCAAGAGAAACTTTTTTTCTGTTTTACACCACCAGACAGATTTCTCTTCTATAGACTTGTCAAACCTCTCTTTGAATCCAAGGAAAACTATAGCACCTACAACATCCTGTGTCAACAACTTATGCAGATCTATCTACACTCGTAGGAAGAACTTCTTTGTGCTTGTTTTGAAAGTTTCTAATCCTGTTTTTATTTTATGCCTCCTGGTTCTTGAATTGGAACCCAACTGCTGTGTGACACTGCTGGTTTTGTCAAGATGCATCATATTTGTCTTCAGTTACCTCCTTTCTAAATTGATCAGTTGTACTTTGCTGACCCGCCCTTCATTCTGTATCTGTGCAATTTATCGTCCTTCTCTGAACTTTGGTAATATTCTTATGGAGATGAAAGGATCAGAATTTCACGTTTTTCAAGCTGTTGGTGAACTATGTCACTGGTAAGTGCCATTCAAAAGTATGTGGGAAGAAAACCAGAAAAGACCATAGTGCTACTGAATAACATTTTAGTTATAAGATTCTTGTTGACTTGACTTATAACAGCAATTCAAAGCTTATCATAATTTTATTTATGAGATTACACTATTTTATGTGTATCATTTCAAACTCATCTACAGTGAAATTCAAATACAAATTATCATCACATCATTTATTCTCTGGAGACCTCTTTAAAATTGGCCCTCTTTTTTGCTGCTCCAAAAAATTTAGTATCAATGATGTATTAGCCACCTCTTATCTTGTATTCTTTTTTCAGGTTGTTTATAAATATGAGGAAAAGCACAGATCCCAAAGCTGTCATATTTTCCTTTCTTGCAGGAACAGGCTGGTCCCTCACATTGTGTATTTCCTGACTTACTTATGTGCAAGTAAGGGCCTTACCTCCTGGCTTATACAGCATTTCACTCCTTAGTTTACTTTAAAGCAATTGGATTTTATCCATTTGCTTTTAATCCCTTCAAAGAACTCTACTGGATTTAGGAAGGAGGACTTTGATTTACAGATATATTGTTGACTCTTTTCCATTGGGGAGAGATCCTATCCATCCATGTGTCTATTATGTTAATTCTTCTCTTTGTAAACCTGCACTTTTTTCTCACCAGAAACTTCTTGTTTCAAAAGCCAACAGTATATTTTTCAGGGCTCCAATCCCTGCAATTCTTATGGAGAGGTTTGTGGAGGAAGGAAGTTACTTGGAAGGAGGGGAAAAGAAAAGAATCTGCTCAGCTGATGATTTAAACAGCTGATGATTTTAATGGATGATTTAAACCTAATTGGGAAAACTTATCTAGCATTTGAAGCTAAATCTCGTAATTAAGATGGCTGTATAGGAGGGAAGTTCTTTTTGAGAGACACTGCATTTTTTTTCACAATACTAGTTAGGGTCATTACAACCAACAACAGTTCTGGCACCACCAAATGATGAAAATATGATTGAAAATGAAAACAATCAGAAACTTTCAATTCTTTCTGCACTGAAAATTTATCAGATGCTATTGTGTTTATTCATCTGTCAATCTGACAATTGCAGAATGGCCTCCTAGCCTGAATAAACAATTAATGAGCCAAGCTTATGATCTAAAATTCTTTGTGAGAGCTTTCATGTTTTGATGCAGGTTTGTATTGGTCTCTATATTTTGCTGTGCTATGACAGTTTATGTTTTCTTGCTGCATGGATTCAGTCCTTCTAAAATATACAGGACACTAGCCATTTACTGGAACTAAATGGAAGACAGATGTTCCTAGAAGAATGAACGTCAGGATAAAATGACCAGAATATAATTTACATGTGTGGTTAGGTGTAGCTCAAATAAATAAAGCTTCTGTACTGAAGGGCAAGAAAAAAATAACAAAAAAGCAAACAACAAAACTTTTGTCTGTTGAGACTTTTTACTTCTCTTTCCAAAGCAAGACAGACTTTTTATTACTTTGTCACAGTGATTTATTTTGCAACAGTAAGCTAAGATTTGCAGAATGTTTCAATGCTGTTTTTAACTTCATTGTCCCAAGGAGTGTGCTGGGGGTGACCTCTTAACCTGACAAGTGTAATTAATATTAGATTGATTAACAGTATAATAACACAGACTCTGAGCTGTTTATTTTTGTCCATATAATGATGATGTTGGTAGATGTGTAGTGAGTGACTCACAACACTAGTTTCAACTGTGTCTTCTCTGTAAATCTATAGGGCCTGTTACTGATCGTGGTGCTGCAGCAAGAGTTCATGGACTCTGTCTGGGAGGACATCCATCAGAAGCATCCATTAGAAATCTAATGCACAATAACAGCTGGGGTAGCCTGGAAGTCCTAGTGCAGTGCTAAGGGAGTCTCACAATGGGACACTTGAGAATCCAAGTATTGGGCACCAAATCTGGAACACCCCAACCCCGTCAGAGAGCCAGACCTGAAGACCTCCAATGAAGTATTAGTGGAGTGTCCTATAAGATACAATGCCAGGTGGGAAACACGGAAGTTCAAACTTGTTTTATGCACTGTGACAGTAGCAAGCATTCCGTGTGCCTCTGGGGGATGCCTGACAGACTCACTGACAGGGAACATGAGAGTGTGTTTATACATTAATGGTGATCACATGACAAGTGTTGCATCTGCGCCTGCTGATTTCAGTGGGGATATTTCTTCTGCCTCAAGCAATTCATCTCAGCCTGTATGTTTATTTAGTGGGCATGCAGACTGGGGCTCAGATACTTCATAGGTGCTTGAATGTGACATAATCTACAATTCAAAGTGAGGAAGAAGTTCATTGTGTGACTGCCTAGATTTGTTTGCTCTGTAAATTCATGTTGCCTCTTCCTCATAAATAGTACTGAAGTTCTGTAATCTGGCAAAATGTGTATTTTTATATGCCCTCTTTATAGCATCACTGCAATAACCAGCCTGATTTTTATCAGTAATAAAATGCACAGCTATTGATATCTTTTAATTACTTCCAAGATAGTTCATTAACATTTTTCTTTAACACTTTAGTATTTGATAAAGGAAAAAAGCAATTAATAAAAAGCGACTTAATAACTTAATTGGGACAACAATCTTCTGTTTAGTGGAGTTTTATGTACCTAGAGAGGTGATTTGTTCCCAATACATATTGTCTGCTTGCTTGTTTGTTTAATCACCTTGCTGATCACTTTATATTTTTGGTTTTGAGATGTATAAGACTGAGTAAGTGTGAAAGGGTCTAGCACCCTAGAAGTAACTGTGACTGATAAATCTCTATTATTTTAACAGTGAATTTAGAAACCAAGTAAGCAAGAATTCCCAAGAGAAACCTATAACCAGTTTTCCCTCTTCTCTCTCTCCCAATTCCTCAAAAAACACTAAGGTAGCATATGGGATGTAGAATCTACATTAGCTGTAAAATTCCATCTTTGCAGCTTAATAACTCACTAATGAGACTACAAGAACATATGGAAATTTACCATTTCTTGCAGAAAAAAAATTGTTCAATATATTTTGATAAACTGAGGGACCTATCTGCAAAATGACACTTAATAATCTAATGCTACCACTTGGTCATCAGGTTTCTAAACTGTTTAGGGTGTTTAAAGTTAATGGAAAATTTAGGCTACATTAAGTTTCCTGATTTACGTTGCCCAGTTTTTTCAAAATTATAGAGGAGCATCTACTTGATGTTCACATTCTTATGTGTCAATTAGGTTTGCTAATTGAAATAGTGCCCAGAGAAATATTGAAAACCATTACAGGAAAAAAAAAAAGAGAATTTTAAAGTCCTGAATAAAAATTTCAGTCCTGATTTTTATTAGGAAACTTAGCAAATGTCATCCAGTTTCTGAGTACAATGTAATAATGGCCATTTATCTACTTGTTTGGTTCCAGTATCATTTGATTTAAATTTATTTCCCTTAGTCTGGAAAATCAGTTATAGTAAGATAAGAAGCTGTTAGGTTATGTGGTATATTGCAGCTTTGGCAAAAAATCTATTTCCATTTTTGCTTTATCTTCATGGCTTCATTTATTTTTCCTTCAAAATCTGGTTTTTATTCCTGTTGGAAATATACTAGTGATCTTGTAATTAATAACTTTTTCTTATCTTCTTACATATAAATTCTGCATTTTTTACTGTGCTGTGGTATGGTAGCAACCCCAATTTTGTTAGAAATCTTCATTGTAAGACCACAACACTGTGTTGATCAGAGAACTCTAGAATTATGGCAACTGGCTTCTCAAATAAATCACAAATATTCTTTTCTTCTATGCCCATTGTCATAGCCAGTAGAAAGGCAAACATGTCTGTGGTTATTCCATCCAATTTCTATCTGTCAGAGCTGTGAGATACTGTAAATCAGCAGAATCTTGCTTCTGTGGCAGGCTGGGACCCATCTCAGGACCCCTTCCATGCGACCCTGCTTGTGCTGCTATGTTTGAGAGAGACTCTGATTGGCCCAGCAGTACTAAGATCAAAGGTCCATATCCAGACTGACATTCAGATGCCTAAGGTGACATTCTCATGATAATTTAAATGCTCAAGGTAGAAGTCCTTAGAGCCTTTTGGAGCCAGACCCATCTAGCTCTTGAGGAACCTAAATTTCTTGAGCATCTCAGCTTTTGGCATAAACATCCATGTTTGTCTTCTGAGAAAATGAGCCTTGAAAATGATCTGTACTCAGATTTGCCATCATAGCAACAATATGGCCCAATGTGTTCACAATTCTTATCATAGGGGTGGGATTTTACCATCCCTGATAAGAATATCCTCAGGTAAATTGTGTTCTAGCTTAATCATTTTTCTGTGGATATTTGTGCTGCCTTTGTCCTCCTAAAATTGTATTGACTCACCTCAACCAAACAGAAAGAAATTCTATCCCAGCTTTGCCCATAACTTTGAGATTCAGGTATTTTTGTTCCCAAAAGAGTCTGCAATTCAGCCTTGGGTCTCTGCCCAGCCAAANGACCCTCCCTTTAGCAATAACTACCCTATCCTTTTGTCTGAGCACACTGGTTGTGTTGGTGCACTCACACAGATGCACACGCAAAAGCACAAGACCAAAACTTTACCCAGCTCACAATGCTCATTCCCTTCTGAAGTTCTTTTTTTCTTGTGTGGCTTTTTTTTTTGTTGTTGTTGTTTTGGGGTTTTTTTGTTTGTCTTTTTGGCAGGGAGTTGGCCTGTTTGTTTGCTTTTTTCTTCCCTGAGAAGTTGAGCCACTTGCAGATTAGAAATAGAAAGCAAAAATCCTAATTGTTCCAGAAAACTTTCTCCCATTCATGAGAGCTACACACAGAAAATTGGACCAGAATTAAAAGCGATTCATGGCAGCATGATGATGATACTTGCACAAAATTATAATTTAAATCTCCTTGCTAACATTGTCTTTCTTAAATGGTGCATATTTTAAAGTATTTAAAGGGGAAGTTTAAAATCACAATCACCAAAGGACAATTAAATAGTGGTCAAATTTGGTTGGTTTATCTTATGGAAACTTGTTACTCAAAACATTGTTTTTCTTGGGAATCTGGTTTACCTTTAGACATTTGTATTAAGTTGCTGCAGGATTCTAAAGGAGCAAGTTTATAATGTCTGTAACACACACCCATTATACAGGGCATTTGACTCTACAGTAATACCCTTAGAGGTAATTGCAGCTTCTATCAGCCTTGGAGTTTGTCCAGCCTGTACTGATTGTTCTATTGGTCACAAGTTCCTAACACTCTAAGGGGCTTTTCCAAGCAATGTTTAGATGAATCCCAAATATTAAAATTGTCCTCTGGGCATGCCANCCAAAAAAAAAAAGAGAATTTTAAAGTCCTGAATAAAAATTTCAGTCCTGATTTTTATTAGGAAACTTAGCAAATGTCATCCAGTTTCTGAGTACAATGTAATAATGGCCATTTATCTACTTGTTTGGTTCCAGTATCATTTGATTTAAATTTATTTCCCTTAGTCTGGAAAATCAGTTATAGTAAGATAAGAAGCTGTTAGGTTATGTGGTATATTGCAGCTTTGGCAAAAAATCTATTTCCATTTTTGCTTTATCTTCATGGCTTCATTTATTTTTCCTTCAAAATCTGGTTTTTATTCCTGTTGGAAATATACTAGTGATCTTGTAATTAATAACTTTTTCTTATCTTCTTACATATAAATTCTGCATTTTTTACTGTGCTGTGGTATGGTAGCAACCCCAATTTTGTTAGAAATCTTCATTGTAAGACCACAACACTGTGTTGATCAGAGAACTCTAGAATGATGGCAACTGGCTTCTCAAATAAATCACAAATATTCTTTTCTTCTATGCCCATTGTCATAGCCAGTAGAAAGGCAAACATGTCTGTGGTTATTCCATCCAATTTCTATCTGTCAGAGCTGTGAGATACTGTAAATCAGCAGAATCTTGCTTCTGTGGCAGGCTGGGACCCATCTCAGGACCCCTTCCATGCGACCCTGCTTGTGCTGCTATGTTTGAGAGAGACTCTGATTGGCCCAGCAGTACTAAGATCAAAGGTCCATATCCAGACTGACATTCAGATGCCTAAGGTGACATTCTCATGATAATTTAAATGCTCAAGGTAGAAGTCCTTAGAGTCTTTTGTAGCCTGACCCATCTAGCTCTTGAGACACCTAAATTTCTTGAGCATCTCAGCTTTTGGCATAAACATCCATGTTTGTCTTCTGAGAAAATGAGCCTTGAAAATGATCAGCTGTACTCAGATTTGCCATCATAGCAACAATATGGCCCAATGTGTTCACAATTCTTATCATAGGGGTGGGATTTTACCATCCCTGATAAGAATATCCTCAGGTAAATTGTGTTCTAGCTTAATCATTTTTCTGTGGATATTTGTGCTGCCTTTGTCCTCCTAAAATTGTATTGACTCACCTCAACCAAACAGAAAGAAATTCTATCCCAGCTTTGCCCATAACTTTGAGATTCAGGTATTTTTGTTNTTTTTTTACCCAAAAAGATCGCAAGGAAAAACAGGCTTTGGCTCTCGCCCAAGTAAAAAAAAAAAAAAAAAAAGGAAAAAAGTATTTTACTCTCTTCTGCTCCACTGTATGACTACATAAAAGAGCACTTCCCCCTCACATGCCTTTCATTTCACAGATGAGAAAGGGAGACTTTCTCCTAAGAGTGGAAGAGACCAAAGACCCTCCCTTTAGCAATAACTACCCTATCCTTTTGTCTGAGCACACTGGTTGTGTTGGTGCACTCACACAGATGCAGACACAAAAGCATAAGACCTAAACTTTACCCAGCTCACAATGCTCATTCCCTTCTGAAGTTCTTTTTTTCTTGTGTGGCTTTTTTTTTTGTTGTTGTTGTTTTGGGGTTTTTTTGTTTGTCTTTTTGGCAGGGAGTTGGCCTGTTTGTTTGCTTTTTTCTTCCCTGAGAAGTTGAGCCACTTGCAGATTAGAAATAGAAAGCAAAAATCCTAATTGTTCCAGAAAACTTTCTCCCATTCATGAGAGCTACACACAGAAAATTGGACCAGAATTAAAAGCGATTCATGGCAGCATGATGATGATACTTGCACAAAATTATAATTTAAATCTCCTTGCTAACATTGTCTTTCTTAAATGGTGCATATTTTAAAGTATTTAAAGGGGAAGTTTAAAATCACAATCACCAAAGGACAATTAAATAGTGGTCAAATTTGGTTGGTTTATCTTATGGAAACTTGTTACTCAAAACATTGTTTTTCTTGGGAATCTGGTTTACCTTTAGACATTTGTATTAAGTTGCTGCAGGATTCTAAAGGAGCAAGTTTATAATGTCTGTAACACACACCCATTATACAGGGCATTTGACTCTACAGTAATACCCTTAGAGGTAATTGCAGCTTCTATCAGCCTTGGAGTTTGTCCAGCCTGTACTGATTGTTCTATTGGTCACAAGTTCCTAACACTCTAAGGGGCTTTTCCAAGCAATGTTTAGATGAATCCCAAATATTAAAATTGTCCTCTGGGCATGCCACCCTTTTTTAGGTCCACTCAAGACAGTGCCCTGGAAGGTCCTTCTAACTTGACAGAAACGTCTACTGTATGTCCTCAAACCAATGTTCTAAAAGACTTTCTTTATATTCCATTATCCATATTTTGATTGTTTGACAGGAAACAGAAAACTTTGTGGGAAGGAAAGCTAAGTGATTATCACAGAAACTTTGAATATGCTAAGAACAAATGGTAAAACATGCTTTCTCTCAAGATTTGTTTCATATCTTTGTCTCTTCGGCTCCTCATGTGTTTGAAATTATTATTTTTTTTTAAACAGTGGTGTGTCTTCTAGCTTATAAGGAATTTTAAAAAATATTTTAAGCATAAATTGTGGTTTCTACACACTAATCCTTCTATCAAACATATTTTATTCCATAAGTTTTTATGTAATATCCATCTCATTAAAGCACTTCCTAAATAAAGTCTGAAGGAATGTACTTAACACGCGCCATATGTTTGTTTTTTCAATAGGGAAGAATGAGTACAGTGGAAGATTTTTCTTCTCATATTATTTAATTAGACACATACAAACTATTCTAAACTTCTGTGGCAGAAAGGACAAATTAAGAAATGCTTTTTCCCTGATGTACATTTGTAAAGTCTGTAAAAATCTGTTTTACATTATTCAGTGCCCAGTCTGTCCCTGTGTGAAGTGTGTTTCCATGGGTGAGATGTGTTGTTCTTGTCAGTGATAAAACTGGTGACCACAGCTCACTTTTTGGTGAATTATGTGTGCACCTTTTTGGTTTATACCATGTCAATATATTGATAGATAACTATTTGTATTTCTTTACAGCACATGGAATCAACAACAAAGTTCCAAATGTTGTGTCTTTTAGAACATAACCTCCATGAACTGCAACAATTTGAACTATTTCTGCAGATTCAGTCTACATTTAAATCCTCAAAAAGTGTACAGCATAATCCTTAGTTTTTTTAAGAGCCAAGTGTTACACTGTTCAGAAAAAGATTCCCAAATTTAAAAACAAAGGTTAAACGAGCTGGCATGTGGTGCTTTGGTTACCTGATTCTCTTTAGAAGGTGAATATTGAATTTTTTGAGATAAAAACTTTGAGACTCTTTACAGTTATTTTATTCAACCAGTTGGACAAAGCCACATTTATGTTTATATAGCATTAATGTGAAATGTATTGCACCCTAACTCTAAATGCAACAATGTCAGGGAGAAATTCAAACAAGATCTTGTTTAGAATTTATTACAGTGATATTAACAAGGGTTAAAGTCAATCATTTCGTTCCGCAAGGAATCCAACACCAGATACCCAAGTTCAGTTTTGATAGGTGGAAAATATCACCAATCCAAGTAACATTTTCTCAGTGGTTTTATATCACCATTCTGTTTCTTCTTCATCAATTTCAGGGACTGATCCTTAAGCTAAATACTAAAAAGAAAACCTTGAGTATTTTATGAAAGGTTGTGACACAGGAAGTTTAAAGAAGGAAATACGGAAACTTAGAGTTTGAGAATCCACCAGTTAGAAAGTTCAGTGTAAAAAAATTTTCTTCAGTAGCTACTCCAAATCCTTTTCTTCTGTATTTTTCACAGATCCTTACCTGAAAACTCTCTTATTTACCATGTTAAATGATTATTGTTAAAGGAGGTTACTTTCTTTGCTCTCTACTTTACAGGAAAATAGGATGAGTGATAACAGTGAGAGTTATCTGACATCAAAGGAGCGTTCTTATAAATGTATATAAATACATGTGCATAAACACATGAAGGAAACGTGATAAGAAGTAGCAGCCAGGCTCTTTTCAGCAGTGCCTAGTGACAGGACCAGAAGAAATGGAGCACATAGTACATCCCTCTCTGGAGATACTCAAAAGCCATCTGACCCAACATGGTCTTGGGCAACCAGCTCTGCTGCTGGTAGTCCTGCTTGAATAGGGGGTTGGACTAGCTGACCTCCAGAAGTCCCTTCCAACATCAATGTTTTTGTGACTACATGATCAACACAGATCTATTAATCCTGTAGACCCCCTCAAAAACCAGACTTCCGTGAGCAAATTTTCTTCCTTCCCTAAATCTTATTATTCTTCCCCACGAATAAAAATGGTCTCTAATCACATTTCATTTCCAGTATATTTTTCACCTTATGTTTCATTTTTCTGTCTGACTCGTTTGAAATACTTCAGAAATATTCATCATCTGAAAATATTGGTTTTCTCCTTTTTTTTATTAGCATAAAACTCCGTCAGCTGGAAGTCAAGTGGAACACAGTGAATATGACAAGAGTTATCCAACTTTTTATGCACAGTCAGTATTTCAGATATCAAATTATGTTCCCTTTCTACCTAATTCTCTTTCCCCTTTGGCCCATTGGACTTGGTTGCTTGAAGGTCTGTGCTTTAACTGCCTTCTTTCCTGACAATGATATAATACAGATTGCATTGGGTATTATAAAATGTGATACCTGGCAAATTGCATTTTAATAGTTTGAAGGAAAGTAATGTAATTTCTCAGCATTCCTAGGCTGTCAAGACAAAAGGAAGAATGAGTGGAATTGAACTACAGCACAGGTTGGGTTAGATAGCTACTTTTGATTTAAATATGCTTTGAGAAGTTTTCCTTTTGGATGCCAAACTACATAGTGCATATAGAATATAAATGAGACCAGGAATATTTTTTTTCTGTGTCTGATGGACAAGAATAGTCTTGATAAATTCCAAAGAAGAGTCTGATAGAAAGTGGTGATAGTCAATTTGTTCATAGGTAATACTACTGCATTATGTTTGACATGTTCTGATTGAGCTTTGTCAGTAGTTAGTTATTAATGGGAGGAAACATGAGTCAAAATTTATGTTAATACAGTAACAAAGAAAGTTACTATTGGCAAAACCTGGCAAAACAGGACAAAATTACTAATTGTCAGAGAACTGTAATTTAAAGTGAAGGAAACAATGATTTTTCATTGTATTAATGTATAACCCTAACATTCAAACAGTGCTTTTCTGCTCATTGTTTTTGCTTGCACACTGTGTGCTCCAAAACAGCACTGAAATATATGACAAAATTAAATTATGAAAGCATATCAATGTTTCTTTACAGTCTTAATATTTGAAATCGCTCTCCCTCAGGTTGGATACCAATAGGCAAACTCTAGTCCCTGCCTGTGATTAATTTCAAATGTTTTCTTTAACTGATGAAATAGAATGCCATAAAATAAAATTTTGTTATGTACAGTAATGACAAAATATCGTGCCATTTTCATTTAAATTTAGAAAAAATAATGCCAGGCACCATATGAGGGATACTTTATCACCAAAGGTTAAAATGTTGGTAGCATTTTAAATAATTAAGAGGTTCTCTGACCTAGAAGGGGGCAAATAATTTTTGCTGCAGGTGTTATGGGAAGCTATATCAAAGTCACATGCTTTCTGTGTTGCACACTGGCAGAATTTTAGAACCAATTCAACTGTTAACAATCTTTCTGCATACTAAATCCCTTCTAGCAGGATTATTTTGAAGACTTAAAACCTCTGAGCAGCATCAAAAAGGTTTTTTTATCTTATATTAGTGTTTGCTGTTGTTCTTTTTCTCCTATCTGACTCCATCAATAAAAAAAGGGCCTGATGGTAAAGCACAGAAGTGTTCAATCTTCAGCTACTGACAATCCTTGGTGCTTGCAAATCCAGTCTGGTAAGAAATGGGTGATTTTCAACAAATGAAGACTGACACTTTCTTTTCACGTGCTCTTTGCTGTAGCATGAAGCACTTGTTTTCATTCCTAGTTTTATCCTTTAGCCATCAAACTTGACAGTTCAACATTATCAGTTAATGGAAAAACAATTTTCTGCAATTTATCTCTGAGTGGTGTTTTCTTGTTCATCTAAAGATTGTACAGACAACGTTTGGGCACAAAGATAGCCTGACAGTATAACAGTTATGGGTAAATGAGTGAAAACATTTCTTGAAAATTTGTACCATGAAAATCTTTCTTTCAGGAAATGACTGGGTACAAAAGTATCTAGGGGTTTTGCAATGGGTTCTTCTCAAAATAAATTAGTTGAAGCTCTTCTTGGAATCTCTCTCAAAACATCTCTGAAAATTACCAACTCCCTGATTTGACATTACTGTGACTTCAACTCAAATGGTCTTAATGTACCTTTTCCCATTCTTTCCTTCACTAAACCTTCCTTTCTCTCTTTTAATCAGAAACAATAACCTTGATGGCCCATTAAATGCCCCTCAGAAAAACTGAATATATTCCCAAGAATTCTTTCAAACAACTGACACCCATCTCCTAGGAACTTTCACTACAGTCATGGTTTACCCTGTTACTGTTCAATGGAAAAAATAGCATTGCCTGTCCAAAAAGACAAGAAAAGATAAGAGCTTCATTTTGGACAATATTTGGAGAATGGCTCTTGCATCAACACTAGTATTCAAAGACAAATAGAAAGAATCATAATACTCATTCTCTCTTTTGACAGATGTATTTTCATGGCTCAGCTGCACATTTAAGGTGTGCATTTAACTGATTGACATTAGCTATTTGCAGAAGCAGGAAGAAAAATAATGAATCATTCCAAAATGAGATTTGTAAAGGCCCATCTCCTTCTGATCTTAAAACTATTAAACATATGCCAAGACCTGTCTTACCTAGTTCTCCTTGACTTTCATGCCAAGTTTGGTTTCAAAAGGTCTGCAAAGATGGCTCCTTTTGCCAGTGTGAAGCAGGAACCTTTGAAAACATAAAACAGGTGAAAGATGCAGATGCCACAACACACTCAAGACTTCCAATATACTGGAATGCTTTTAGGTTGAACTTCCTATGAGTAAAAGGGCATTGTCAACAGAATCAGATCTTATCTGTCCTCAAGAGTCACCAGTTACTGTCCAAGTGAAGTATTTTTAAGGCAATTTTCTACTGGTAATGAAGATTCCAGATCAGAATACACGTTTATGCAGCTCATGAATGTGTAGTATATGGTTATGGCAAACTAGAAGCTTCTTTAAAAATGAAAAACATCATTTTTAGGGTGTTCTACCAGCTTACTAGGTTGCAGAGCACAGACACACTGAAGTGTGGGTTTGAGGGTAAAGAGAAGAAGCAACTGTAGAATCAAATCCTTTGCTCAAAGTGTGGTTTAAGTTAAAAAAACAGTACTAAGGAAGAAGTATATGCAAGCTCCCTCTTGTTTTTAATATGTTCTCTCTTGGTATGAACTGCAAGCACCCATGGCATGCTCTGATTCTGCTGCCTCCCTCAGCAGGTCTCCTTCTCAGAGAATTTTGCCATAACAATTTTATCTTTATGCTAGACAGGTTGACCTAAAGCAGTTTGTACCTTCTTAATGGAGCACAATATTTTTGCTAGCCAAAAAAAAAAAAAAATCATCTGTATCAGCTGATGGAAGAGTCCTTCCTATGGACATGAAGAGTAACTTTACCTTCCTTTGAATGACTGTACACTGAAGTACTGCATTCCTACTGGGAAGCAAAAGCTTCAAAATAATCAGTGAAACTAAATGAGAGAATGCCTGCAGTCCTGCATACTGAAGTCACCAAAAATTTGTAAATCAAAGGCAGAAACAAAGCTTTGCTTTTAATATAATTTGTTTTGCAGAGGGGACATAAGAAAAATCTAAGAGGTGTATGAGGTTAAAAGACACATAACAAAGAATGTGGAATGTATCTTTTGAGATGCTATGTGACACCGAAAAATCTCTCTGAAAACTAAGGAAAGAGGGAGAGGCAGAAAATTAACAACTAATTTCTGGTATTCAACACCATAATGACTTAGATTATCATGTGGTTTGGCTACAGATTTTACAACATCTAAAACTGTCTTTTAAATTATTTTGTATTCTGTGGAGTTTAATTTTGATAAATATTATATGACATACCAAAGTGGGGAAAGGCCGAGAAAGGAAAAGAGGAAAGGAAATGATTTTTGAGATGGAATACAGATCTGTCTAAACCACAAAAAGAACTTAATGAAAAGCAGAGATAATTAAATACTCAGGGCATTGCAGTGACTGAGAACTCTGAGGATAGCTAGTTGATGTTAGAAAATTAATAGTATGATATTGTTTGCAGAATACAGGGTTGTGGGGAAGAAACCTTCTATGTTCCCAGTGTACTGGGGAAAATAGGCCATAGTTAATCTGCTTATGTGTGCTTATTTGTAAAGGTGACCAGCTGAGCTGGGAGACATTTATTGAAGGCTTTCTGCAGAGGAAGAAGGATGCAGATGGTAGAAAAGTCCCTACGTCATACAAACTGCAGAAAAAGCCTTAAAAATGTTCATAGGCACCATAGAGCCACATAGAAAATTTTGATAGAAGAAGAAGAGAGGAAAAGATATACATGTTTTTTTACCAGAGAGTATTCAATTGTAATTGCAAAATTAACAAGCTCAAAATGGACAGGTCTCTGTGATTCTGCAGAAGCTGAGTTTCTACACCCTTGAGAAGGCTCAACCTGAAGTAACATTTCAGAGTGGTGCAGAAAGAGAAACTAAAAAAAGAAGCTAGAGCTGGAGGTTCTAGTTTAAAATTTCCTCCTTTCTGTTTTTATCTTTAAATGCAGTTCATAAAAATTCTGCAAAACCTAGCTTTCTGAACTTCCTGCTCTCCATCTGACATTCAATCCAGAGGTATGATATGAATGTTCAGGAGAATATGGAATTGTTCTGGGAAACAAGTTTATTTTGGCATTTATATTTTTTTATTTTTTAAAAGCAAAAATTTTTTTTTATTGCATTTGGTATGAAATAAGATATGAAATGGAAACACTTAAAAAAAGTATAGGATATGCTTTCCTGCCTTCCAGTTGGTGTGTCTATGACAAATCAATTGATATTAAAGCTGAGATCCAAGCAAATTTGTATCAAGCCCAGAATGATATTCCAAGGGTGTAAAATGAACACAGCAGAAAAGACTCTCTCACATCTATGAGCACTAACCTTTAATTTATGTAAGATGGTCAGTGGCAAATTTTTTGAAGATGTCCAGCAGGTAGGAGGTTCTTTAGCTTTTCCCTTCCCATCCAAGATTTCTACAGAAAACATATTGCTTATTTCTAGTAGAAAAAACCAAAACAAAAAAACAACTCTGCTTTTTCTTATTCTCTTTCTGCACAAAGAACAAGCAGAGTTAACTGCAAGAATAAAAAAGTATAAATCTCTTTTTTTATTTTTGTATGAGACAGCAAGACAGCAAATGACTCCCATTTGCTGCAAAAATGACAGCACAGTGGGCCAAATGGACTCCAACACAATATTGATTAGGACTATTATTGCCCATCAAGGAATAAATGGGACAGCAATTTCAAAAATGTTCATGTAGTTTATGTGATAGAAAGAGAAAGACAAATTATTTGACACAGAAACAGCCAAAGCAACTGGCATGGCAGATGAAAATTATGGATATTAATATGGATATAATATAGCCAAGGAAACTATGAAAAAGATATTTACAAATAATTTCACTTAGTTAATTTATTCTTTTATACATATTTGTGTGAGAATTAATTAATACATTCAAAAGCACTGCTAAAGAAATCTGAATACTCAGAGCCAAATGTGTTTAGAGATTCTGTCCGAACAGCTGGAATATTTCCAGCTCGTCCAGAGCTGTGTGAGCACTAATGTCTTCTTTTTTTGATAACACTTCATCCTACAGAAAATGAAAAAATCATCAGAAATATTGCAATGCTTCCTGAATTGCCTCAGGTTTTCCTCTTGTAAAAAATGTTGTGTTTGTTGTGCAGAGAGCTGGGGCTTGCATGCTGCTGCTCCTCTGCTCCATGCTCAGGAGTGTCCTTCCCAGACTGGATGGACCACCCAGGCTTGACTCCAGCCTGGGCTAAAGGGACTGCTGGGCTCAGGAATGAGGTGACAGTAGGTTGGAAGCACCCAACACTTTGTGTCAGGAGTCCAGAGCTGTAAGTGATCAGTTGTGCAAGCACTGGCTGAGGTCTTATTCCAGCAGCAGGGTGAACTTTCAGCTCAGAAGTTGATGTTGCCTATAAAATAAGATGGTTCCAGTTAAATTCACTGTCAGAAAGAAGCCTTGCTTACAATGTGAGGCAGGATATTTCTTGCAAAACAAGCACTAGTAATGTGGTCTAGGCTGTTTCCTACTGTTTCTTTGAACTCTTACCTTATTTGCATCAGCACTTTGAAAATGGCTTTCTGTTACAGGCTTTTTCATTCCTACATAGTACATCTGTAGTCAGAGGTTGTAGATGACTTTTCTGTATTTGACTGTGGTTCTGTACCACCCTGAGTAATGCTTTGGATGCATTACTCAGCTGCAATGCAAACTACAGCTGCATTACTCATTCACACTTTTCCTGCAGAATTCCCTACAAGAAGGTAGTACTGCTACTGTGAAGTACTTTGCACCATCTGAGATAAGCAGCTTATATATTTTTGTTCAGTAGTATAAAGGTGCGATTAGACATGTTTATTTCTCTTAAATTATTTATTATTTCATCAATTTCCACAGCACAGTACTAATTCTCTGAATTAGTATGGAAGTTTGCATGTAACAAAATACTGTATTCATTAAGGCATAAGTAGGCTTTGTCCATTAAGAGTGTACTCTCTCTGTGTAACCATCAGCACTCGTCCTGTTCCATATGTGTAAATTACTCGAGATGATTGGAGCATGAACTCTTGCTGTTCATCACCTCACAGAACATGGGTTGACTCTCTTCTAATCAAGATTGCCATGGAAAACAAATAAATAAATTTTCAGATCACAGATTTTCTTTCCATGAAAGGGAATAGAATTTCAAGATACATACTACTCTTGATCTAAAAACAAGTGCTGCTGTTAGATTCTTTTCCTTCAAATCAATATAACTCACACAGTATAACCAGCTAAGAGCTGAAGATAAAATCTGGGAGGTACTGGGCTTTGTACCCTCTTAGATATCAGATAAAAATCAATAGCATTTGGAATTAAAAACACAAGCAGTACTTAGAAAAGGACAGCCAGTAAAGAGCAACAGGGGCTGTCTTACAGCTATACAAAAGGTTTGCTGGATCTCCTTAGATTAGCTGAGACAACACTGCTGCTAAACTCCTGCTTTATGAACACTCAGTGAGAGCAGACAGCTTCTTTGGAATGCAGCATACAGAAATATTTGCACACAGGTTTTTGGACCCTTTTAGAGATCACAACCTTCTTGTACTGTTGCTTGAAAATTATAAAGGAAGCTAAATATTGACCCAGTAATTTCAAGTGAGAGGATTAATTTCAATTAATAAGGAGGTAGAAACCATTCAAACACAGGAAATAAATATTACGGAAGGATTTTAGAGCAATGCAATTAGATATATCTGAAGAGAGCTAACTTTTGGCAATATGGCTGAGACACAAAATCTACTCCATGGATAGGCACTGAAGATCAAGGAGCTAGTCAATGTTCTTTGCCTAAATTAAATCTTTGATAAATGCTATAAAAAAAGCTACTTCCAGAGTAAAGACTGGCCATCCCACTCCAGAAAGGCATGCCAGCATCTCTGGACGACAAACACATGGAGTGCTGTGAGCATGGCAATCACCTCTCCCTGCATGGTCTGGAGCATGCTGAAGGGTGACAGCAGCTGGGCTACAGGAGGGGTTCAGCTTGTTTAGGTTTGGCACTAATACACAGGATTTTAGAGGAGAGGATGGGGATATGCAGTTTTTCACAGTCTCTCTTAGAGCAGCTAGGCTACACAGTATTGCAGCTATCTGTCCTCCACCAGGATGGACACAATTCTTGCATGATTGTGAATTACCCCAAGCAGATTTTATTGGTTATTTCAGCAAGAGATTTGTACCCTTATGATCTTCCAGGATTTTGTTGTATCTGAAGGATAGAGTTAGAAGTAACACTTAAGAGACTTTAAATCTGTATTCACAGTTCTTCAGGGCATTAATGATGGGTGTTGTGCTTTTTGGAATGAGTAAACCAGAGCTGGAATCAACAACTTTACTGCCAAGTAAACTATTAAATATTTTAAATGCAATTTCTGGGTGGTAAAAGGATTATACTATTTTACTATATGTTTTATATATCTTTAGTGTCAAATTTAGTAATTCCTGACTCAGTTAGAAGAGTTTCTGTGATTAACAAAGAACTATCTCAGAATTTTCCTAAACAGAGCAGACAGTTCAAGTCTCTAACAGACACTATTTTTTTTCCTCACAGCTGTTATTCCAGGTATTAGAATTAATTGCAACTCATAAAAGTGTTAAAAAATAGAAAACAAAGTTTTAATAGTGTTATTTTTTCTAGTCCCTAGTATATTAAAAACTAGGTGGTAGTTTAATAAATATTTCTCCCTCAAGGAAACACCTGCATTTCATCTGATGTCATAAATTTACTAGTTTTCCAGTTGCTCATGATTAATTCAGAGGGAATAGGAGAGGGAAAAAAATAAGAGTATTCTGAAAAATATCTTTATGGCATGCAAAAAATAATTCTTATAATTACATCATATAAAGTAAAAAGATACATAGACTTTTCATTATTTTCTTCTTTTTCATATCTGATTCTCTTCAAGAAGCAATTCATTTACCAATTCTCCCCTTTAACCTCAGCATACAGATGTCTTTCCTTTAATTCTGAACTTTTTAGAAAAAGTATGGACTTTGCTCTTTGTCTCAGACGTAGATTGACAACCTTTTGGTTTTGTGAATTTAATCAAAGGTCTACTTTGACCCACTGAATTTCTTCTTGCTCTCGTTGTTTCCATTCTAAATTGAATGGCTTTGTCTGGGTGTGAGTCTTACCTGCTCCTTTCCTTTCTCATGCCTAATCAATCACTGCCTGGGTGTAAATGCTGAGAGTGGCACCTGTATCCATCATTCTGGTGGCTCTTAACTATGTGGGCTCTGAACTGCTGGGGGAAGAAAACAAGTGGCATCCAAGTAATAAATATTTTATAGTCTTTGCCTTTGACAAATATTAATTATCTATACACCAGTTCTCTCTCTAGTTTATGCTATCTCCAACCTGCGGTCAGATCACTTTTTAGAGGGAAGTAGGGTGAAATTCCACTCAACTTTTGACAACATTTAATTAAATAAGTGCTTGGGGGACAGGTGGGATGCAAGATGTGATTATGAATGACAATATTTTACTGATCAGATTAAAATCATGAGCAATTCTCTCAATTTTGCATGGTTCTGTTCCCCTCTTTGCAAACCAGACAAATAAAGCGGTGCACCTCATGAAAAACCATGAAGAAATCCCTACTCTTCCCATCATATATGCTTCCTTGGCCTGCAACATTCTACTCACTAGAGTGCAGGTATGTTGGATTTTACAAGAAGTTTTCCTCCTTCTTCTAAGTTTAACTCCTTTTCTATCTCCTGGTAATAAAAAGAATATTCATAATCTGGACTGCAGAGTCAGTTCTTTCACAAACTTAATTTGCATGATTAAATTAGTGTATGAATTTTGCCTAGAATAAGATTTCAATCACTAGGTCATCATATGTTATACATTTACAATCACAACTTCTTACTCAAAGAAATTATGTTCATAAGCAATTCTAGCCAGTAGTGCAACAGGAAGCATCTGATGGATGAAATAATTTCATTTGTAATTGTCATGTATCCTGTTTGGAGAAGTAATGTTTATTTTTGTTGAGCATAATCCTAATTATTTGATTTATTTCTATCTTTCCAAGCATTAGTAATCTTTTCAACTTTGGAAAGCATCCTCATAATTATCCCCTGAGGTCAGTGTAGATTGTAACATGGAAAACTCTGAATAGTTCTGGACTTAGAATGGCATTTAAGGAACCTCCTAAAATATGAATTTTGGTCTTTGGATCTTTAAGATTTCTTTTTCAAACAACCTCATATTCTTCTGACCTGTAAACCTTCAATTTTCATATGTTTTACTCAGTTAAACAGCAAAAAAATCATGCTTGCATAAATAATCTCACGCTGTGTTATTGTTATAAATTAAAATTATGAAATTTTATATCATTCTTCCTTTTTATAACTCACTAAGGACATTATTTTTTTGGATCAAAGAAAGGATTTAAGTGTCCTTGTAAGTGTTTAACCCTGAAGACCAGAAATCTACTGACTGTAAAATTCAGCTGTTTTTTGGATGTGATTTGTGCAACATATCAGGTGATCTGATAAGAGCTGCCTCACTGGACAAGCCCTCAGGTTTTTCTGGCATGCATTCCTGATGAAACACTTGCTTTCTCAGTGACCATAACAACCAGCATAGTCATAGTCATAGTCATATATACACCTTTTCCTTTTCCTCATTGCACTCATTCAGCAAGCAAACACCCTTTCTCCACGCACATTATGCTATGGTAGAAAATTCCTCATCAGCCTTCCCAGTAGATGATTGTTCTTCTGCAGCATTTCCTTAAGATTTGTTTGGACATCAAGGTTTTCTAAATCTCTTTGACTGCACTATTAGTGCAGCAAACACTAATGGTGGTCAAATTCCTTCCTTCTTCCTTCTCCCATCACTATTTTTTTAAATCAAAACCGTATCTGGTCTGAATCTTGTAACTGCAGACAGAAAAATGCAGTCTAGTAGAACTGGAATAAATGGTAGCTCTCTCTCATAAACAAATAGTGGCTTATTTTCAGTTTTTCTCAGTACTAGAATAAAAAATAACAAAAAGAATATTCCCATAAAATGTAGGAAAGTGTTTATGTTTTCACTCCCCTAAAGCCTCCCTATACTTTACCTATTTGTTCCCTCAACATGACATGGTTTTTTTGTTCATGTATTTCTTTTCTCATGTCCTTGCTTTTATCTTTGCCAACACAAAACATTTATTAGTTTAACTAAAAATAACAAATGCAAGCTTTTAGCTCAGCATGAAATGTTTTCCTCTCCCCTGAGAAAGAACACAGCTCTCTCAGTCTTTTCCCACAAAATTAATTCTCTTCTGGGACTTCATTCTGGCCAGTGATGTGTAGATCTACAATGTATCATATATGAAGCTATCATCAGCCTGTATTTGGAAGAAAAGAGGTTATCTTTGGAAGAAGGAAGCTCGGTCCTGTTTGTGTTCCAGTGATGCTGGGAGAGGCAGGGTCATGGCAACTCTCATTGCTCTGCGTAGGACTGTGCCTGTGCTGCAGATCACACACTCCCAGGACATCCTCCTGAACAACGGGATGGAGGCAAATGCCCCTCTTACAGCTCTCCCTCATTTCCTGGTGATTGTACACACAGTGGCACCAAAGTGTGGAAATGAGATGGAAAGCAGAACACATAAGAGCCAGACTTACAGAAAACCTCCATGTTATGGAATGTGGGAGGCTCAAAGATTAAATTAAGTTTGTTATGTACTACCTAGTATGAAGTGAAAGTAATGTATTTAGCAGAAATTATTGCTCCTCTCATACTTTCATAAGGGCTAAATCCTTGGAAAGCACACTAAGTGTTGCTGTTTGGAAATGTTGCACTTTCCTCACTTCACAAATGAGGACCCAGAGCCTGTGTTATTCTGGGGGTTCTTCCTGTGTAAATGACAGCAGGGCAGGGGAAGTGAGGATGAAAAAGCACACACCTTAATCTCACCCTAACACTGAATCAGAATGCAGGTAGATTAGACAAAAGGGTTTGGGAGCTGGGAGGTCTGCATTTCCTGCAGTCTAGGTATAGCTTGTGAGTAAAATCTAAAGCTTCAAAGAACCTGTCTTACTTGTCTCCAGAGGTCCTTCCCAACCTCAATAATCCTGTAATTCTGTGAAGGTGTATAGAACAGCCAGCTGGAAAATACACAGAATAAAATGAGACTTTCATTTCAATTCTCTTGCTTGCCAGTGCTTAGAGAGTCAGCTTCTTGATTTCTTTCTTAATTCTTAGACATAATTAATATTGTAATTACTTGGACAAAAAAAATGAACAAACAGAACAGTGCCAAAAATGGACTGTGAGGCATTCAAGAGCCTGCTGACCTTCTCTCAATTTATAGGAGATATAGGTCAACACTTTTAATAAGGTAAAGTGATGATCTAAGCCCAGAATGATACTCTAAACTTTGTTTTATTACATTTAAAAAAAAACACATAGCCATCCCAGAAAGTTTTGTTCTGCAGCTAATCCTTTCTGTAAGCAACATATCCTTTCAAAACACCAATCACCACTTGAGAATATCACCTATGCAAAGGAAAAAGTTGCAAGTGTTTAAAACTCTGCAAGGACTTTCTGAATGCTAATGATGCCTCAGGGTTGCATTTTGACATTAGTTTCAAGTTTGGTCTGGATTCTATGTGTAAACTCCAGCAATAACTGTGCAATGCAGTACGGAACATGACCCAGATGTGTCAGATCCTAAGTGGACACCTTTCCTTCTGAGTCATCCTTCCCACTTGGAAAGAGGAGACTTTGACCTACACAAACATTGAAAAGGAAAGAAGGGCAAAACGTACCATTTGCAAGTAACTGTGCCAGCTTTCTTAGTTTTCCTCTGAAACACTTAATTCTGAACAAAGTCATATTGTTCTGAGAAGAAATGGCTTATATTAAAAGAGCATTTTCTTCCACATTTTGCAACCATGCCTTTTTTCCCACTGTGAATAGAAACCAAATTTTCATGCTTGTCTTATGAGGTCTTTGGATGATACAGACTGCTTTGTAAACAGCTGTTCCAGTGCCCGGTGAATTGAGAGAATTTGGAGGTACTTCAGTGGCAATATCTGCATTCAGAATAAGGAAATTATATCCATATTCTTTAAGGCAAAACTGAGAATGAAAAAGAAGTTCAACTCAGAAAATGGAAATAAATTATATTCAGTGGTAGTTGCATTACAGCTGTTGCAGATGCAGCACAATTAAAGTCTGAATTCCAATTTTCCATACATACACTTTGTTTTCATTAGGATTTATGCTTTCTCTGCTGAGTTTAAGTACATTCACACATATGGAATGAAAATATTTTGTTCAACTTGTTTTCCTAGCATGTTTATCTAGGTTCTCAGCAGCCTTTCTGAAGTTAAAAGGAGGAAAGTAATTATTAACAAAGGCGCTTTTTTTCCAATTTTTTTTTTTGTTTTTCTGAAACAACTTGAATAATTGTCATCTACTTTACTTTGCACCCACTTTGTTGCTTTGTTTCCCTGATGGCTTGTACATTTTGAGCCTCTGGCCTTTATGAGTTCTTGTGAGTAGTAGTGGCAGCCTGATTTTGCTTACACAATCTTCTAGCTAAACAGAACAAAGTAGAAACTCTTTCTCAGTTCCTCACACTGCTGTTGCTTCATTATCTAAAGAGTTTGGGGAAAACAAGAGCTCTCCATCACTTGCAACATGGGAAACTTCCATTTCTTCACCTCCCTTACTGATTATACCTACATCTGCAGCTGCATTCCCCTGAAGAGAACCGGAAATAGCATCTGAAATGAAGAAAACAGACTCGTTTCTTGTTTCTATTCCCACAGCATATGCTTCATGCTACACATAGCATAGGATGGAAGTAGAAGATCAGGCAGCAAAAGAGCTAATTCCTAAGAGATGATTTGTGCCATTACATCACTGAAAATCTGGACAGTCAGCAGGACAATGCTGAAGTTTCTGGCCTCCATTCTTGGCTACCCTAAAAACACTCTGTCTCTTCCCCAGCACAAAGCAGTTCAAGTTGGCTTAGTTACAAGTGGAACATTTTGCACGCACTTTCCTCCCGCCTGTGCCCCAGTTTGTCCTCGAGCCAAATTCGTGGTGCACAGCTGACCCACAGCACCTTGAGACACCACCATTGGCCTCACCAAAGGCTCAACTTTATTTTTCAGTAGGCAGGCTGATGGCATAAGAACATAAGCCCCCTCATTTACTCTTAGCTTTACTTCCTACTTCTGCTACCTCCCTTGATATGGCACATCAGCCAGAAGGCACAGTTTTAATCCTTATCCTCTTCCTTTTCTATGAATAACCTCTCATCTCTAGGAGCTGCAAAGTCATGAGTTTGACTATTCATCACCTCGAATTAGCAGTCTCTTTGTCTTGACATTGATACAGGGTGGGAAGAATTGAGAAATCAGTCTTTACACCAGTCCATATAAGAGACCTCTAGAGAATAATCTTCCCAGGATGCCTGCATAGAGCATGTAATGCGCCAGGCTAAAAGGCAGATGAGCAGAGGAACCGCTTGTAGGAGCCCTGAACAGCCCCCTGTGGTACCTGTAAGCTCTTTATGGCTCTAGGCCTAGGCAGATGAATCTCAAAAGTAGTACTCTTATTTTGAAAAGTTAAATGTAAAATCCGTCTTGTGTTCATCATGAGTAACACCTCCAACATGCACATGGCTACACCATTGTCTTGTCCTTTAACTGGCATTCTCAGTATCTTTCTGTGGCATTGAGTAAAGACATAGAATATTACTCACCTGGCAGATTTACTTGTCCTGAAATCTGTCCTGAACTGAGAACCTACAAGGAGACTTTATCTTTAAAATTTGTTTTTATTTTTTTAATGTATTCATTAGCAGAAGTCCAGCTGTGAAGCAAAAGTTCTGAGGTACGCTCTGTATCAAGAAAAAGCATTTTAAATAAGCCTGATGCTTCCTGCTTACACAGACAACATCATGCTCTGCTAGTAGCTGTGGGAAAGTACCTCCAGAGAGGCTAATTAGGGACTATCTGTGTGTAGACTGCATGGAGCTCCCAGACAAATCTACAGAGGGGATGGTTGAATTCAAATGTCCTCCAAAGTGCCAAAAACCAATTAGTGCTGGATGTCAGCACAAACAGCTATGAACACTTGTCAGAGTGCAATGGGATTTTTCCCACAGAACCTAGCAGCACTAAATCTGCTTGAAATGTTAATCATATAAAGTAAAAAGTAATCCAGGCTGTTCTGAGTCCTTCTGTTAGCCCCCATGTGTGGTACATATGGACAACATCCCATTAGAACAGCCTTGGCAGAGCACAAAGTGTAGTTTTAACCTAGCACCATACCAAGAAGTCACCTAACCATGTGGAGAAACTGAAAGCGTCAGACAGGATCCTAAACACTACTTTTCTCAAAAGCTACTCAGAAATGTGACTCGCTAGTTAATTAACTTCTTTTCCATGTTTGGAGGAAAATTGTAAGTGAAAAGGGAGAAAAAACAGTAAGGTGTTTAGAAAAAAGACACTAGAAAAGAGAGAAAGCATTTGCTGCCGAATTCCCTGATATAATAAAAGACACAATTTGGAGACTGATGTGACCTCTGTGAGGGGGAAGTCTTTTCCATCTAAGTCAATGAAGCACATTTCATTCAAATTATGACCTGGCTTCTGTTTTGTGGTGTAGCAGCACAGTTTGCAGCCAGCCAAGAGAAGCCCATTTAGTGTCAGTCTGTCCCTCTTGGACATTATGTATAAAACTCACATGAAAGGGTCCTAAATAAGGCAGGTAAAGTCAAAAGGAATATTTAAGTTTAGTTCATCAGTTGTCTGAGTTACTGCCTAAAGTCAGAAAATGAATGAAAATGAAAATGAATTTACTGTAACATGTATTAAAGGTTATAGACTGGGTTATTTTGTGTTCAGCAGGAAATTCTGCTGGTGTCTAAAACAAAATACCATTTTTAAACTATTTCTTAGATGATTAGAAGAAGGAGATAAATGTAATCGGTAGGTTTTCATAATTTGGCCCTTTTTACTTTGGTGAGAGTGTTAGGGTGATACTCTTATATTGCAGAATTTACAGTGAAACAGCAAGTAACAATTCATGACACTTTCAATCAGCTCCTTCCTTGGTTTTCTTGATCGTTTACTTGAAAAAATCAGGGGAGAGTGCTGAGATAGCAAAAGAACTGAAGGTGGAACATAAGAATTGTGCTCAGCTTTCCTTGCTTCATTTGAAGATAATTTACCTTCCTGGTTCCATAGTTTCAGAAAAGAGAGAACATCTGTCCAGGACTCTCCCAAATTTGCATGTGAGCTGCTGCTGTCCTTTGTGCAGAGTTGGCAGCTTCTTCAGTTCATGTTCTTGCAGGGGATTCATGTGCTCCATGTTGGGATACTTCCAATTTCAGGTCTTTCCTGTATTCATTGCTTTTTCTCAGATATTTATTAAGGTCAATTAACCTTTGACAGAAGTTCAGGTTCTGTTTCAAGTTAGTCCAAACATGTATGTTTTTATAAATAAGTAATTTCAAATTTAGTGTTTGATTTTATTTTTTTTTTAATTCTTAAAGCAATTCTTCAACAGAGTCCCCATGGACATACATACAGTTCTTAAAAATTCAGAAGAGCAGAGTACTGTCTATCATATTTTTGAAGGTCTGATGCATAAATAATGCCTTATAGCCAGGTAATCCTCAAGTGAATACAGATATTTATTCAAGCAGGTTTTCATTTAACAAATTTGAGAATGCTAGCAAAATACTAGTAACACTTGTAACAACCATAAAATTATATTAATAGTTTTGATAGTTAATTTTTTAAAATATGTATATAGTTTATTTTAAAATCTACCTTAAATCTTCATTCTGTTTGTGAAAATAAGTATTATCTTTTTAGAGCATTCTTAACTCTTAGATAAGGCTCAAACTGAATTTTTCTGTTGTTTCAAAAAGAGACATGGGAGAGTAGAAAAAAAGGACCTTTCTCTCTGAGGTTTGGATGGCATTGAAAACCTGGCTCGCCCCTCTGGGATTCCCTGAAAGTTACTTATTTTTTATTTATTAAGAAGGTAGAGAGGCTTTTCAGAGGAGTATCTTGCATTTAATTTAAGACTTTGCCTGTTCTCAACAGTTCTTCAACAGTTATACACAATTTACAACTTAAAAGCCTGGTAAAACTTTCATTTTGAGGATTTGTTATAGATAGAATTCACTGCTTTATTTTCAATATGATGAAATATTTTTTTGCTATTATACTACATAACAAATTCTGTAACTGCTTTCTACTGCCTGTAGCAAGACCTAGAATTAATAAATAAGGACTGGCAGACAGGAAAGACCTCCTAAAATCTTCTGGAACTGGAAACATTAGGAGAGTACATATTTCGCACAGGTTTCATTAATTAGCCTGAAAAAATTGGTTCAAAAAGCAAGCATACTATGAATAAATTCATACTGTTTTGTCTCAATGTAATTCAGAGATATGTATTCCTTCAAATTTACTAAAAGTGTAGGAGAGTCTGTGGCAACCTGAATTTAACTGAAATAATTTTTGCAATTATTCTTCAGGCTTTCTAATTTGCAATCTCTCCTAATCTGTGAACTCTCACAGAGCAGAGACCAGAATTTGGTTCCTTGTAAAATCTCAACTCGGTTTCTTGGGGTTAATGTTTATGACACTGTTTTGGTGTATGACCATATACTGCTTTATCTGTGCCATTTCAGCTGCATCAGGACACAAAACAGCTGCTACCTAATTGCTGATGAGCTACTTGGCCCTTTTAGTTTTACAGAGCATGGCCCCAGGTCTTATTTACTGCACAACATCCAAATCCTGCTAAAAGAAGTAATATCTTCTTCTTAGGCTCTTCCATTACAGTTGTTACTGTTATCTCTGAATATTCACAGAAAAATCCTGAGAGTTTATTATCCTCACTTTGTGGCTGGAGAGCCAAGGCACAGATCCATTAGGGTAAAAAACCCATTAATTTAAAGTGACCGGTTTGAGACTTCAAGGCCCTAAATTTTCAGAACATCAGCACTAAAAAGTAATTTGTCTTTGACACCCCACACCTTTGGCTTATCATTGTGAAGAGTACCAGTGATGAAAACAAATTAAATCCTGTCCTCTAGAATAAATGTTTATCTTGAAAGCAGGATTTTGCAAACATGGTTCTTTTCAATACACTCTGAAATTTCTTCTTGACAGGAACATTGAATTTTAAGAATATCCAATGTCTAAATTGAGGTTTGTTTTTTTGATTTTTTTATGTTGCTTCAAATTTTTAAAAAGCTGATAGACTTCTTCTATGATAGTACAGCCTCAAAATTAACTACTCTTTAAACAGTGTGAAATCACTTGTTCAATAAAAATTGACCCACCAGAAATTACCTAATCTAAAGAATATACACTGATTTGGAACAAATCTGTTTCTCAAAATCTTTGAGTCTTTTAAATAATAAAACTTCCCTCAGTCTGACTTGTCTCTATTTGGCACTTCTGCAGCAAAACAGCATGAGCCCAGCCATACTGATACCTAACTGGGTAAAAAACACAACACAGAACACCTGTGAGAAGTTTGGGTGAATGACCTGCCCAGGATCACTCTGAGAAATTTTTGGCAGATGTACATTTATAATCCAGTCTCTTGGATGGAATCCAACATCCCCAGCCAGGAGACCATTATTCATTCTTTCCCCCCAATTTCTTTTCCATTCTCTACACAGCTTTTAGCATTTGCTACAACTGAAGCAAGGATCCTTCAGAAAATAGGCCTGTTTCAGCACATGCTCTTAATTTATCCCAAAAACAGAATTTGGTATGCAAAGAGAGATTAGAATCCATGCAAAAGTGAAAATGCAATCACAGAATTCAGATTCTTCTCATTTTGGTCATGCACGGGGATGATGTCCTCAATGAGCCAAGGAAACATGGTTTAGATAAAACTGCTGAAAGCAGATGGAAAACTCATTAGAAAGCTGGGTCTTTAAGACCTATAGTCTGAGTCTTTAAAGCAAGACACAGTTTGGTGTGTGGATGAGTGCCAACTGAAGGAGGCTCAGCCAGCTACAAAAATATAAAATGAGGAATGCTCCAGATCCAAGTCTTTGGGACCTCATTCCAGTTCGGGGCCAACCTGCACTCCTCAGACTTGTCATACTGACTCTGGGTTGATGGCACAGCCATTCCCATTTCATCAGGGTCTCTGTCACAGGCTTTTTGTCTTTTCCACAATACTAGCTCAGTATTTTGTCCTTCTTTAAGTGCTCACAGTTCCCTCCATGTTGCCCGATTTAGTGGGCAAAAAAATAGTACATCCCTCATTAAAAAGCTCTCTCTCCTCCAAAGAATATTTCTAGTCCTTACCTCAAAAGTTAGAGTGACTGGAATATTACAAGTAAACCCATATTGATTATTCATTACCCAGTGATTTTTTTTTCCCTCTGGCCTCAGTTCCAAATGTCCCAAGGTTTTCTTCTCTAAAGCAGATCCTGTATGAACATTTCAGCTTATATATAAAAAAAATGTATGAGTAACTAAATTGTAAAGTAATTTCAGAGCTACCCAGTGCTCCTAGCAAAATTTACACTACCTTTTTATCGTGCTCTCTGTTCCCACTTCTCAGAACTTCCTAATAGACATATTTCTACCTTCATATATTACAAGTGATTTAACTGCAGTAAGAGAGTTGTGTTCATAAGCCTGCAGCAAATGTATGGTGCAAATAGTGGGATGCTGATAGACATACTGGAGATAGAGTCTGGAAATTCAAGAATTAAATTGTTAAATCATTACTTCCCTTATATTATTCTTTATGTTAAAAAGAAAATTGTCATTCTGTACCTCCCTATTGCCCTTTCATTCCTGTAAGCCTTTCCTGTGCTGATATCCCTCTACATGTATGCAGCAAGAATAAGAAGAGGGAATGTTCACATCAGAAAGAATCAACAGGACCCAAGAGAGCACAGCAGCCCCTTTAATCGACTTACATTGTAAGATGACTAATTCTTGGTCTTAACATCTTGTTGAATACACAAGCCTGTTTAGTGAATTCCTTTTCTTTAATGTAACTACAGTGTCATAGAGAATGTGCTTCAATTTCCACTTAATTTAAAGACTGGACACTAAGTGAATGTTAATATATTGCTGCAGTACCCTACCCAGAGTTCAGTTGAAAGACAGGCCTTCCCAAAAATAAGTATCGCTTCTCATTTATCTTGTTTACAGTTTTATGGTATATCCCAAGGCTTTCTGAAATAGTGGTGGTATGTAATACTTCAGCCATTTTCTTATCCTTGATGGTTCCTGTGAATTGAATAAATGTTTGCATAAGCAATAAATTTGGTTATTTTTCCTATTCTCTTCTGAATACTTCTTGCTGCTCCATATACATTCTAGATAAAGTGGCCCATCAATTTAAGTGGTTTATAATCTCTATCATTCACTCATTTTACAGTTAACTTATGATCATGTTCTTCATATACTGTCCTTGGAAGTCTAGTGACTGATTTATGAAACTTTAACCCTCACCTTTTGCTGGGAAAAAAATTATAAAATAGATGTTTACTATTTCTAAATCCTTGGAAGCATCATAACAGTGATAAAATCAGGGGTTTTACTGGTCTTTGTCTCCCATACACACACACCCCAGAATAATGGGAACTTTCCAGTCTCTTAATACAATGGCAATTTGACATTGGGAAAGTATCATTGGCTTTCATTGTGCAAGTTCTGTTCCATCCTCTGGTTAATCTCTTACAGATTATCCTGTACTCTCTGTCTCTGGTTAGACTCTTGCAAAGGTATGTATCTGGAGAACATAATAAATGCCTAGAGCAATCAGAAATTTGGTTTTGCTATGCAAGTAAAAGATCTGATTCTTATGCTGTGCAATGATTTAAAGAGCATATAAAGGACTTATGTTACTAACTGTATGGCATCATTCATTACCAGAAAAGATTTTAGACAAAAGGAAACTTATTCTCTCTTTAAGAAAATCTGCATGCTCAGGTGGATAATAAAACCTGGGAAAGGTGTAACACTGGAGGTTTGTTTTAAAGATAATCTGATTGGACCATGTACATTTGAAAGGAAGATTCTGTAGTGTCTCTTTCACCACTTTCAAATTACCCTAAGTCTGCTGTAATATTTTTCTAAAAAACTGTAAATGGAATAGATTGAAATCTCTGTAACCAGTGAAACTAGAAATTACAGCAAGACATATTTTTAGAAGAAACTCAAATATTATAGACAAAGTTTCATTTGTTTTTATTTCCTAACCTATTAAAAATATTTTATACTGCTTGTATAACTTCTCCCTTCTTTTTGCCACCCACCCATAAATACCTCAAGATTGGCAATGGAAAAATATTTCATAGTTTGCATGAATACAAGACAAAAATTTCTCTCTCCAAACAGGCAGTTTTCTGTGAATTGATTAATTATGCTTTTCAGACAAGATAAAAATTCAGTATATGAACAGATCCTAGCTCATGTTACATGAGGAGAGAGAGACTGTTCAGCGCTCTGAGGTTTAAACTGGGAGCACTGACTCTGATGCCAAAAGCTGGTGGAAGCAGTAGTAGCTCAAGTACACAGGGATTAGGCAGCAAAAAAGAGAACCCCTAAATGAGTTGGCCAGACTTCCAGTTTGATCAGGACATGTATGTGTACCAGAACAGGTGGGACGTGAGGAAGCAGCAGCTGGTGTTCATGACTTAGTTTGGTTCACTTGTAGAGGCAACAATATATTTTTATCTTTCTAAGCAGCCACTGCTTCCACCAAACTCAGGAGGAGACAGGAGGTAGCTCTGTGGCTGGCAGGCTGTCTCCAAACCTGGCCCAGTGTGCTGCCCCTCCTGGGATGGGTAATTTATGACTTGTCATTGGTTGAGTGCTGTGTCCATTAAATGTCCATTTAGGAGAAGTAAATCAAATACATTCTGGTGAAAGCAAATGTAAATATTTCATTGCAGCTTAATTGTATTTCAAATCTTAATCTGTTCTTCGATAGTATGTTTGTCTGACTACATTATAGAGCAAAAGTATAGATTCTCCTGGGGTAGCTGTCTGGTTACTTGTTTTAAAGCCTCAACTTCATAAACTGATTAAATTGCTTTCCTCAGCTGTGCTCTCCTTATGGCTTTCACCTCCTTGAAGTAGTTATAAAACAAAGTTATTTTAAGGGGGCAAAAAGGCCAAGAAACTGGGAAAACAGACAAGAAATGAGAGGAAAAGACTTGTCAGTTTACTTTAATTGAGTACCTGGGTATACTTATATCCAAGATAATTGAACTGAAATATCCATCATGTAATACATCTAATGTTTTCAAACTCCTTGCTACAGGATTCTGTGAAAGTATGAGTTGAAAAAGCAATTGGACAGAGCTCTGAGAGAAGAGTCCTATTGAGACTTTTCAATTCAAAGATATCTGTCTCCCAGGAATCCCCTGAGAAGTAGCTTGCTGGAGGCTGAGAGGGTGTGATGGGAAAGTAACTTTACTTGTTGGCCTTGCCCTCATCTTCTAACCAAGGCACTTGCTATTGGCCATCACCATCTGCAGGAGCACCAGGGCAGACAGTACAGGAGCTTATCATGGATTCAGGCAAACAAGCATGCATATGCACAGAGAGAGAGAATATTGGTTTAATTCAAAAAGAAATTAAAAATTCAGAGACTATACCATAGTCTTCACTTTCAAAGTCTCCAGTGACTGACCAAAAGGTAAGGCTAAGAAAACAGAAAGCTTTAAAAAGAAAAATGTCTTCAGCTAAGCTTGATTTTTTTTATTTTTTAAGAATTGATGGCAAAGCTGGAAAGGTATATGAAAGAAAACTGTTTGGCTTTGTTATAATTTAAAACATGTACCAAAATTAATTCATATCCAGTCTTTGTAAGATCACCAGCATAGAACCGAAAACCTGTGATGCAAAGAGACTTGTCAGGCAGGAAAGTAATGCAGGGCAAAATGTGCATTGGGAATATGGCAAGTTAGCCTTAGTGATTTAGGGAATAGATTAAATGAAAAGCTTAATGAAATTCACTCAAAACAAATGGACAGAAACTGCAAATACCTCTGAGAGCAGAGGAATTGTACAGTGGGAACCAGAGATATCCAAAATGTGCAAAGATACAAAAAGATGCAAATAGAAAACCTGTGAAGTAATATTATGAGAAATTAGCTGAAACTCATCTTCCAGTCAAAGAGAAAAACTTGGAGAGAAGTGTATAATTTGCAGAGTGAAAGACAGGTGCTGAACTGAACTTCAACTAACTGAAAAAATCTGTTATTTTTTCTCAGTCTGACCCTAAGTTTTCATTTTGAATTTCAGTTGGATGCTTTCTTGAAGTGAAATGCAACTAAAGCAAATATTTCTTCCCACCAATCAAAATGCTTCAACTGGAAACTGACAAGGAAGAGTGAACAGTTTAACCTTTGAAACAGGTTTACAGTCAGCTGAACATGAACTATTTTCCTCAAGTACAATATTTCTTTTTCACAGTAGTAGTGAAGTTGTCTTTGTGGAACTGCATGGGTTGAGATGGGAAGACTTTGGCTTTAAGTAACCAACCTGGATTTTTTTTGCTTACTGCAGAACTAGCATAATCAGCAGGAGGAACATGCAAATTAAAATTTCCTCTGCACTTGAGAAATGGGGAGATCAGCATCTGTTTTCCATGTTTCTTGTACCACGCTTCTCTATCACTCCAGCAGATCCTCTGACATGAGCTCAGAGTGAGTTCATGGATCAGAGGAGGGGAGAAAAATGAGGGAAGCCTTTGTCTCATGTTGTCAAGAGGGCTGCATCCCACAGGAAATGTCACAGTGGTCCAATTGCCCATTCAGTTTCCTTTCAGGAAATCGTCTGTTATGACGAGATGAGGCTTGAGGCTGGGTTCCAAATCCCAGCAAGATCAGAGTGGAAGGAGACTAGCATCATTACCTCCAGCCTGGAACTTTCTACCTCCTCCTTCCTGGAACATTTCCTCCTCTGGAACTTCTGCATCCAAATTTGTTCAGCATTTGGTGGATCCATGACTGCTATTAATTTAAGTGAGGCCATACTCAAAATGACAGAGCTGGTAAGTGAAACAGAAATTTGCATTTTTAATCTCCTCCCTGGCACTTCCATGGTTTCCACAGGATTTCCATAATTTAGAAAGCTCTAAACAAATTATTTGTTTAATAATTCAAAGCAAAATAGTGAAATACTGGCACTCATTATTTTCTCCAAACACTCAGGTGGGGAAGGACAAAGTGGAGAAACCAGCACTTTTGACAAATGTCAAATTATAACATTGTTCTTTGACCAATCTTGCAAATCTTTTCATTTTCCTGCAAAGTAAAAATACCTTTGGGAATTTGAGTAACTGATTTCCAGTGTGATTTAATTCCAATTTGATGGAAAGTATTGGGTCAATTATCAGCCTATAATGAGCTTTTATGAGAAATAAATAAATGAGTTCAACCTCAAACTGCTTCTACTCCAAAAATTTCATCAATTCAGCTCCATGATTTAGGAATCAATTCATCAAAGGAATGGGTGTGCAGATGACAGATAACTCAGTAAAGACCTAGAAAATAGTAAACATTTATGTTTTGAGCTAAACTACCTTTCAGACTCTTTCCTAGACCACAACCAGGATGCCCTGTAATGACTGAGACACATATGAAGGTAGAGAGACAGAATAAAAAGAATCTGAACTTCCAGTGGCTAAGAACACTACTGACTTCAAGGATTCTGTTGTTCACCCCAAAAACTCCCTCCCGAACTTGCTTTCCCCTTTGAGTGCTCTACCTTGTCTCCATCTACATCTTCTGAGGATGTACCTGGAATGTTTTGTTGCCGCCTGCACCTTCCCTCTGTGTTGCTCCAAGCAGAGGCTGAACTATTCCCAGCTCTCACTCACTCACTCACCACTCTGATGTTCCTTTATTTTTGCAGCCTGTATCACATGACTTCTTTCTCGTTTTCTCTTTCCTAAGCTTGGTGTAAACTTTGGCCATTTTTCTGCCTTGTCCTGTTTTTCCCCTTTCAAGAATTTTGATTATTTACACCCCATTGTCACCTCCTCCCTCTCCCACCAAAGATCTTGTATATCTTCTGCTTAATAGAGATGGAGCTTAGGCCAACAATTTCTCCATCTATATTGTGGTCATATACTTTTCCCTGCTACACTCACTGCTGCCTGCAAGACAGTTCTTTGTACAACATATTGATCATTCTAGAGAGGTGAACAGAACTGAAAGCTGAACATATTCCCTGCAAAAAGTACCAGCTGCTGCCAACAAAGAGTTCTGTGTCTTGTTGACAGTCAGAGCAAGGTCTAAAGCCATGGCTCTATGAAATACTTGCTGAGGCAGACCTCTTTCCTTCTCATTTGCTGCCTTCAGCATGCTAATTGACAAGACACTTTGCAGGCTTTCTCAAAACACAATATTGTCTGAAGTGTGGAAATTAATATAATGTAGTTCTAAAAAAGATAAAACTGTCTTTGTAAATTGTTGCATTATTATATATAATTGCCATGTATATTATAACAAGGTAATGCCTCCCAGGTTATCATGATGCTTCACAAACTGTGCCAAACATGTACAGGCTGTTTCGAGCTTGACTAAGCAGAGTTTCAGAACCAAGACCTGACATGCTGTGCACTGGGGTGATGTGCACAGAGAATGTATTGTTCTAGAAATGTACTTGCAGTGTTGGGAGCATGGAAAGGAGTAATGAAAGGGACTAACAAGATTTTAGGGGCTGATTTTTGAAAAACCTGTCCTTCCCATAAGGACAGTCTACACAGCTACTAGCAAGCTAATGTGTCTAATGGTCCGAGAAAAAACAACATAGAGCACATTTAGAATAAATTATGACAAGAATAGGAAATGCTAAATAAAATAGCTGTATAGGCTGCCTATGAAATACCTACTTACACACATAGAATACTTGAGTATATGTCACTCTCTATCAGGTCTAAATTAAAAGTAATCTGTGGATGTCAAAGTGAAGGCTTTTGATAGACAAGTTAGAATGAACTATTAATATTTCCACCATATAAATAATTTTACAAGGCCACATAGATCCTAGCAGGTACTCCAAGATCTCTATAACTACATGAACTAAACTTCTGAAAATTATCTGAGAAGATTTATGGGATTAGCATATGATTCTTGTTCTTTGAAAATTTAAATTTCTATTACAAATATTTAGGAAAAAAAATTGAGTTACTGATCTCTTTGATTTTATACAGGTTACATAACTTAAATTGATGAGGATGCATTCTTTTATTCAAACATGAAGCATAGGACATTATAGGATGTAATTTTTGCACAGTGCTAAAATAGTTGTTCCCAAGAGACTTACGAAGGTCATTTTGAAATTATACCCTAATTTGCAGAAATCACTTAAATGAAAATCAGACAGAACAAAACATCTAGGGGTACATTGTTCTGGGATGATGTGAAAGAGGAATAATAGACGTATCTGCCTCTTCTGTTAGAGAGATGTGAGCATTCCACTCTTCATTCATTGTAATAAAAAGATCCCCTAATGCCCACCACAAATGATTCTATTTTATCTAATTGCTTTGTTTTATCGACTATGGAAAAATAGATATTCTGCATTACTATTCCCATCAGTGCTTTTAGAAGAAATGTAAAAATAATTAAATTCCTCAATGATCGGTATTTTGTCTTTTTTTGTCAGGTCCTTCCTGTACTTACACTGCCCTGCACTGCCATGCTCCTTTTCAAATTTACAGCAAGGTCAGGTACTAAGACAAAATTTTGCTTAGTATGAAGCTTTGTTTAGCAGGGACTTTAAAACCCTTAGAAATATGTGCATTTAATAGAACCAATAACACAGTATTTCTTAAGACAAACAGAAGAAACCGCTTCAGTAAAAACTTAGATAATTATAACACCCTCCAAAGAACCAAAGTATCACCAGAATCCAGATTCATAACACAAGTCTAACTAGTATGCTTCAACTTTTACATGGAAATCCTGCATGGCCTGTGAAAGCTGCAGACCTTAAGTGGGCTGAATCACAAGCTAAAAAATCAAGTGTCTTGAAATGTGGTTATTAGATGGGATGAATTTAAGTGAAGGTGCTCAGTCACAAATTCCAAGTAGCAAAACTCTAAAATTAAAAAAAAAAAAAAGACTTTCCAATTCCTATACAAAACTTTCTGTGATGGAAAGTATGCAAACATAGCTCAAATACACATATGAAAACTGCCTAACAAATAATTTGAGAAGATGAATATAAAAATAAAACAAACTATTTGGGAAAAATCACAAAGCATGGCAAAATATTTTTCATCTAAATAGATTATGGATGATAAACACTGTTGTTCTCTTAGATCAAGTTTGAGTCTTCTTCAGGTGCCCAGTATTTCTTGACTCTTCATATCTGAAGTCCTCTGTGAAATTGTGTCTACACAAGCTCTGCTCTTCACAGTGAGGGTCTAAGACTATAGCCCTTTGTTGAGATTTGTCAGATTATTTCTGACAAATTTGGTATTGCCTCTATCACACAAAGAAATTAAATTTTCTGTTTTAGAAGAGCTTGATTCTACTATGTCAGCAGTATCTAAGCACAGAGTAAGATATTAATAGATTTCTTCTAATTGTCTCCAGATGTGACCCTGTGCTTTTAAAGAGAAGGGTTTTTCTGAAGATTAATTCTATGATCTCAGAGTGGGAATTCTATGATTCCCTATCAGAGTGGGGAAACACAGAAAAAAAGACAAAAAAACCCCAANAAAAAAAAGAACAAAATGTTGGCAGCAATATCCAGCAAGACAGGCAAAATTATCTCTTTGCATCTAGTACCATTTTGTGACAGGGTACTGGAGAGTAGCACTGAAACAGTAGTTAATTAGCATTACAACACAGGAGCACAAAGTAGAATGTGTTAACTGCACTTTTTTTTCTCTTAAAGGTTTCCTAGAAACAGATCCTACAGATTCAACACCAAAAAAAGAATCCCAAATCCTACAAGACTTCATTGGAGACAGAAGAGGGTAAAAGGAAGAGAAGGAGGAAGCCCCTCTGCCTCAATCAATGATGTTGCTTTTACCAGTAAGGGAGGACAACAGCGCCACTTACTACAAAATGGGAGGGTGAGGAGTCCATGCCTGCCACTGGCTGAACAGCAGTACTAAAGGATTTGACTGTAAGGCCACTGTACCAGGAACATCAGTAGAGAATTTTTAAAATTTACTGCTTGCTCTGCTCAGATCTGAATCTTTATGTGAATAGATTTTGTTTCAAAAAGCTAGTCTAGCCCACTTAGCTCCTTCAGAACATGGGTTGAAAGAGAACTAAGAGAACTTCCAAGCAACATGACAATTAGAGCACTCATTTCAAAAACAGAATGAACTAACACTTTAACCAGGACAAATTTTTCTGTTCTGAGGTCCTATGCACAGAGCAAGGTGAGAGCCTTCATGTGCATTGAGTGGCCTGGTGGCTGCCAAGGGGAGTGTCATAGGTCATATCTTCTCCATGATCTGAGCCATGAGTGTGCTGCAGCTCATGCTTTTGCTTACCTTTTGACCTTCCCACCATGAGCCCACCATCTGGTACATCATGTGATGTGCTTATGTACTTCTGTGTAATGTATAATGCTATTTTATTTCAAATTGGCACTACTTAATGCTTACAATACATATGAAAGCAAAATTGCATAGTACTCAAATCATTGAGAAGTTAAATGTGTTGTCTCTATTTACTGACATTTTGAGTTCTTAGACCTGGAATATGCAGCTCATCAACTGCCTTAGAGGCCAGCAAAAGTCTGTGGCATATTCCTCAAGTATCAATAATGCCTTAAAGCTCCTATAAATTAGATGAGATAGACTATGTTGCCAAATATTTTTACTGGATGAAATATTGAAGACTAGACTGTTATGAATCAGGCACATGGTCAATGAATCTGCCCCACAAGAGCCAGAAAACAAGAATGACATGAGGAATGTCATACCCCCAGACAATATTAGTGTAGAAAAGCCGCCATAGTTTGTTTTAGGTTTTGTATTAAAAGAGAAAGCTGGTTGGGAGAAATAAATAATAGCTTGCCTCCAGTGCAGGCTGCAGCATACTGGTCTGGCCATGATAGGTGCAGTTTGGGGTGAGCCTGGTTCATTTATTTTCTGAATGATTAAGCATGTATTGAGACCAGATGCAGATAAGAAGTGATAAATCATGCTGGGGGTCCTAGGTTATGTACAGAACTTCACAGTAGTCATTAGTCTTAATTTGTTTTGCACATTCAAATGTAAGCTTCAAAAGTCAGACTGTCCTGCACACTGTATTATCTGTATTATTGATCACTATCCTTGTGCAGTTATTAAGAATTGAAGAGTTGTACTCTTCATTCATTGTTTCGTTAAGAGCTTTTGGCAATTTTTCATTTCACTAGTTTTTGATCATGCAGGTATGTCCTTGAAATGACATTATGGCAGAACTGAAGATGTAATTAAATTTTAGTATTTTTCTGATAGCTTCAGGCTACTATCTCAGGTTGCTTTCTAGTACAGGATATTTCAATTTGAAACTGAAAATACATTCTGAAATGTCTTTTCAAGGTAAGGAGAGAAAAAACCTACTTCTTTATTTTAGCCATTTCTGTACTTGAGCCGCTGTAATTTTTTTTCTTTTTATTGAGGTGATATTATATAATTCCTAAACAGTGTTTCAAAAGCAGATGAGAATCATTAACAACTGGACCATATCTCCAGAATTCATCTGATGAACTGGCAGAAATCCCTGTACTTTTAAAAATGCAGATAGCTTCCATTGCAACACTGACTTGGAGCTGTAATTTAAAACTTTTGAAATCACTGGACAAAGCTCCCATTGATTTCAAAGACTGATAGACACCAAAAGTTTTTATGCCATTCCTGAACATTTGCCATACCAGCCTCTGCATGTGCCTTCATGCATAAAGAACAACAACACTTAAAACTTTGGGATGAGAAACCTGCTGCTTATCCTGTGTTTTCTCCCTACACTGGGTTTGCATGGCCACACTTCAGTAGGAGGGAAATACAGGTGTGGTTTCTGTGAGAAGCTGCTGGAAGTTTCCTCCCTGTCTGACAGAGCCCATGTCAGGTGGCTTCAAGAACAATGTACAGCTGGCCAAGGCTGAGTCCAGCAGCAGAGGTGGTATCACCTCTGTGATAACCTATTTAAGAAGGAAAAAAGATTATTGCGCAGATGTAATTGTGGCCAGAGAAGAGCAGAGTGAAAATATGTGAAAAGAACAACTCTGCAGAAACCAAGGTCAATGCAAAAGGAGGGGAAGGAGCAACTCCAGGCACTGAAGATGAGGTTCCCCTGAAGCCCATGGTGAAGCAGTTGTGCCCCTGCAGCCCATGGAGGATCACAGGGATGCAGAAATCTATCCACAGCCCACGGAGGAGCCTCAGGCTAGAGCAGGTGAACACCTAAGAGGAGGCTGTGACCTCAGACCATGGGAGGTCTGTGCTGGAGCACAGTCCCGGCAGGGACCAGCAGAACCATGGAGAGAGGAGCCCACACTGGAGCAGATTTCCTGGTAGGATATGTGACCCCATGGGGGACCCATGTGACCCCATGGAACAGTGATCCACATTGCAGCAGTTCATGGAGAACTGTTGCCCATGGGATGGACTCACGCTGGAGAAGTTCATGGCAGACTGTCTCCCATGGGAGGGACCTTATGCAGGAGCAGGGGAAAAACTCTTCCCTCTGAGCAGTGGCAGAAACAGCATTTGATGAAATGACCATAGGCCCCATTCCACATCTCCCTGCCCCACTGCAGGGAAGAAAGGAGAGCCCAGGTAGAATGGAGAAGTAAGAGAAGGAGATTTATTTTACTTCTCATTATCCTGCTCTGATTTTGTTAGTGATTAATTCAATTAATATCCCCAATTTGAATTTGTTTTTCCTTGATGTTATTTGGTGAGTGACCTCTTCCAGACATTATCTCAACCCAGGAACCTCCATATTTCCTCTCCCTGCCCAGCTGTGGAGAGGAGTGATAGAGAAGCTTTGGTGGGTGTCAGCATCAACCCACTACAGACCCTTCTTGTTTCTCCTGTCATCAGGAATGAGTACCAGAGTGTTCCTCAAGAGGCATAAGCACACTTCCATGAATTTCTAGAGGGGCAGACTGTGAGGTTTGAAACTGACTTCTAGCAGGTTAAAGGTGTGAGTCCTGGGATTTTAGCGGGCCAGTTTGTAATATAAAATTTCAAGCTTTATTGTTCTCTCTCAAAAAATCATCAGTGGTAAAATTGTATGTTGCTATGGAGTACAACATCAATACTGATTTATTAATAATGAATCTATTTTCTTTCTTTGTAAATTTTGGAACCCATGAGGTCATTTCAGATCCATTCCAAATCCCACTATTTCAATCGTAATTGCGAAAAGTGCAGGAGTAATGTACTTCTTCTGCTTGGACCATCTGGCAGGTTTCTGAGCTTTGCAGTTTGTTGATCTTCAGGGTCACTCTTCAAATTACACAAAATACATATTTCTGAACTCTGCAGCAGTTACATGATTAGTTAAAATGTTAAAAAATAGAACGATAGAAATGCAGAGGTTCCACTAATAAAGGCTGAGGCTTTACATTAACAACAAAATAATTAGGAAACCTAGAGAATGGAAGGATCTATTTAGTATAGATAAAGACTTTTTTTTTCTACAATGTGTGACTGGAGTTTCTATCTTCTGATGTTTTTCTGAGGTGCACCTCTGTAAAACAATAAATACAATTGGTCAGCTACCCTTTGATGTCTGACAGAAACATTGCAAAGTAAGAAATAAGGATCTTACAATGCCCTGCAAACAAGGAAATGGTCACTGCTGGTGAAATTGTATCAGACTTGCTTCTTGAAAGTGAGACAAGCTGTTCTGAAAGTTCATTGAAGAGGGATTTCCGCCAGACTAATAGCTAATTAGCCAGAATGGCTGTGCCTTGGACATGACACCATTTGATGGTCCCCCTGACAACTGTGACTAAGGACACAAACAGCTGCGGGTATGGACCTTAAATCCCCAGGAGCCTTGAGTCAGTGCTTATTGAAGCAAACACTCATTGGCTTCATGTGGAAAGACATTTATATTGAAGCAGTCACTAATGCATCTACCTCTGGAATGCCAAAAGTGTGATGTATATTTATATACATAAGGTAATTAATTACTTTCAATATTAAACTGCTGGTAATTCTTTTATTTCCATACAAGAAGTCAGGAGAACAACTTGTTAGTCAAATCTGATCCCCAGGTATTACTACCAATATGCTGCCCTTCATAGACTGCTGAAGGCACTTATGTAAAACTGGTGTGGTGGTTAATTCTTTAAGCAAAAGTTTAAAATTTTCATGAGCAGGAATACAGTGCATGCTGGATGAGAACTAAGCACCCAGCCTGCAAACCCCTTTGTTAGCAGCACAAAAGGCCTCAGCCTGCATCTTTGAGCTAAGCTGAGGATAGCTGATGACTACACACCAAGGATACAGGCTCACATCTGATACTACAAGTTCTTAAAACTTGTGTTTTTTTAATTTCCAGTCCCTGAATTCATGAGAGTTTATTAATTAAATATTAAATGCTTTTTAATTAAGTAAAATTTATATGTGTTTGCATTTCCATCTTTCAAAACTTCTCCCCAATGTGAGATTGTTGTTTTCATATACACATTATGACAATGCACAATCTAATAAGGTAAAAACTCATCAAAATTATTTCCCTACAAAACAAATCAATATGCAAATAACACGTCCCAGCCCATCCACTTAGCCAATACCATGAGTAATTTAAACAGCAGGCCTGCAGGCCCCTTGAATACAAATGAAAGGAAACAGCTGGCAATACACAATTGTACATGGGCAAACTTTTTCAATAATGGATTTTTTTTATCATCAAATTGCTCAGAAAGTACTTTTAAAATTTTGTTATGCTTAAGTCATTTGAACTTTGAGAATAACAAGAAATTACCTGTAGCATTGATTACCACAGACATGAATCGCCAGTGGTTTGTGATCAGCTGCATTAATACTGTTCTCTGGAAGAAAAGGTTTTGGTTTTGATATCTTACCAACATTTAGTGACTTGACTCCTGGAAAAATAGTTGGGCCACATAGCTTTGTGTAAGAGTATTTAGGAGTAATCAGTCCACTAATCATGAAAAAAACTTGCATCCATGCAAGCACAAAATTCCCCAAAGATCACATTCTTTGAATGCAAATCTCTGCCAAAGCATTACTTACAGGTAAGTGCAAGGATGCATTAGGGAAAGGAGCTGGGACCTTCATTCACCCTTTGATTTAGCCAACTGGTTCCTGCCTCCATACATCCCTGCTGCCAAAACCTCAGTTTTCCAGTTTTGGTTAAGCCCTACTGTCTCTTCTTTTACTCTGTATGGACATAAGGTACATCTGAGCCTATCTCCTTCATAGGAGTCTTTTATATATTAAAATATTGTCAAACATGCTCCCAGTCATGATTATTTTCCTCTTTATAACACTTAATAAGACTTTTTCTTTCAAGTTTCCCTATAGGTCATGCTTTATTTTTGATACTTTAAAAGATAAAAATCAGATAATTTATCAACTTTTCTTTTTTAGACTTTTTGTTCTTGGTCTTTTCTTAGACACATTATTCTTTGTGAATTTGTCTGGCTTTTCTCTGAGCATTTGGACATCATTATGCTATCTGAGGAATCACTAATGCTGAGAATATAAAATGAGTTTCCAATTTCTGCATACACATTATATTATTCAACTTGTATTTAGTCTCTAGTCCACAATAAACATTCATACCTTACACACTTCTTGCAGCCTGACTATTTTTATCTCTTATTTTTGACTTCTGTCATTCTTTTTAAATGCAGTACTTTCCAGCATTATGGAATATCACCTCAGTGGTTTGGGGCTATTTCTCCAAGTTATCAAGATCACTTTGAATTGGACACTTTTAAAAAAGCATTTGCAGTTGTTTTCCCCTTTAGTGTCATCTGTAGATTTTTGAAGAAGATTATTGTCCATCATCCTAACTTTTAATGCTGGTATTGCCTATTACTGAGTCATGAAGAGAGACTCATGGGCCCCTCCTTGATATGCCCTCTAGTTTGACAGAATCCTGTAATCATTCTTTGACAGCAGTTTGGAGCAGTGATGCACTCACCCCATAATAATTTTATGGGTTATGATCCATGTATAACCGTGATTAAGGCATTACTCACAGTATTAAATTAGACTTTTAAAGTCTCGAGATTGGCGTTTGCATTCTTCCTCCCCTGGCACCCCCTACTCGTGATGGCAGTACAAGCCAGAAGAAAGGTTGTGTGTATGCCCAGAAGAAAGGTTGTGTGTATGCTATTCATCTTAACATAAGAAGATTTGCTTGTAGCAAAACCTTCAGATTTCCCTGGATTAAAAGTGTTGATTTTAAGAATTTTCTAACACCAAGATACTTCCTCATGCCCACACAAATACTTGCTTCATTTTATCTGCCTGTTTTTTCTCATTATTTCTTCATCAGAGGAAAAAAAAATTAAAATGTGTTACTCCTTAATACTGAAGAAGAAATCCAAACACTACTGAAGTGTATTTCTGAGTCTGCCAGTGAAAGAATGATGATAAGGTTACTACATTAAGTTTCACTTATGTTGGCGGCTCAAACACCCAAGGCTGGATTTTCCACAGCAGCAGTGCACTGCAGAGGCTGCAAGAATGTGATGACTTTGGCAGAACTGGGAGGGAGCAGAAAGCTGAGTCCTGGAAGAGGCCTTCCATACCCTGAAGCAGCTGTTTCCACTCCTCTCCCTCCTTTTCTGCCTGCACATCTCTTCCATATGGGGTGGCACTCACATCCTGGCTTCACCTTACCAGCACAGAAGTCATCTGCAAACCTTGGCTGAGCAGCACAAAGCAGGCAGCCAAGCCATGCAATTTGGTTTAAGTTCCTGGCTTGGAGAGCTGTGGAAGGAGTGGCAAATACTCAAATGCAGTCTTCAAATATTTGGGATTGCTGGGGGAAGCGATTTCCCAGAACTTCTGGTGCATGTGGCCAGCCCTCATCATCTGACTGTGGTGTTGTTGCTGAGAGAGCTTCATACAAGTTAGGGGTAACCAAATGCCTTAAGGATCATGGCACAAACAGCCTGTTTAAAATACACCCGAGTCTTGCTCTGGCCAAGCCCATAGCCAACTATCTGTGGTTCTCAAAATTGTCATCTGTGGACCACTGGAGTTTGTGGCCTTTCTTACAAGTATTCTGCACACACTAACTAAACATCCTTCTCAGCACAAGCCCCACCAATCTGTTGCTAGTAGCCTGAAATACATCAAGTTAGAAAAAAAATGTTTCACCAAGGTGTAGTTGAAATATTTTTATAAATAAAGTTTTTTATTAAAAAAGTTATTTTTATAAAATAAAGTTGAACATATATTACCCGTTCATCATTGTAGCACCCTAGATATTAATCTTTGTTTCAGACTAGTAACATATATTAATGATACTCATTATTTTAAATGTCTTTACTATTCTATCACATTGATTCAGGGCAAACAAAATACAGTTAATAAATTTTTAAAGGTGTTATAAGTTACTTGCAATTAAACAGTGAGCTTATTTGCACTTTCTTCAAAAATTGTTTATATAGTCAAAAAAAATGCTATTTTGAGAAGGGATAAAGTAGAATATTCCCATTGGGAAAAAAATTTAAAAAGCATTAAAATTTCCATGACCTTTTTATCTGAGCAATCTCTTACTACTTACAAGTTTCCCTGGACTATTTTACCTCAATTTCTTTTTTTTTTGAAGGTATTAAAAATTCTATGCTTAAAATTTACTATGAAGACAAAACCAGCAAAGGTCTGTAAACTAAAAGAAGATATACAAAGTAAACCAAAATTCTTTTCTTCTCTGTGAAGTCACAACTAAGCTGTGTACATGAAATGTGAAAGAAAAAACACAAATGAAGTACATAGTGTTATCTAAAATATAAGCAGAGCTTTGGAACTAGGACATCCAGTTAACCAAATGAGGCTGAAATATGACAAATCTATCAAGATAACAAAGTAAAAAAAAAAAAAAAGTAGAGTAAAATATTGCAGATAAGTTTAGGGGCATATTCTGCCATTCTTAATTAAAAGGTGCAGAATACTACTCAGAGAGGGCATTAGCTTGTGAGTAACCTCTTCCATTTCAGTTTATTCCTTGCATTCTGGTGATGGAATTTGTTAACAAACTGCTGAACATCAGAAAACCTGTAAGAATAGATGTTATTTATCCAGGTTGTCTGAACTCACAAAAGAATTCTGTTTACTCTGTTGCATATAAATACACATAGTTGCTCGCTGATATTAGCTCCCATACTGGGAAACCAAAGCATTGGTCCAGTTTATGCAATTGTTTGGCCAACTCCAGAACACAAATTTAGCTAAATTCATTTTAAACAGAAGGGTAAAACTTTAAAATGAGCATGATACACAGCCAGAATCATCAGAATTTCTTTAAAGAAAAGTATTCATTCACATGTAGACTTGAATTTTTCAAAGGCATCTGAAATGAGAATTCCCAAAGGAATAAAATTTTTAAAATTGTATCTTTATATGTATATGTGCTTTGTTTTTTTCTATGAACACAATGTAATTGTTCTACTAACTGGGTCACAGTAAATACCTAATCAGGAGCAAAAAGCCTCATTACCCCTAAAGTAATTCCTAAATAAAAGCTTATGTAGTTTTTCTGGGAATACAGATGTCGTGAGCACAGCACACATTGATGCACATTTCAATTGCATATATCTCAAACTCTGTTACAAGGATTAAAAGATGCCTGTAAAAACTGTCTTCAGTTCTCTCACCACATGCATGGCTCTCTCACAGAGGTCTCTCTGGGTTTAGTGCAGCACTCTACACTGGTCAGAAATTTGATGCCAAAATGAAGCCATAATCTGATTATACCATCTCTTACTGGTACATCCCCCCTAGTACTGCCCCCTCATGCCTTCTGGCATCAGATTCAAGGAGGAAATCTTATGATGGCCCATTCAATTAGAAGCATTCCAAAGGGAGAAAGGGGTGTGTAATAACATGTAAAAGGCACTGAAAGGTTCTGAGGGGGAGAAAGAATAACAAGGATTAAAGTGACAAGGCTAGAGATTATCCTGAGCAGCTAAACTAGTTCAAAGGTGTATGGTACATGAACAACAGCAACCAAAATCTTTCAAACATGGCTTTAGAAGCTTCCAGAATCTTTTAGGGTACAGTGCATTTTTTCTTTTTTTTTTTTTTTTTTCTCATCTTAGGCTTTTATTTTAGTTGTAATCCACCCTGAGGAAGAGTAAATTGGTTGAAAAGAATAGACAAAATCTCAGTAAATGGGAGGATAATTTATGGAAAGAGAAAAAAGATATACTAACAGGGAATTTAGGAAAGGATCTAGGCAGCAAAAAAATAGATTATTCAAGATGGGAGATATCAGAGAGACAAAGAAAGGGAGGAGACAGAGAAAGAGAAAAGAAAAAGTAGTATTAGCTCATGATTATCTTCATAAACCCCATTTACACTATGGGAATACGTCAACTTTAAATCTCCATTAGCTTATCATTCCTTATATACTTTCTAACTTTGTCAAGATAAGCCAGAACTTTTTTTTTAAGTGTACAGCTCAATTAAAATTTTTCCTTTACACATTATTGGATGAATAATATCTCATCCTGACCGACACAAGAAAACTGTTTTAGCATGAATAAAGAAGTCATCTGTCTTATTTTTGTCTTAGACTGTGCTTGTCTTTCCAGACATACAAGAATTTGGTTTTTTTAAGCTGTTACTTTTTTTCCTCAAAGCTTTTTATAACACATGCTGATTCTGGTTTTAGCTATTTTATCCAATATTTTTATGATAATATGGTATCAAAAGGTTATTATTACTTGTGTGGGTGTGAAAAGGCTAGTTGCAGACGACATGAAGAAAAGAAAATAGATTTGTTTTTATTCAGATTGAAACACTGAGAAATAGGGAGAATATAATTTCCAGGCCAATCATTACCACCTGCCGAAAATTTGGCTGGCAAAGAAAAGCTTCCTAAAATTGCTCAGCTGCAGTTGTTCATACACAGAGGAAGAGAACTCTCAGAAACCTGAAATATTAGAGTGTTTTTATGGATATACAGTGCCTAATTTTGACAAATAAAAAGAGAACAAATTTCTACTTTTATTAAAGCATGCTGACAATGTCATGCAGGCCAAAACTACTTCACTCTCTGTACTGTTCATTGATTTCTTCATAATTCATCCTCTCAGAGAAGCTGAAAACTGTTTCAGTTAGGTAAAACTCCCTTTAGACCTCCTTCAGTCTTAAAGTAGGTTGCTGTTTTCCTATACAGAATCTTCATAACTTCCAGGAGCTTACTCAGTCAAAAAAGCCTGGACCTGCTTCTTAATTAAAGCCTTTGCACTCAGGCTTTGCCTTTCCTTTCCTCTACTCCAATTTCTCCTTCCACATCTCAGTAGCTATCAACAATTTCTTTTTATCCAGGGGAGCAAAGAAAGGAATACATTTTCACAGTCAGACCAAATGTCATGTCCAGCTGCCTTCAAAAGGCAGGAATTTACAGTATACATTCTACCACATCACTTTATAAGTGTTGCACTTTTTCAAGAGCACAGTATCGACAGGTTCTCATCAGGTGTTCTAGGGTACACAGAAGCTGTAGAAACTCTTCAAGTTGCTTGAAGAAAGATTAAATTCTTTTGAGTGCAAGAGAGATCAAAAGCTGATGGTTCTCTTTTGTTCTCACTTTATTTCCTACCACAACCAAAAAAATTTTGTTGCCCAGTGAATGAGGAGTAATCTCAGTTGTTAACTACTGGGGAAGAAAAAAAAAGGAAACAGTAAGTGGGCAGAACTGATGTTGCCTTCAAATATTTTCTATGTGGAAACATTTTCCCTTTGAGAAGAACTACTTCTCTTCCTAATCTGCATTTCCCCTCAGAGGAGAAGTGCCCTGCCCTCATTATCCACAGAAGCAAAGCCTTGTCATTCCCCATTTGTGTCTTTGCCCAGTAATAAGTTTGTGATTGAAAGTAAAAAGTGCTGTGCCTTTTGACTTCTGCAAGAGATGGTGGAAGTGATCTATTATTTAAGCATAAGATATTAATTGTAAACAGGGTAATGGAGATCTGAAGATTTTTTTCCTTCCATCTATCCAAAAATTTGTCAAAAAAGGAAGTGAATTGCTTTTATGACATAGGAAGGTAAACAAAATAGAAGAACAGAAAGAGACCAGTGGCTGAATGGCTGGGCCAGAGTCTTACATAATTTTATTATGCTAGGGAAACATTTCTTTCAACACAGGAAGCTTGTCTTAAGGAGGGAATTTGCAGCTGCACACTAGGGCCTGGCCATGCCAGCAGTGCATGTGTGGCAGGAAGAGCAGTCACACTGATGTCTGGCAGCAGCTTCCAACATGGGTTCTTGCATGAAAAAAAAGGAGTAAGGAGAGGAGAATTGTCTGGGACTCTGCTGAAAGGTGTGATGCAAGGGGATCTGCTTACAAGTGTTCTGCACATAAGAGAGTGATGTCAGTCTTTAACATCATCCCTGTGCCTATTTCAGAGCTGCAGCAATGGAACCACCTGATTGTGGTCAGCCAAAACAGCCAGGACAGCAACAGGATGCCTTTGCTGGCAGCCAGTGAGAAGGAATGTAGAGCATTTGGCTGTTTCTGGAGACCAGCTCCCACAGCACTGGCAGCTGCCATTTAAGCCCAGCTTGCTGCCCTGAGCTCCAGTATCCACCTGGAGATCCAAGCCTGCAAGTGATGTTACCTTCCTCACAGTGGGGCAGGAAAGCAAACAGCTGGTCTGTGAACTGCTACACCACAAAAAACCACCTTTCTGAAAGCAAGTTCTGAGAGTTCTGAGCATTCATCTACCTTGTTTTCTTCTGTTCTCCCTTTAATGACACATAATCCATTAAGTAAAAAAGATTACAGGTTGTACCAGAAGAGATATAACCTCATGTCGCATCAAAATGTGAAATTTAAATTTTATGGGTGAGACATGATCTGGCTTTTATTAGCAACATTTCTGAGTCTTGTAAAAGCTATTATTGCTCTCAACACACTCCTGGAAAAATTGTTACAGATGTAAAAAAAGGGGTGAAGCAGGGGAATATGTAATTATTTTTTGAAAGAGAATTCAAGGAGCTAGTGTTTTCATAGTCTTTGTCTTTTAATTCAATGTAAAATTAATATTCTAAACATTTTCATGTACTCTTATTTTGACAGACAGCATCAAAACTAAGTAAAAGCAATACTCTGCCAGGAGAAAAAGGCTGTTCCAGGAGAGAAATGAACCTGTCTAGTCAAGCTAATATCCTATTCTGAGACAAGCAGTTATGCAGTTCAACTTTTAAAATTTACAAACATTTATAATTAAATAAAAAAACTAACTAACACAGAAGTTTTTAATCCATAGATTTAGCTGGGTATCCACAAGGAAATCCAACCAGTTGTGTCTGATTTACAGGTAAAATTACAGAAGAGCAGGGTCTTCTTACTGATGATTTTGCCATTATTTTTTAGCCAGTATTAATAGTTGCAAATGTTTTTCAAAACATTTTTTACATCAATAAAAATTATTTTGAAGAAGCCAAGAAAGTTCAATGATTTGGATGAATACATTATAGTGAAAGAATGAGCCAAGAACAAAACTCGCTTTTATGAACCAAACATCAGGTTTTAAAAGATAGGAACTTCGTAATAGGCAGCTTAATCCATTTTGAAATATCTAAATAAAACTTGTTTTCAAAAGTAAAGAGCATGCCACATTTCCTGTTAATTTCCCTAAGCACTTCCACACTAAGGATTCTGCCTCAAATAGATATGGGGGTTTGGGAGTTTATCTGTTGACACGGGAACTGTCTTTGGAACTTAAAATTAAATATTGCTCATCTTCAACAATAGAGAGCACAGAAACAAATGCCAGCATTTCTAGGTACAGATGCACTTAAAATTAGACCAAAACACAAATGACTGTAACACAGCATTTGGCAAAAACAACTGCTATTTATGCTGGTAGCCTACAGTGAGTGGATTTCAGCCTGTAACAAATCCTGAATGGATTTGTATGACAAACTTTATATTACTATACTCTATGTCATGCTATGTATCAGATTACAGTTCTTAACACTCTTTTTTCCCCCCATTTTGTGTAGCTCTGGCTGGCAGCATATTTGAAGTTTTCCTCCGGAACTGCTTTTAGCGGAAAGTTGAGGTTAGCTGTCATAGCAGCACACTTTTCAGCAAGACATTAAGTATTCTTTTTGTCAGAAAATGTGAATACCTGCATACTAAAAAAACCCAACCAACCAACCAAACAAACAAAAAGAAGTCTTCTCAGAACTGCTGTGAAGTATTTCTTGGGAATTACAGTTTAACTGCCTCAGGTCTCCATTAGCAGTAGCACCTTGATGCCTTGGGAAGAGGGAAGACTGTGCTATATCCCTGGATCCATGGTATAAAGGTGTGCAACTACATCAACAGAGGAGAATGAAGCCACAAACCATCAGATGAAAAACGTCAATAAATATGTAGCCAACTTTGCCCAACAAAATTTTCCAATATAAATACTTCTATTGTTGACACATTGGGGTTTTGATGTTGGGGTGTTGTTTTGTTCTGTTTTGTTTTGTTTTTTGGGGGGGTGGGGGGGTTGTTTAATTTGTGATTTTTGCTTGGTTTTGTCTGGGGGAGAAGGTATCACAAAGACCAGTGTGCTGGTAAAGAAATAGCTGAAATTTCACTGAAAATTCCTTTTACCTTCTTTTTTTCCAAATTAAAACCAGCTTTTCAGCAGCCATAGCAACTATTCTCTCATTTCTATATTGAATAAACCCTAGAATGAATCTGATTTCAAGCTGGTAAGTATTGCCTGAGTCCACTTTATCCCTAGTTGGCTCTATATTTCTAGGGAACATTGTTGTCATTGCATAATCTGTGCTTAAACATGACTCAGGTTCATGTTTTGTCTTAAGAACTCCCAACCAGCCTCAATCAATAGGTCTGATTTATGGAGCAAGCCTTGGCAGACACTAATATTAGAAACTTATTAGAAATTCTCATTGATATGAACTCATAAACTAATATCCAACCATGTCACATTTTATGAGAGGCAAATATATACTCAGGGGTTTTTTTGGCAACTATTTTCCATTTTCTGCACTCAACATTCTAGAGAAAGCAAGAACTAAAAACTGGATGGAGACTTACTTGTTTGGGGGAAATCAATTACAATTGAAGCTATTTTTATACTGCTTCGGGAATTCCAGTCATATTGATTGTGCAGTGGATGTTGATGTCAGCCTCAAAATCTCACTTCTTCACCCCTGAAGATGTGCTGGTTATTAACAGTTCCCTTTTCTCCTTATCCAAAATATGCTGTGCAGTCTTTTTTCTCTTTGGGTCAACAGTAACCTGGAGCATCACACCAGGGAAGAGCTAAGCAACTTCTCAGACCACATTCCATGAAAAAAGTTGTTGGAGGATTTTTCCATCTTCCATGATCAAATAGGGATAGCACACAGAATGAAGTGCACTGAGATTGCAGTAAAGAGAGAATGTAGTCCTCCTGGTGAGTTAAAAGAAGTAGGTACCAAATGAAACTATCATTAAAAATGAAAGAGCAGCATGCAGTAGTGTGAGCTTTAATTGATTTTATTTGTTTTTATGACAAGGATGAGATCAAATGGGCACATTCCTTAATGAGCGGGTCAAAAGCTGTACTACCTGGTGGGAGCAAGGATGACTGACTGCTGAAAGGCACCACAGTGTCGCAACTACTCCTTTTCATTTCAAATCTTCAATATTTGAAGTCAAGATGCTCTTGCTATTTAAGAAAAAGATCCCCTTAAAAAGTTTTGTGTCAGCTTTCATGCATTTTTCCACCTCTGAGAGAGGCACACAGTTCATTGTAGTCAAGAAGGGCTGGCAGGGAACTCTGACTGTTCAGGGCTATCAGCAAGCTGACAGTGGGTTCAAAAGGCTGATTCCTGGAGCTGTGCCAGGGAGCAAAGGGAAGAATCTGGCCCCAAGAGAGGCAGGTGGGCTGCAGAAGCATGTCCTGCACATCAGCCAGCATGTCTACCTGCCCCTCTCTTCCATAGCCCCTACAGTGCCCTTTCCCTTTTATCCCCAGCCAAGACCCCGGTATGAAACTTTGACAAGACACCTTCATGCTCAACTGTGCTGGAGAAGGGGTTTAGTAGCTTTGGCAAGATCCCTTTTGCAGGATGATCTTGGAGAAGAAGGGCTGTGCCAGCAGGGGTGAGGCAGGCCCAGGCCCCTGCCACCACAGGAGGATGCACAGCATCAGCTGGTGTTCCTGACTGGATGAAGCTTGGTACCTGAGACAGCATGGCAGGAGTGGGATGGGCAGAGGGAAGCAGGGCTGTCACTGGGCTGCCAACACAAAGTGGCTGCAGAGACCACTTGCTGTAGAAGTCAGCAGTGCAGTGGTACAGGTTGTTTGTGGGCATTGGTTTGGTACAAGACAGGCAGCAGCCTTCATTCTCATCCAAGCATTTAGGAAGCATTTGCAAGGTATGATGTTAAAAGTGAGTGTTGTATTAACTAAGATATCTAGCATGAAGAAAGTGGCTGAGGTTTGACTTTATGGTCATTGCTATATGTATATATCTATACTTGTTCTTGCAGTCCTTGCAGTCAGAGCAACCATACCTTTAACTCACCCAAGTCAGGCACCTAGCCCACTGTGTTGTTCCCCAGCTTTTTCTGTACAGCACTCCTTACACCTTCCCAAAAGGTAGATCTGAGTAGATAATGATGTTTCAGTATCTGTTGATGCCATGACTAAAATGATGTGTCAAATGTGTTGGACAAGGGCATGTTGATGTGGGAACACTAACAACCAATTCTGATTTATAAAATAAATTATTGTTTTCTATGTAAATTTATATTCATATATCAGGAAGTTGTAATATGTTACATCACAGATAAATACAAAATATGCAATTGTATATTAAAAAAATATAAAATTTTATGTGCAATATAAATTGTGAAGTATATCAGTTATAGTATTAGAAAATCACAGAATCACAGAATTGTTAGGGTTAGAAGGGATGTCTGGAGTTCATCCAGTCCAACTCCCCTGCCAAGGCAGGGTCACCTAGAGCAGATCACATAGGAACAGGTCTAGGTGGGTTTTGAGTGTTTCCAGAGAGGGAGATTCCTTGATGTCCTTGGGCAGTCTGTTCCAGCGCTCTGCTACCCTCAGTGTAAGGAAGTTGTTCTCTCAAGTTGAGGTGGAAGTTCTAGTCTTTTACTTTATGGCCATTGCTTCTTGTCCTGTGTCTGGGCACCACTGAAGGGTCTGGCACCATTCTCTTGACACTCGCCTTTGAGACAGTTTATGTATTGAAGAGATTCCCTCTCAGTCTTCTCCAGATTAAACAGACCCAGCTCCCCCAGTCCTCACAAGAGAGATGTTCCAGACCTCAAATCATCTTTGCGGCCTCTGCTAGACCCGCTCCTGTAACTCCTTGTCTTTCTTGTGCTGAGAAGTCCAGAACTGGACATAGTATTCCAGATGTGGACTCACTAGGGCCGAGTAGAGGAACAGGATCATCTCCCTTGACCTGCAAGCCACACTCTTCCCAATGCACGCCAGGATACCATTGGCCACAAGGGCACTGCCCGCTCACATCTTGTCATCCACCAAGACTCTCAGGTCCTTCACAGAGCTGCTTTCCAGTAGGTCAGACTCCAAGCTGGTGCTTGGGCTTATTTCTCCCCAGGTGCTGGACCCTGCACTTTCCCTTGTTGAACCTCACTAGGCTCCTCTCTGTCCAACTCTCCAGCCTATCAAGTTCTGATGAATGGCAACATAGCACTCAGGTCTGTCAGCCACTCCCCTCAGTTCCCTGTCATCAGTAAACTGATATGTGTTTGTGTTATTAACATATAGCTGAGTTAAATCAAAGTCATTAATTTAAGTAGAATTTTTCAGTGTTACTGAAAGGAATGATTTTGACAACAGTGGGAGATTTAAAAGCAGCCAGCAGTGTTTGGCTGCTTCTCAGAGTTTAGGATGCAAACATATGTAGCAGAGAACTAAAGCTGCATTACTGCATCCCTGCATCACTCCCTCTGAGAATCCAGTCTATGCATTTACTCCAACTATTGTACCTTCTCCTGTGAAACCTGTCCCAGACCAAATGGGGATGGGAACAGAAAGCACCTTGTTATCATCTTAAACTGTATGAGTAATCTGCATCCTCCTTTTTGCATATCTTTCATTTCTCTCTATTTTTTAATTTCTTTTTTAAGATAAACAGATGTCAGAGTGAAGAAAGGAAAGAACACACATTCCATTCATTAACACCTCTCAAAAATATAAAGTAGCTTTTCTTTTTAGCTTTGCATTTTGATGAATAACAACAGCTTTCACTAAGGTCTATCCTAAACAGAAGTAGAGAAATATTTTAGAAGTACTGTGACAAATAGTCTTAGGGCCAGTCCCTAACACTTACTATGCATTACTGTGTGCTCATTTTTATGACCAGCCATTCGTTATGACACAGAAAATTTTTCTGGGAATACTGTCTGTGAATCCTGCCATGATTCTCTGCCACTCCTTCAAGGCTGAGTGTCCACAGTTGCTCTTCCACAGTGGCAATGTACTCAGATAGGCACCTGCACCCATCAAATAATATTACTTATCTGCAGAGTAAGGGCTGTGCCATCTCCTGCCATCTGTGGATTGCCACACAGGTGGCATACATTCAGCAACAAACACATAACTAGAAAGGTCAAGACTCCCCAACTGTATTTTTTTCATCTTTTCTGAAACATTTATATGGAACAATGTTGGTTTTGAGCTGGGTTATCATCTTCCCAATTAATACAGCACTTCAGCAGCACTCATTGTAAGGTGAGATCAAGATTTGCCTAGGAAATCATATAATTCCTAATACTTGAATTTACCTTTCCCTTTAGGAAAGGAAGATAGAATCTATATCATAAAATAAATTATTATTCACTGTTTCACATCCACATCTGAGAGCCAGGCACAGAAAGTGGCAATCACAGCTCCTGTTGCCACCCATTCAGATCCAGAGCGATGCCTGTTAGTGATTTCAAAGACTGAGTCTGGTCTAAGTGACAGCTGCCAGCCCACCACAGTGGCCTCTTGTAAAATGTGTAAATCTGAAAACTACATGTCCCTTGGAATGGAAACACAGGGCACACCCCCAAAAGATCAACCAGTCATGCTGAAACAAAACTATTTCTCTGCAGGCTTAAATGCCACTGCCTAGCTGAAGAGCAATTACATGAGGAAAGAATGCAGAAATGTAATCAGAGCTGAAATAGTTTGAGAAAACAGAAAGTGAAATAAAATCAGCCTAAGTCAACACAGAATTGTTGCTCTACTTCAAAACTCCTATGACTTTTCCATGCCAAATAATTTCTTAAAAGTGACATTTTCTTACAAAAGATTTTGATTTTTTTCTGTTCCTTCAGAATTTTGAAACTGTTCTACTTTCATCCTGCCACACCACCTCCCAGGGAAAACATTGCAGTGCCATTGCTCTAGGATCTGCAGTGCACTGCTCCATTGCTTCCTTTATTGATACATGTCCGGAACATGCTTCCCCATGAGCCTGCTTGGATACATGTTCCTCTGGTTTCTCACCTGTGAGGCTACAACTTAGCTGTGCCCAGAAATCCCTACTGTGGGTTTGGCAGACACTGTTATAATGAGGACATCTGACAAAGTCATTGGGTTCCCTCCTAAATGTCCCATATTTCACTCACTTCTCTTTTCAGTCTACCCTCAAAGTGTGGATAGCTGGGTGGCCTCCCTGTCCCTCTTCCCTGCTTCACTGGGTATAATGAAGCATGTTGTTTCCCGTCTCCAGCATGACCATGGGGGACTCCTTAGGATTTCTGTGCCTCTGAGCCTGATGACCCTATCCTTGGCTGTCCTTGGCCTTGCCTCATTCAGCTGTGAACCAGCACTGATGACTCATCTTTAAAGCTATCAGGACAGCCCTATTCTCTTACAGCTCCACCCCCTTCCTCGTAACCCTGTTGGCCCATACAGATGCCTGCAAGTGAAGGGATCTGTCCTGGCTGCTTATATGGTACTGTCTCATTCTGGCTGCATTGCTGGGAATTAGAAGATTCCATCGGATAGACTGGGATGGGGAAGAAACATTTTTTAGATTTCACACTCATGATATAAATAAGAGAATTATTCCAGGGGTTCTCTGTGTTTGGGGTGGGTGAGTAGGGAGATTTCAAATATCAATTATCCAATCTTTGCCCAGATAAACGTCTACTGAATTTTGTGAAAGAATAGCAGAAGACTTTATTAAGTGTATTTGAATTTTGGGAGTTTGTGATTAGCTCCTTTTCAGAATAAAAGAAGAATAATAGAGACCAAAGGTGTGCCAAAACAATAATTTTCTACAAATAAGATTTTATCCTACTGCTGCAGGCTGAGACAAAAATCTCTTTTGAAGGATACACCACCCCAGTATTCACCATACCCCACTATTCAGCAGCCCAGGCATTCCTGAGAAGCCTTACAGCTTTTATCCCAGAACTGCTTTTATACATTTTTTAGTAAAAAATTAATTGTCATGTTAACCTGACACATGTATGCCCATCTAAGTACTAATATGGGAGCTGCTGTGAAACAGAATACACATTTAGGCCAATTCTTTCCATCACAAGCTGTCAAATACAAAAGTATTGTGGAAAATGTCAAGCAGCTACAGCATCATTGCAATATAGTTAATCGGTCTAGCCTAACTTTTGCACATAACCTGATTACACATCACATTCTTGAGAGAAAGGATGAAGAAGAAAGCCGGATGATACTGTCTTCACCCTTTTCTAGTTTTCAGAGAAGAATGATTGCTTTCTGAGTTGCCGACAGCTGACAATTAACATAATTTCTGTAGGCTCAGCTTTGGTAATCTTTGCCATCCCCTGCTCTCAGAGGAGAACCTGCACATGCAGTCATTACTCTGACCTGGACCTTTAGTCTTTAAAGTGTGGCTGTTCTTTACAGTGCTGTCTTGCTTTTGTCAGAAGGTCTGAACACAACACATAACATACCCCGAGCTTTTCCAACTGAGAACAGACAGACTCCTCAGCCAAACCAGGATATCAAAAGTAAAGATTAGTCCATATGAGGCCTCGGTGTTGATGGCCCCTTTCTTTCACCAGCCTCAAGAACTATGTGTGATTAGGCATCTCACAGTCCAGGGGCTGCAATTCATCATCACCCCCTATGCATCAGCCCTGAGATCACTGACTGCTCCTGCACTCCTCTCCACCCTCCTGTGTTTGATCCCTTCTCTCTCATCATCCTCTGACAGTTCCCATCTTTCCCTCTCAGGACTGCTGTTATTTATTCCATGGTGGAGCTGTGAGGGGGGGCTGAAGGATCAAGAGGGAGGGAGCTCTCAGGCTGTAGGACTCGGCAGAGCCAACAACACGGGCCCTTGGCAGCTGACTAAAGCAAACACATTACAGTGGTACAGTTCAGAAGAACAGAGGGTCAAGCTGGGCTATAAGGAGGTGGAGGGAAGCTGTCTCGTTCTCAGCACGAAATCTGGCAGCTCTGTAAACCAGAGTGCATGAAACAGCCTGGTGAACTATTTCCCCCCCAAGCATCTCGGCCCCCTGTTAGGAGCTACCTCACACGACCTCCACCAGCTTTTACACCACAACCAGTCTTGCTGTGTGTCTGAAAATCCCACCTGCTTGTCAGAATGAGAAACACTTCCTCAGTATGGGGAACTGAGACCAAAGCCTTCGTTCTCTTATGCCTCCAGTAGCAGGCTGCCTCCAATGGCTGGGCTTGAAATTCAGTTGATCCGGGTGTTGCCTGTCTTTTGTCAGTCTGTTTCTGCCTGTAGAAAATAGTGCTGCTGGTAACTTCTGCTGCTCATTACCTCTGACAGCTGCATGGACTGATGCAATCTGCCAGATTGGATTTTACAGCAGCAGCTCACAGCCACCTTTGGAAAATCCACCCACCAACATTCTTCAGGAGCTTAGGCAGCCTGGCAGAGGAAAAAAATCATGACACTGATACTATTTCCATGCCCATGCTTTACATTTACAGGTCTATGGGCACCTCAGGCTTTCATAGGAGCAGTTAAATGACTTGTTCCGAAGGGCTGCACGGCTCAGGAGGACTCCCTGATGGGAACTGTATTGACTAGGGCAGAGACCACTGTTCCACTGGTTCTGCCCTGAACTTCATTTGTGACCCTTTGTCCCTGCTTCCACTAAAAGCATATCAATTTCCAGCTTTTCTGTATATAGTTTACAAATCTCGATTCAGAGGTTTGGCTGTCCTTTGCCCCATCTCTAACACTGTTATTATTGCTTGTGTGTAGATCTTTTTTATGGGTCATTCACTAGAGAGCACATGCATTTCTAACTGATCTCTTGCCACCACAGATATCCAAAAAAATTGGTGTGTTTCACAGTCTTGCTTTTAATGCTGATTGCCTCCATAATAAAGAATGCTTCTGGGAAAAAAAAAATTAAAATTCCTGTCTCTGAATTCCTTTTTCAAGGACCTCACATTACAGAGAGGAAAATTAAGGACACACTCTATACCATTAGAAAACATCCATTAAATAAAGCTAAAATTGAAGCTAAAATCACTTTCTTTTAGTGACTGCATTTTATGTGGCAGCATCATCCCCTTGGTGAGCTCTCAGAATGGGCTGCCCATTGGAAATCCGAATGATGCCTCAGCTTAATCTTTAAACATCCAGTTTTATCTGCCTAACAAACCCATTTAATCTGTGAGTTATGTAATCTGTATTACAAAGAAAAAAAAAAAAGAAAAAGAATGAAGACTCAAGAGGAACACAAGCAGAGTTTATAGAGAACTCCAAGGTTACATTGCTCTTTATGGAATAAATGATCCATCCATTCAGCTTGGAACAGGGTAATTGCAAGGGACAGCATAGATAAAACATCAGAAAAATATGTCTTTCTACTTTTAGAAGAAAAGTACTTTTAGATAGTACTAAAAGTATTACCTACTAATAGTAGGTAGTACGTTTACTACCCGCTCTATTAATGACATGAATAACCCTATAAAAACATATTAATTTCCTCCTTATTCTCCATTCTCTTATTTGATACCAATTATCTCCTTCTGTGGGACACACAGCCACTCCACAGACAATAAGTGGTCACTGGATGTGAGAAAGAGAATGGCAACTGGTTTTAGCTTTCTAAGTACAGCCAGCTTCACAGCTAGGCAGAATCAGCTGCAGTCATCAAGCTCTACCTTCAGGTAGGAAAGCATGGGTCCAAGAAATGTTCCACAAGATTGTGCTAGGGCATGATGTTCTGGTTTGATAGCTTTTCCTTGTCTTTAGTTATTAATTCTGTATTTCTGTGTCCACAGCCTTAATATTGTTTTTTTTTCATCCTGACTAGCACAAAAAGCACAAAACATCATGGGTGTGAAAATAGGTTTCTGTGGAAGCCTATTAAAAAAGCTCTCCCCATCCAGAAGAAAATTCTGCCAATTAGCCAATGTTAATGTGTTTCATTAATGTGTGGTATTGTTTTATCTTTGCAGTGAAATTGCTAAGCAATGGCACATGGAATGTGAGAGGGGAATAACAACACTCTAAACAACACATCCAAGTTCCTACAGGTTAATGGTTATTCCTTTCTCAAGGATCACAGCGGAGTTCAGCTTACATTAGAATTTTCCTAATTATGTGCAGATTTATAGCACCCCAGTTCTGCAGGTAGATTTATAAGAGCTTGAGGGAGATGACGGACTGTTATATTTGCTCAAGTATTCTCACATTTCCTACTGCTGAGATGGATAATGCCAATGCATATTTCTGCACTACATTATGGAAAAAAGGCTTGAAAAATCTGTGGGTTTCGCCAAAACTGTTGTTGAGCAAGACAAAAAACTAGAGTACACTAAAATGTGACATGCTTTCATCCAGATTTTAGAGTTTACTTGGACCTGTGTCAGATCTTTCTCTGATTACAGACCATGCAGGGAAAAATGAGACCCCACCCCTTTCTAGCGATGTTATAGGTGAGATGTGGAGACTTGTGAGATTATTAACAGAAAACTGTCTCTGTGAGATAAAGGATTATCTTCTCAGAATAAATCTGTAGGTCAGAGGCTATGGTTTGATGCCTGCCTTTGACACAAGACAAGTTTTGCATCTCAGAGAATTTACAGATTAAATGCTCACACTCCCTTCAGTCAGAGCCATTCAGCCCTGTGCCTTGATAAAACTTTTCCTTAATCTTTCCATGCCACTGTACCCCCACCAATAAAAAGGGATTGCACCATCTCTTGCTCATCCTGGTTACTGATGCTCAGACAACTGGTAGGAGAGATGTCACAATGTTCCCAGGTGCCACATGCCAACAGGGAGGATCAGCTGTCCAGACAGTGAATACATCCATGGTGCCTTGGTGTTGGCAGCCAGCATTGTCAGCAAATACAAATTACAGAAAGAAAGGTCTGGGACCAGCTCTTCCCAGCTGTCAGACCTTATTCAGCAGCCCTCAGCAGCTGGAAGCCTCAGTTAATCAGCCAGAACAAGAGGGCTTCTTGCTGCTTAAAAGAGTTGAAGTGCTGTAAGGGCATCTGCCAGACATGGGTAAATATGCCCTACAAAGTACTGCAGTGCTTGTTGCAAAACCAAGGTGCCATCTTTAATCTATTCTTCTGAAAGAAGAGTTTCTTCTTTTTCCAGCTGCCTACGGCTTCTCTGGAACAAAAATTACCCTCACAACAACTTGTAGACTAGATTTATGATCTGGGTGAGATTCAGACTTATAAATAATTTTGATCCTTCCAACTGTAAAAGAGCAAAAGGTCACTTACCCATCTCCCCTACTGGTACTGGTAAAAAAGAGTTATAAGTATTCCTGCCTATTACATGGTATGTTTCCTTTTGACCTCTGGACACAGTCCACATTTTTTTATTTTTTATTTCTCATCCTAGGACTTCTAATCATATTTACCACCAGTATTTTAAACTCTGCTTCAGTCTTGTTGGACTGAAATAATTTTGCAATGACATTTATTGTCTTTAAGCAAGCTTTCAAAATTTAACACTTGCTCAGAGGTAGGTAAGATAAATGCCATTTCACATGCTTTCACAAAGATAAAAATTATTGGCAATCATCTGTTTTGTTTGTTGATTTGGCTGAAGCACTGATCAAGAACATTTTAACTTTAGTACTTGTAGTGTAGATAGAAGCCTGACTGTAAATAATATTTGTCTTTATTTTTTAGTAATCTAGGCTTCGGTAAGGAAAAGGTCATTATAGGCTGGTTTTGGGGCTATTGATTGAGTTAATTTAAATTACTAACTGGTTAAAGTGGCTAGTATTCTTGTAGAAATTGTATTTGTTGCAGAGAAGAAACCAGGAGTTTATTATCAAGCCTACCATCTGGACACAGGGCTCTAATAAACAGAACCTCCAGGTGCAGTTGCCATTTCTGAGTCTGCTATTAGAGGGAAACTGTGATGCCTCACTGCTGGTGATTGCCCACCTTTTAATGGTAGCTCTGAGTTCACTACATTGGGCCCATTTCATTAGACATAAACTTGTAAGGCCTAGAGGTGCCTTGTTACTGCTGGTCAGCATGGTTTTTTCCTCATGAAACACTAGTTTAACTTAGATTCCATGCCTGGCAGAGACTTGAGGTTCTTAGGAAAAGAATCCTAAGTGAGTGGGCATATTTTAAGTTGTGTACATTGTGCTTTAGTTTTTATTAGCATCCCTTTTGAGCCTTGTTGAAACTTCACAGAACAATGCATTGGAGCAGGAATGGCAATTATAGTTGCTAGCAAGGCAGTGGTACCCCTGCTAATGATCACTATTTGGCTCCTGCTACCCTGATATTGCTTTCCTTAATGAGGAAATCAAGAGGATATTAAACTGAATTTGTATTGACTGTTGTAGGAGACCAGAGTATCTCTCTGGGTCTCCTGGATGNCCTTCTTCCAAGCACGGGCAGTGAGAAAACAGCTGTTCACCACCATCCAGGATTATCTCAGAAGAGATATCCTGGCAACTGGCATCCCTGGGTGGGCTCGAAAAAACCCAGAGGAATTCGGAAAAAATCCATCCAAGAAGATAAGAAGACTGCACGAGACCGCAACACAGCCACCTATTCTCCAAAGACGACTCAGGCAGAGGAATCCCGGGACCTCACCTTTGAACCGCTAGTCAGAGTCAGGGAAACATCTAGATTGTGTCTAGAGGAGACAGCTTGGTAAGAATACCCCAAAATCAGAGACATAGGCAACCTATCATCCAAGGAGAAAACACATATATTAACCTCTCTACAGAGAGTGATTGAAAATGCCTCAAAAAATATCCCTGAGGCAGAATTAAAAGAGCTTTTAATTTGGGTACAGACAATTAATCCTAATTTACAAGCAAATCTGCTATTTGATACAAGTTTCTAAGAACATATAAACATAGAACTATATAAATACACTACAAAAAGGGACAAAATAGCTGCGAAGCTGCTTCCAGTGAGTCGAATCATGATGGAAGCGATTTCAAAAAACACCGTGGAAAAACTCGCTCCTATTTTGTCCAAATCAGAACTCACAATGAAAGAAGGGGGGCAGACAGTACCCTGTCAACCCCTGCAGACTGAGTAACCCTCTAGACACTTTTCTTTGGAGATAATAATACATTATTTTAGCCAAAGGCTGACAGCAACTGCTGTTCAAATATTGAGGTAACTCACATTAAGGACTCCCACACAGAAACCTGATTTGCTGTTTTGTGTTTACGTACCAGGTCTCAGTTGGTGTGTGAGAGCTCTCAAGCATCAGTAAGAAACATGGTCACAGGGTACAGGAAAAAAAAATATCATTATATACAGAAAAAACTAAAACTGTGATCTGACAGTGACTTCAGCAATCCTTGTCCCAGCCTCTGTTTGCTGTGATAGGTATGTATGTGCTTGGGCACGTGTGCATAGGAGAGAGAGCATGTGACCCCAGAAGCACAAGAATATATATGTTTTGTTCAAAAACAGGCTACAAACAGCAGGTAGAAAGCCATAGGGAAGTTGTACAGCAGTTTGTCTTTTCAGCAGGGACTCTTAATCCACAGACACACGCACATGAGTTATATAAAAAACCAGCTTTGAATCCCACCTGTTATTGGTGTTAGAAAATGTGCATATGAAACAAATCAAATCCTGACCTGCTCTGCAGCACAAGTCCTTCTGTTTTTCCAGGAAAGCTTTGAGGAAGGCTCCTGGTGTTGGCTAAAACAGGCATCTAATGTTTAAATGTTATAATCTATAAATGTTCCAGGTTGATAACTGGCTGATGTCATCACAGAGTTCTTGCAAAAGGACAGGAGTGCAGCTCCTCTGAATATTAGGACGCTTTTTGATTGCTCAGTTATTTTCGTGGGGATTTAAAAAGGGAGTGCAAATTTTTAGTAGATATTGAACTCTAGATAAAGTGCTTCGACTGAAGAGATATGGTGGACAAACTTTTGTTTCCTGAAATTTCTATGTTTTACTGAAAATTTAGGGGTTTTTGGTTTTGTTTTATCAAGCTCTCCTACAAATTTTAATTATAAAGGTTGGGTAAGAGTTCAAGATCTGATTCACAGATTTGCCTGTCACAAATGACTGTTAACATGTGCTCACTTACCTACCGTGTTTTTATCAAAAAGACTTTTACCTTAATCTGAAAAACTACCAGCATTCCAATAATGTTGTCTGTCCCTAAGCGCACACATGAGCCTTCTGTAATCACATTTTTATTGAGATGTCTTGTCAGGTGGAGTCTGAGGCAACCCAGTCACAGATGACCAGAGAGTACAGTATCAGATTTAAAATTCATAACCAGAAACTAGCTTTTGACTAGAAACAGCTAGGATGGAGGCAACTGCAAAAAGGGTCTGGAAACTTGCACTGGAATAGGGGTTGGAGGACTGCAAAAACTTAGTGCTGCAGCACACAGGGTAACAGGTGGGTGGGCTTTTGAGTTATGGTGGAGAGGAGGATTTCTATGCAGAAAATAATCCCATTCTTACTAGGACAGTTTCAGTCCCTGTGAGAAAAAATAAAAAGAGAAAAGAATATTTGAATCCATAAGAAGGAAAGGCTATCCTTTGAAATGATTATATCCAGATAAGGAAAATCAGAAGTACAGATGTAGATGAACCCATCTACTCCCAGGAAAGAGGCTTGAAGATAATTCTGGTGTTACCTTGCATGACAGCTTTTAATTACAGCATGTTAATTGCTGTAATCTCAGTAAGAAATTCATCTTCCAAAACCACTTCCAGCAAGCCAACCTGACAACTTTCCTTTGGTTTAATTTTTTACATAAGTGCCAATGAGGGGAATAGTAGCATTCCCTCTTCCACCAGTACACTTCTGCAGCACAGGTGTATGTTAAGAGCAACATTTTTAGTACTAGAAAGCATCTTCCACTCTAATCTGTACCTTAGAAGAAATCCTAACTCAGATTTCATGGAAAATCTTAGGCAAAGGTGGGCTTATTATGGGCATGGACAAGTAATTGACAAGGATTAAAAAAAAATGGCTAGGGATGTTCTTGAGAAGTTATGAATATTTTTAGGAAATCCATATTTGGAGCCAAATAATGAGATTTGAAAACATTTCTACCCATCTCTGTGGTAGGGGTTGATGGCAAGTTTTATGTCTGTTTTAGTATGAGACACATTTCAACATTCCATGGGATAAAGAAATCGTATAAACATGGCATTTACTGTAAGCATGGACTTGAAGAGCACCGGGAGAGAAATATACTTGTACACTATGGCACCTGAATATTATCAGGAAGGAAGCTTCAAAGGGAATATAAAACAGTAAAGAAGTTGATTTTTCATTTCTTCTGAACAGACTCCAAATTTATCATGACAGAACTTGGTATTCCCTTCTATGTTGGGGCTGCTTCCACTAGTACAAAAATCAGGAAAACAACAAGTATAGCTTAGAAGACCACAGATGTGTGACTAAGATTTGAGTACACATTTTAAGTATTCTGATTTGGAGAAGAGTGTTAGATGAGCACAAAAAGACAAAATTCAGGTCATGCTGACATTAAATACGTGAATAAGGCAGAAAATCCTTATTGCCAAAGTTTGAAAAAAGACACTAAATCAAGGAAAAAGAAAAAAAAAGGAAGTCAAATATTAAAAATCTGAGTAATGAATGCCAGAAAAGTGACATACTCCCCACCCTCCCCAACTTAGAATCCAACTTGATAAAAGATAATTCATCAAATTAAATGATTTAAAATATAGAAAAAAAAAACCAAACCCAAAAAACACTGGAAAGGATAATATGTGATGGAATGCAAGATGGAAAAATAGTCAACACACATCATTTGAGCTCCTTCTTTGTGTCCCAGATGATCAGTAAAGGATTATATTACATTACCTGTGGAGAACTAAATAAGTCAATAGGCTGATAAATCTGACAAGCTGGGAAAAATTTGATAAGCTGTCTGAATAGGTGTAAATCCAAACTGAGCTCAACATCAGTGGAAAGAGTTTTAACTGGTTTAGATCTCTGCACCTGTGTTTCTGTGCTTGAGCCATCACAACAATGTTTCTTCTTAAATGTGAGTATCTTTGGCAGCTCTCATGAAAAGTTTTGCTAATGAAGCTGTTTCTGAAGAAGTTAATGGACAGGAAAAATGATTCCCTATAAAGATATGTATAGGGATCATTTACTCCCATTATTGCAATAAGCAATAGCATTGTCATAATACCAAACCAAAATGTTTACTATTGCTAAAAATCTCCAAGTTCTATATCAATTATTTTATCTTGAATGCATCACTATTATAAACAGTTTTTCCACTGTACAGGTTATTTCATAGGGCCATGACATAAGAAAGCACTTTTAAGAAGAATATAAAGAAGAATATAAATGCAGTTTCTTCTGCAGCTTTCCTGTCATCAAAGTTTTATTTAAAAGTTGGGACTTTAAATTTCCCATCTATTTGAAATTTCACATTTCTTTCACTTTCAGTCAATGTCTACTGCTGTAGCTAACAAAAGGGAAAATTCATTCAAAATCTTGGGTTTAGTGGATTAGGAAATATAGTTGCTGAATCTTGGAATATATTAGAGAATCACACAGAAACACAGAATATATTAAGGTGGAAGGGATTCATAAGGATAATCAAAGTCCAAATCCTGGCCCTGTGCAGGACACCCCAGGAGTCACATCACATCCCTGAGAGTGTTGTCCAAAAGCTTCTTCAACTCCTGTCTTGATGCTGTGGCCACTTCCCTGGGGAATGTGCTCCAGTGCTCAACCTCTGTGTGAAGAACCTTTTCCTGATATCCAGCCTACCCCTCCCATGACACAACTTCAGACCAGTTCCTTGGATCCTGTCCCTGGCCACCACACAGCAGAGATCAGTGTCTGCCCCTCCTCTTCCCCTCATGAGGAAGCTGTAATTGCAATGAGGTCTCCTCTCAGCCTCCTCCTCTCCAGTCTGAACAAAGTACCCTCAGCCACCCCTCATCTCAAGGCCCTTCACCATCTTTGTTGCCCTCCTTTGGATGCTCTCTAGTAGTTTAATATCTTTCTTATGAAGAAAACAACTTCGTTATTGTTAATTACCTTCCATGATTTTTCCAAATCCAAATCTACTCTTGGATGAGGTTTGTGGATGAATACTTGGGAAAAAAATAACAAAACCCAGGTGGAAATAACACCTTCCTTCTGCATTCTCAGCCTCTAGGACTGGATTATGAGAATGCTGAAAAGTACACTGAATCTTTTTCTGAAAATTACCATCTTTGCTCAGATGGTAATTTCAGTAGAGGAATTGCTATAGTACCTTCAGTTTAAAACCAATTACAGACAGACAGACTTGGTATCACTATAGCAGTTTTCAACAGCCCTTGATGTCAGTTTTACAGTAAAAATTTTTAGCAGACCTCACTACTGGCATAAAATCTCTCCTTCAAATTGATAAATACTCAGCAAGGTAGAAGCTGTGATCAATTTCCCACAAGCAGAAAAGGTAAGGGGAAAAGTACGTGAGAAAATATCCAACCTGGATCCAAAAAGCCAACAAGGTTTATCAGTTCCCAGTACATCTCTTAGTGTGCTTTAACGTGCACCATGAAGTAGTCTTTGAGCATGCCATCTCTATGGTGCATTTTTTTTTTCTGGAAAAATAGGGGGAACTAAAGGGGGCAACTAAATGGGGGAAAATAAAGGGATACACACTCTAAATGGCTGTGGCTGTTCAGCCTCTGAGACTAGCCTGGAGCTAGTCCAAAATCAACAAGTTCAGCACCAGCTCTACAGACCTGCTCTCTTGCCTTATCCTTCCTGCCAAGAAGGGTATTTGGTATTGTCAAAATGCCACCTGTATGGTGGCACTCCCTGCTCGTGAGAGCATTTCCACTCTCTCTGGTCAACCTGATGCTGACAGTGTCACCACTAAATTTCTTGTTCTATTCTGAGAAACAATCACAACTTTGCCGAAATACCCATTGCAATCAGACTGCTTTTTCTTGAACTACTAGTTGGCTTGATTATCTAGGAGCTTACAGCCTGGATAGCCTCACCCTTGGCAGTTCCCAAAAAGCCTCTGCGTTCCTTTGAGTTTATTGACAAGTTTGCCAAGCCTCCAGTCACATTCTTCTACATTTTTGTTTTCACTTCTGCTTACCCTTGCTTCTACTGGGGCTGAAATTGTTGCCAAAACTCCCAGGTTTGCATTTTTCACTCTTTGTACCATCCCAGTAAGAGAATGTCGTCGCATGGCAACACAGTGCAAAGCCTTCATTTAGGGAAACAGAACAGTCTAGCTAAAGGCTATTTCAGCCACACACAGGTTGATTTTTGTGGAGAAGAGTAGACAGAAAAAAGGGAAAATGTCCACAAATCCCACAATCCTTTATTTGGAAGAATGGCTTTTAAATGAAGTCAAGCAGTATCTTGTTTTATCATTCATTTATTTAGCAAAGAAAGGAATGAATTCAAATACCTCACACAATGAACACATATTATTCCCTGATATCAAGATGCAGATTCGCTTGTGAACAATTTTAAATGAATCTGGTGTTTTACTATTGAAGTAATCTTGTACTGTGCATGGATTTGTGCAGAAGCAATACATTTTTGGGCTCAATTCTGTAAACACATAAAAATAAGTAACTTCTTACATCTATACCATTGGTCTCAGTGTGGTTATGTATGTGATGAGGAAAATTATACTCAAAAGCCTAGCTTATGCCAACCTAGGCATGGAAATGACACTGAAAATTAGAAGTATATCTCTCTAGGCTCACTGCAGTGTTGGTGGAGAGACACAAGCCCTCATCAGAATATAACTCTGCCCATCTAAGTATGTTCTCCTGGACAAGACATAGATGATGCTGGTGGCAGCTACAATTAAAATTGGCCAGACGCCTCAAGCAGAGCAAGATAAGCTTGGACCAAATCGTTTACAGAATTGATCTCATACAGCAAAGCCATTATGTATACAATCAACATTAGGAATGTGCTCATGTGGCGCTGATTTTATTAAAACTGGTCCCACATTTAAAGAAGTGAATGTATTCATTCTATAATTATGAGGGAAAAAATACTGAAGCATTTAATCCTATTAACAATTTGCTTACATCTGGGACCTCTTACATTCTTTTCTGGTTTGAACAGCCATATGGTCTCATGCTCTGAGAAATTTCTTCACTAACATAAGTGCTTCAGTAGCTCTTGATTTGTTTGTTGGCATGGTATTTTCCCAGAGTCCGGTGTGGATCTCTGGTAGAGCTAACTAAATGCACAGTATCCTACATCCATGTGAGACTTTAATCAGTACTGCTTAATAGCCTGGAAAGCAAAGCCATTTAAGCCCCATTCTTTCTTCCACTCTTTTATGAAATTCCTAATCCTAGTAAAAAATCTCTTGATTAGTTTTAGCCAAACCACACTGCTTCAACATCAGGTGACTGCAAATGACTGGAAAACATCTACATAGAGTAACTTAAAAAGGCCATAAAGATGATCAGACCCAAATCAATGTATAAGATATATCTGCAAGCACAGAAGTCCATTTTCTAAGCAACCAAGGAACACAGGCTATGATCCAGACATAAAAAAAATAAGCACAAAAAGTGTACTCTGGCATAGCAGTACTTTGAGTTGGCCAATGGGTCTATAAACCGTGCAGGATGTGACTGGCAACCTTGTTTCCTCCTCCCTCCACGCAGCAATTAAGAGAATTTCCATTTATCTGCCAAACTGCTTTCAAAACAGAGAAGCATTTTAAAATTTATGCAATCAGTGTAAACATGATTAGTAATATTAACTAATGGCATCAGAGGTAATATAACTATTTATCCAAAATAGATCACTTTATCCAAGTGAAAGATGAAGGATATTTAAGCATGGCATTTGATTAGCAAGGGACTTGATTTTCCCTTTCAAAGAACAATGTTTTCATAACCATATTTTATCCTAGAGAAAATTTGAGAGCTTTCAAGAAGAAATGGACATTGTTTAATAGGGGACTTGGCAGTGCTGTCTTAATTGTTGTACTCGATCTTAGACATCTTCCAACCGAAATAATTCTATGAAATCTGCTTTTTCAGCTTTTTAACCTATTTTAGAAAAAAAATCTAAATAAAGTAAGTTCAAAATTACTAGAAACTGCATTTTGCTCCATGTACTAGAAAAAGCTGAACTAAAGTACCTGGGCAGCTACATAGAATTCAGAAGATGAAAATACTGATACAGGCAGTGCATCTGTGGTCCTTTAAAATTACCTAAGGGACAAACATCAAAAGCCTTTAAAACCTGTTGTCTCACAACCTAGCTTGACAAGGAGATCTTGCCATCAAGTTTTTCTCATTTAAGTGCTGTGGAACTTTGATGTTTACCCTGCTGCTTCAGATAGAGTTTTGAATATTTTTCTACCTGTGATATAGAACAATTAAATAGAGGAAGCTAAATGACAAAGAAAAAGAATTAAAAGAAACACTTTCCTGACATGTTGGCATGGCAGCTGCTCAAAGATCTGGAACACCTGAAATACTCCTTTAGGAGAGGGAAGCTTGAGCAGACTGAACATCTGCTAAATGGACTTCTACCTATGATCATGCAGACTTAAACTAGGGTATTATTATCACATATATAACATGTATCTAACATATCTATTTATCCATGAAAAGAATGAAAAATAGATCACTATAAAGACAGACGTGCCTCAAACTACTGAAGAGTTAGGGAAAAAGAAAGTAATTTCAGTAATTTTAATTTTAAAAAGGTAAAATAAAAGTACATAGTTCAAATATTTTAAAGATATTGGTCTCAAAACTAATAGTCTAAATATAAAATCCAGAAGTTGGACTAATGTGCTCTTAGTACAGGGGCAGAAAGGAACAAGGTTTCTCATACGTGTGTATGTACATGTGCTGCTTTTTCTTGGCAGTAACAACAATATAGGTTTCATTTTATCTTATTTAAATATAAAATTTATCTTTTGGCATGAACACTAACTCAAATACCATACTGGTTATGATTTGGGGAGTTTTTCTCCTCTTTATTTCTTACAAAGAAAATTTTATCTTACCCAGGGCATTCAGCTAATTTATTCCTGGAAAACCAAGTCTAATGTACAGTGAAAAATCACAAATTATAGAGACTATCATTATTATACTTTCTGGAGATGAGCTGGTGTGAAGGTGAGGTGCTTTCATAACAGGGAGAACTATTCAGGTGGAAAAAAATAGGCAGCTGATCTTAATTACTTTCACAGATAGTAAATGTGTGTTCATTTGACTGCATAGCATTTTAAAGACCACTTTGAATTTTTTCATTTTTCTGTAAAACAGATTGGAAGCATAGTGCTACATTCAGATCGATCCCCATTCAAAAATGTAGCTCACTGCCATGAGTAGATACAGTATTAACCATTGCCATGGAAGTGTTAATTGGTACTTTTTGATTTTTTTTTTCATACGTAGTTGTGAATCATTATAATCTGTACATGTTTTTCTCTATTTGTCTATCATACCATAACCTAATTAGCACGGGCTCTAAACAGAATGGAAACATTTCCACTCTGCTTCTCCTTGCATACATCCCTAGTATTCTAGTGCGACGTTCTTTGCTTCTAGCAAGAAAATAAAAGCCTAGTTCTTTAACCCTTAATATTCACTTTTAATTTCTTCTCACAAGCTTCTGAGAATAGCAAATGCTTCCTTGCCACTATATACTCTGTAAAATCTGAGTCAAATCCCTGCAATTTTCTTTTTAGTTATACATATGGAATTTCAGATACAAAAATAAAAATGTCATGAATGTGGGTGAAAACAGACAGAACAAAGAAAAATGGTATAAAACTTTGTGTTTCCTCATCTACCACTACAAAAGGAATTAAAACTGATAACTTAAAACTCAAATAGTATTTTAAATATTTACATCAATGAAGTCCAACAAGATCATCACTTGAAACACTGTAAGAATGTTCCTCTAGGGGCTGGCGGCTGCAGGTCAGACATAGCAGCAAGATGAGACAGCCCTTTGCAAATGTATCTATATTCTCTGAGCCAGCTTTGTTTGTTGGACACATGCACATAAAGCAAAAGCTGGAAAGAAAACAGCAGACCTATGATTATGCCTACATGCCCCCAAGAGCCAGAGCCAGCACACAATACACGGTGCAGCTGCGCTGTTCTGTGGCCAGCCGGGTGGCGAGTGCCACAGCCACCAGACACAGGTGTGTCCCACGGGCATGCAGCAGGGAGAGGAAGCCTGCGGAACGCCACAACAAACCCGCGTGCTGCAGCAAGGCTGGCTTACTAAAGACACAGAGAAAAACCTCCCAGTGTGCTCCTCCCATCTGCCCTCCTCCCCCAGTCTCCCTGCAGGACATGCCCTTCCACACCCTTGCAAAAATTAAACTGAGCAAGGTGAAGGCTTTATGTGACTGGGCTCGGCTTGCACCTGTAAACCATTGACCCTGGAAGTGTCCTGGTTAATTACAGGATTGTATCCCTCGGTACAACCTTAGTACTTCTCTGCACTCTGAGCAGCTGAACTGCAGTCAGAGTGATTTACAGCCCAGGAAGATCAACCTACAGAGCCCAGAGCTGCTGCAGAGGATCACTAAACCACAACATTTCTTCTTGTCATCCCCAGCACCTTGTGAGCTCTTTTTGGCAGTGTGAGCTTCAGGAGACTGCAAGAGAGGGCTAACAGCAAAGCCCCCTTTTTTAAAACCCAAGGAAATAAAAGACAACGCCTAAAAAGAAAATTAGATTTGTACTCCTGGCACAGGTTTAAGGGGCAACATTATTATTTCTTTTCAAAACTCTGGAATTACTTAGTCACTTGTTAGAGAAGTATGAGTGGAAGTTTATGAAACTGAGCGAAGCAATGCAATCCTCATGAGTGGTCCAGCAACACTAAGGGGCTACAGCTGCCCCTGACACTGAAGGCCAACCTTGCATTATGCAAAGAAAATATCATGTCACAAACAGGCGGTTTGGGCTTCTGGCATCAATGGGACATTGATGGCTTGGATCGTGCTTGAAATGTCTCTGAACTTCATCTCTGAAGCCTCAATCACATGAGCACTTGAGTAGCACAGGCCTTGGGGACTGGGGAGTTACAGGAGGCCAGAAAATACACAAGCCCATTAGTACTCATCATAATTATTGAAATCTGTAAAATAGGTATTAGAATAAGTCTTTGCAGTAAGATGTGGATTGAAGTATTTGTTTCTCTCCTCTAGAATCAGGTTGTTTTTGTTAAATGCCTGGGAAGAAAAAAAAAAAAATCAGAAAATGAAAAGGACATAGGAAAAGTAACTACTAAGTGCTCTTTCACCAAGGCAGTTTTTGTGGCAAATATCTGTGTATAGTAAGCCAGTCAAAAATGCATTGAGAAATACCTGTATATTTACAGAAAATTGCATTTGAAAGTATCTTCTTACGTAATAACATTCCTACAGAAAGCAATTTCACTTAATAAAGCCAGGCATTTCCCCCCCCCAATATTACAAAACCAATTTTATGATTCTATGAATATGTCTTAATCGTATATATGCAGTCCTTCCTATTAGGAGTCACTGTCTTCTTACTGAATAAGTATTATTTTCTCTTTATTCCTTAATTCCTGTCTTAATTCCCTGATTTTCAAGTGGCAGAAATATCTGAAGGCTTTAAGAGCATAAATCCTATTTTTTAAAAAAGTAATATGGATATTTAGAATATGAATTTTCAAAGCACCGGGGTTTGTTTTTTTGTTTCTGTGTCTATCTAGAGAGATGATGTGGAATTTGAAAAAGCTTTAAATTAGGTCCGTATTCCACTGCTGACTAGTAGATTCAGACTTTTCTTGCTGTTTTTAACGGTTTTCATTAAAATGTCTTTAATTAGAAAGAAAAATGCATAATTTAAGAACTGGATTATCCAGGTAGGATTTAAGAAAAATCCTCATTTACAAAAAAGCTTTGCAGCTGCATGAATAAACTTTGTAATCCAAAGATACTGAACTAGTTATTTTCAGAATGCACATCCTTCCTTAATTCAGTGGATCCAAAGAGCAGAGTTATTTTAAAAGGTCACAATAAGAAAGCAGCAATTTGGGAATAATGATGAAATAGTATGGATATTATTATAGACTCTCAGTACACTGGTACTGCTTTTTCACAGAGTACTTTGGCTATAACTCCAGCTGAGAGTCTGACCCAGAATATATTCACCAGATACATCTTCCATATAGAGACATAGTGCAGCAAGAAGAACAGTGCCCTTGACACTGGATCATCAGAGCCAAAGGATCTTCTTCAGTACATGCCATGGTGAATAGCCTTATTTACTTCTTGAACAAGCCACTAGGGAACACAATTAGGAAAAAAAATCCCACAAAACAACTTGAGTGATTTGCTTATTTCCAGGAAACCTGCTGTATAATTTATACACACATGCAAAATCCTACTTCCTTCCTAACAGGGATTGACAAGTGAAAGGATCTGCAATTACAATACCTCAAGTGAAATCTACTTTTGTCATTAAGAATCAGCATAATTTGAGCTCAAATTGCCACTGCGGAGAAGTAGCAAGGAGAATTTATTTGATATGGGAGACATGCTGTCTAGGTGTACAGAGTAGCTCCCAGCCCTCTGCTCACCTTGATGGCTTCTACAGAGTCGTATTTGTCCAGTTTGTTGATGTGGTTGGTGATGCTGGTGTTGAGCGGGGCGGGTGACACCGGGTGGATGACAGTGGCGTCGTGGGACTGCTGCTGGTATCGCTGGCAGTACGTGTAAACGAGAAGGGTGAGAAGGCAACCCAGGATCGAGCTACTGAGTCCCACGGCGATCATGTGGAACATGTTGAACTCTGCAGAGCGGAGAGAAGGCGGCAATCTTAATTTAAAGGCAGTAGCAGTAAAAGTTTCGGCTCAGGGAAAAATGCAGACAACCGTTTGATTCAAATAAGGATGAGGAAATATTTGTGTGTTTCCCTGAAACATCTCAATTGCAATGGTTTATCCCTCCAGTAGTAAATTCATTTTACCTCCCTGAAGGGACCATTATAAGAATCTTAGATACCCATACATCTCTGTAAGTAGAGATCGTTGAATGATGCTTAACAAGTTTAGAACACAAATAAAAGAAAAATTAATTGCATTCTGTATGTTTGAATAGTTCATCAGTTTTTTTTTTCCAGACTGTATAACACAGCCTTGTTATATATAAATTACGTATATAGTGTACATAAATAGTTTTTTTTTCTTTCAGTGAACTACAGTATCACATCCTCTGCTGCTATTACAGTTCTCTCTCTTACACATAGTGACTCATGGCACAACTGACAAAATCCTGATATCTTTGAAGCCCGTTCCCACTTTCCATAAATGTTTTCCATTTCCCTTTTATTGAATGCATATCCCAGAAGCAGCAGCAAACATTTTTCCATCCCTGCTTTGATTCTTGCTGGTTGCCACTCTTATTGTATCTTGGCCAGTTTGTTCCCTTCTCCAGCTCTTGGAATTTTTTATTTGTTTTAAGGGGGAGTGAGGAAGAAATGGTAGCATTCTAGGGGGAAATGGAAAGGGATGAGAGATGGACTCCTTGAATCTCAAAACACCTTTAAGCATGGCAGCCAAAGAGTGCAAAGGCAACAACTCGGAGCCCAGCACACTCCCATCTGTTCTGCTCTTCAAAGGTTCAATGGCATCAGACCATGGGAAACCCTCTCCACCTATGCAAGGATTAAAACAGAGGAAGCCCATTGCCGCATGAAACTGTAGGAGGAAACCTAAAGCACAATTATCCCCTGATGTTACTGAACAGAGATACCAGATCAGATATGGCACCAGTAGGATCAGCTCAAAATAAATAAATTACACTGCTTTCCATTGTTATTTCAAACTGGAGCTGTGCGTTTTGATTTACTTTAGGGAAGAAGTATCACTGAGAAGCTCATGTTGGAAATTTCATATTAGCATGTCTGAAAATTTATTTGTTGTTGCCTAAATATACAAATGAAGGATTTTAAACTGATACACTGGTGTGAGTCTTAAAAACACGTCTTAGATCTTTTTCACTGCAATACAGAAAAATGGGCCAGCACATGGGTCTCGTGTTTTGTAAAACTTAAGGCAGGACATTTACAGGCCTACTGAGTACTTAGAACACAAACTAATATTTAGGTGACTCAGCTGACTGTGTCAGTGTATCAATCTGTCACTGAAAGTCCACACCTTTATTAGGGTTTCCCAGTGTTGTACAACTTGGCAAAATGTTTTCAGAGTACCACTGCTAATTAGCAAAAAAATCGAATGACATTATTTTGGCTCCCATAACAAGTTACCAAATGCACAAGTACCCTTCCATAACCTCTGTGTTTTCATTATCCTTTATTAGGTTAAAAATGCAGCTTATCTGTGCATTGAAGAACACTAAAACTGGCCAGAGCTATTACCATGATGACACAGACTAAGCGTGATAGCTCAGCACAGAAGAAAAAAAGTTCATTTTCCTTCTTGTTATTGTTTAGTACTTTTAAAAGTCTTTCTTTTCCAGATCTATTCTTCTAGCATCACAACTGTCCAGAATGGAACCTTGTATTTACTTTTTAGTTTTGTCTCTGGCAATAAAGCTGAAAATGAGTCCCAGATAGAGTCTGGGCTATTAAATTTGTTAGCAGGCTAGTTTTCTGCTGTTTACTTGGAGTCTCAGAGAGGTTTGTGGACTTGTTATCTGGAAAAAGGCGGAGCAACAAATTTACAAATTTTGACCTTCTGATAGCTAGATTATTATAGGTATTTATTTTGGAGTACAAGGATGACTGCCCACACTGACAAAGAAGAAAATAAAAACATCTAATAATGCATGTTCTACTCTTAAAGGTCACCAATGACAGACGGATATTTAATGAGAAATCCTGTAGGAACTACATTTTCCCATACAAGTAACTACTTTTTTCTGTACAAGTGTAAATAATGAGAATGCAGCATTTAGAAGGTAGAATAATACTAAGGATGTGCAAAAGGTGAAACAAAAGCAAACAACAGGGAATCAATATTTCAGCATTTAATAGACATCTCGAGCTGGAAAGCTTACCGCCACATCGTTTCTCCTCTATGCTGCTGGATCGTGCCACAGATATTTCTAGAAAAATAAATAAACTACTTAGGCCAAGGAGAAAAAATACTGCAGAGAACTTCTAGTTAGATTAACACAGTAAGGATTTCAAATTCAAGGTAAAAAATATTTTGACTATGTGGTAGAATTAATAGAAAGGACCCATGATATCTTCAAGTTCCTTAGCTTTCCAAGCAAAAGCAGCAACTTACTTTTAATTCTTGCCTCAAAACATCTCTGGAATGAAAAGGGTGAAATGTACATAGAAACATTCTTTATGGAGTTTAGGCTTGTGGAGAAAGAGTAGATTTACCGAAGTAAAATTAACTACAGTTTAATTACCTTGTGTTCAAATGTGTTCATTACTTCTGGAAGTCACATTCAGGACTAATGTGAAAACTGGGAATTGATACATCTTCAAAAAAGATGACTGGCAATTTCATAGGTCTCGGTTGTAGACTAATAAAATGTAATTACAGCCTGTACCCTTACCATTTTTACTTTGAAAATACAGAATAAAACCTGTTGGCAATTGAACTTGTCCACTCCATACTTCCAGACTATGGTTTCTATGAAGGGAAGTTCTGTCTAACAAATCAGTCTCTTGAACCTCTCTGAAAGGGTCAAGGATCACCTGTATACAAGTGGGGTAGCTGGCACAATTTACCTGGATTTCAAAAAAGCAGAATTTCAAAGTTCTTTGATAATGTCTTTCCAAGCAACAAATGAAGTGAAGCAAAAGATACAGAAATGGGCTAGTACTATGTGTCCAGTTCTTACAACAGAGGAAGGTTGCCACTTCTGCAGGGATTAGTCTTTTCTGCCAAGAGCCGGGGAGGAAACCTCTAAGTTAGAGGACCTGGATGAGTAAAAATGAGCCAAGTGAACCAAAGAAAGCAAGCTTGATTCCCTAAGGTGGGAGTAACGGGTATGAACTTATCTGCTGTGTTATTGGTAATGTGAAGAGGAGCACCAAAACAACCAGAAGGGCAAGAGATGTGGTGGCTTGTTTCAAATTCTGAAAATGCCTACCTTCCAAAACAAGATAAAGAACTTATATTGAATTAAGCTGCAGAGTCACAGAATGTGAATATCAATAGAGCATCAAAAGCCTTAGAAAAGGGAAAACACAATGTGGGTGGTTTTGCTTTCATACTGACATTTTTTATATTGGTTTGAGAGGAAAATACTGTTTGGAAGTTATAGCATTATGCACCATTCATAAAAACAGAGTTTAATTTTGCTGATGTCTTTGTTACATTCTACTATAGTTTACTACATAGTCACACAAAGAAAAGGTTGCTGCACTGAATAAACACAGCTACATTTCAAATGATGTATTTTTCTGTCTGTGAAAAGACCCCTAGCTTTTTTTAATGCACATAGGGAGAAAGTCGACTGTTAACAGCAGGGCATTGCGACCACCCATACTGTTGTGTGGATTTAAATGACTCCTGTGATTTAAAAACAAAAGCAAAGTCATGAGTTTTAACTAATACTACAGAATAACACATAACGTGACTATCCATCATGTACTTAGCAGTCATGGCAGATAAGGACTGGAGGCAAAGCTAATGGTGTTTACCTTTCTGTGCAGTTATTAACGTAAGGGACTCGCTGAAATGATTTCCAGACTGACAACTACAGCACTCATTTCGTACATGCAAACCACAAAACCTACAGCAAGGTTTCTTTAATAATCCTAGTCTCAAAAACACTTAAAATAAGAAGCAAACTATTTCTGTTTGCTATGTGTACTCATCCCCTGGTACCAAGTAGAATGGGAGAGACATGCAGAATGCTGTGACAGTGACAGTAGGGACAGCTCCACAGCACTGTATGCCATGGGACAGGTATTTTTGGGGACACCAGGTCTAACAACATTGTCTCCACACAGCAGACCGGAATCCTTGTGCTGACTAAAGGCAAGTAGTGCTTCAGCTCATGGATCTGCACGGTGCAGTCTGGAACAGTGCTCTGCCCCAGTCCTGAAACCTTGAGACATTTCACTAACCCTTCAAGGAGCTGGCTGATCTCACCTGGTATAAAGTTGGAGTCTGAAGCACAGGCTCTGCTCTCTGTGGTGTTGCCTGTGCACTGGCTGCCCACAGGAAACAGAAGGATGCACTGTCGGGAGCGGGTCTGGGAGCCAGACGAGTCGCAGTCAGACCACTCGGACCACTCGGACCAGCTGTCTGCAACAGGAGAGAGAGACACACATGCAGACACTGTGATTAAGGAGCTCAAGTGCACTGAGTTTGAGGGAGGAAATAGCTTGTGTTTCTGAGTTAGGACAGAAAGCCTCCTCCCCAGCTACCACCATCTAGCAGAGGGCAGCTCCTTCATTCCTGTGAAACAAAGGCAGGTTGGCTTTGGCAAAAGTCTCTGAAATGTGGATGTAATGGTAAACATACCACGGACATCTCATGGTTTTGGCTTTTGCCATGGCTTTTGTGTGAGAAAGTGAGAAGCCAGAGGATTCTGTGGGGGTGACTGAAAGAGTGAGAGGTGTAGAATAATTCCAGTCTAGGTCATTAGGGTGGACAAGGGCACTGCATTTTTTCATATACCTAACAAGTAACAATGAGAACTATAAGAGTATATATTCCAATCTGAAGCAGGATGTGTATTTAACCACAAAAATAGAAGCATCTTGAAGATATTTTAAAGTTTTCTTTTTTAGCTTTTGTTGTTTCAGCTTCATTTCTTGGCTGTAGATTCTCATCTTCTCTTCCCCATTCAGCTTGTCACCTTCTATTTCTTTTCTATCTTTCTCCCTCTCCTCATGTAGCTTTGATTAAGATATTTTTATTTCATGCCAGTGTGATCTCAGATACTTTCCTTAAATGAAGTGAATTGATCTCATTCCCATGAGGTGGTGTGAATTTACTGTACTCAGCATTCTTACAACTCAAGGCCAAGCCTTCCCTTCATACGAGTCTTCTGAGTTTGACAAATATAGGAAAGACAGAGCTCAGGTAAACTGCCTTTCTTCTGTCAGCTTTCCCACAGAGATAGGTTTTATGGTTTTGCTATGGAATAAATAGTGTCCTACTATTCCGAACCAAACTTGTTCCTACTTCAAAATTTTAAGTGATTTTATGCCAATAGGAAGCACATTTACAAATTTCATTATGCCTCAGATGAAAAGCCATGTATTTTCTAAGTTGGATTCAAGTTAGAGTGAAGAACATTACAATTTGTGAATTAGTGAAGCTTTTCTACACTGCTACTCAGGTGGAAAGTCAATGAAGTTTTACACTCTTCGGAGCCCCTTCCAATACCTTGTATAATTCCAGAATACAAGGTTCACATTTACTCATTACTTTCCCCTTGTTCACATGGGAAAGAAGTTAAAACTCTCAGTCATCTAAAATTTAACAGACTGCAGCAGGAATATTTGAGACTGCAGTCTTGAAAAATGCCAAGCAATATATGTTGTTTATTAAATAGATTTACCTAGCAGGTCAGGTAAGAACTAGGATATTGATATTTAATGACCAACTAGTAACTGTCTGGATGAGGCCCCCTTTGAACAACAAGACAAATACCTCAATAAAATCAGCTTCTAAGATCTTGTTATTGCGAGTAGCAGAAATAATCAGTTCTGTTCTTTGACTTTTCTGTTTCCTAGGAAAAGTCCTGGGAGGGGCTCATTAGCAGAGTGGGTACTAGGAGCACAGAGGCAGATGCCAAAATGTAGTTCAATCCTAATTCAGGGGGGTAGGAGAGCTGAGGTGGGAGTCAAGCAAATGGACAGGTTTCTTCCTGCTTACTTAGTGTGGCCCATCCAGGAGCTGCTCTTACCACCTCCAGTATCAGCTGCTGGATGTAAGTAAAATAAGTATATAGATCTTTACCCCTTTTAGTAACAATAAAGCCCTGCTCATTCAAGCTTAAAGGAATGTTGCCCATTATAAATCTTGGCCCAGTTCTCACTGGTGGCAGAGAGCATGTTTAAGCCAGAGCCAAGATTCTTGTCCAGTCCTGGTATAATTGGGATATACGCAGCAAGTGCCAAAATACCTGTGGGCATCCTAAATGCATCTTGTTGGCTGGTGCACTCTGCAGCCCCATCTTGTCCAATGTGCTTTGGACCTGCAGATCCTTTGCTGAAGAAGCTACATCCTATGATGAAATAGGAACTTCAGAGTACACATGGATCATGCCAAGTCATATATGGGTGACTGAGCAAGGTTACTGTTTCATCCTGCTCCTTAGGGGACCCATAAAGAAACAATGTGAGTCCTGCACTGCACCCAGACACTACAGGACTGGCAGTCTGAGGGTCTCGTGCCGAGCTGATCAGCTTCATCTGGCACAGAATCACAGAGGAGGAGAGGGGGCACATCAGTGCAAGCATGAAACAGGTCACCCCTGCAGTGGTGGGTCCTTACACCAAACCTGTGGTTTGAGGAGGTTGCTGGGAGCTCAGAGAGCTGCAGATAAGTAAGGCACCCAAGATGTATGACTTCAAATAGTCAGATGTGCCATCACTGGGAAGGTGAGCCCATAGCTTTTGCATGCTCTTCTACTGACTCAGCTATTTTGCCTCATTCCTTTGATTTCTGTATCTTCAAAGTATCTGAGGCTGCCTGGCACCTCAGGCAGGCTCCTCTCAACTTGCTCCTCAGTTCTGTGCACAAGTCATGAGAATGTAGAAGAGAAAGTGGACAGGAGAGATGCTTAAACTGGAACTGCTTTTCACCTCTAACTTGGCAAGGTTTAATCCTGACATGTCACATCTTCCTCATACAGAGTCTTGGCTGGCCTTTGAAGCCAGGTTAAGATAAAGCAGTTCCTAAGAGATCCCATGGGAAAGGCAGCACTGCAGAAAGATCAGATTAACCAATATAAGATTTAAATTTCTTTCATGCAGTATTACACCATCATTTCTAAATGCTCAGCTGCTTTGTCCATTATTTGTACGTGTAAGTCACCAATCCAAGGACAGAATGTATTTTCACCTCTTACAAAAGCAGTAAATATTTGAGGTATAAAATGTTGTTTTATGCAACATAATGCAGACACCACTGCAACTGGTTATGCTTATTGATAATCAGCCACTACTGATGAATACTGCAGTGCTTCCCTTCAAATCTCTGTGACTGCATTTGGGTAAATTAAAATAAAAACTATGAACTCAATGACAGAGCTTTTAAAATGATAGATGAGAAAAATTGATGTATTTTGCAGACACAAGCCTGTTACTTTCTTTTAAGTGCATACTTGAATACTTTCAGTTGGATTTGTCATTTAATCTCTATATCCTTAACAAATCCTTAGTATCAGGATTATGGAAAGTTTAGTTTTCTGCTAGTTTCCTTTGGGAAAAAATTATTTCAAATGCCAAAAAATCTTTGCTCTTTTCACAACTTAAGAAATGTTAATAATAATTTCCAATTTTTGCATATTCATTTTTGTGCTGGTTGGTTGTTCTTAGATTCCAAGTGTCATTACTATTCTCTTATACTGAGCACGCCACTCAGGCAGTGAATATCAGCAGTGATGCTTTCAGATGTGCACAAGCATGAACCACTCTTCACCTGGTCCCTGTCACAAGAAAATGGCTCTGCAGACCTTCAGGCACCTGTCCAAACTTGATCTATGAAGCACTGTGGTTATTTTTGACCCATACCCATGTGAAATAAAAGCAGTAAAAAGCAGTTTTGAAATCTATATTTTAAACATGAGGCAAGGGCCATTCTCACAGCTAGTGGATGATGTGTGGTTTCAAAAACCTATGGCAAATTTTCAGTGAGATTGAAATATCAATAAAATATTACAGCATGTGAAAAATACATTTTAAGCCTCTGAAATGTTATTGTTTTATGAAGGTTTCCACTTTCTCGAACCAAGGTGAATGAAACCAACCTCCTCCTCCGTTCTGCATCTGCTCCAAAATTTGGGTCACAGGTAGGTCAAAATAAGATGAAGACATTATTTATAAATGTTTGCAAACTATGATTTACAGAAAAATGGTGGTAGAAAATAAATGCACAACAAAATAGCTGCAATACTAGCACAATGAACACTCCAGCTCTGACCTTTCAAAGATGCCTTAAAGGATTTCAAGGCAGCTATGCAACTTCTACAGAGAAATGTACACTATTTGTCTCAAAAAATCAAACAGTCAACTAGTTTTTATGCTTGGCTTTTTTTTTTTTTTTAACCCAATTGGGGCTTTTTTAACCCAATCTGCTTTAATTTTGATCGAGTAAGTACTTTTATTCTGCTGGAAGATATGTAGTACCTAGAAAAGGAAAGAATCTTAACAAGTAATATAATCCATTCAAACTCTTGGGGCTTTTGCCCCCGCATGCACAGCCTCATCATATGAGCAGAAAGCTTTTGCTATGATGTCTAGGAGCTCTAAGTGAAACAAGTAACACAGAGTGGCATCATAGCTTCTTCTTTCTTTTTGCAGTTGCTTGTAATCCACTAATCAGCAATAAATGTTCATGTGGTTTTAATCTCAATTTCTCACTTTAATTTCATTTAAAAAAAGGAGTTTCTTTTAATACGAGTCAAAAGGCAGAGTCAAGTCACAGAAATAGACATGATCCATAATATTATACAACTAGCAGGACTGCTGAGACATTTCATCTACTGAGCACTCCACAGTCAATTAAAAAGAACAGGTCTTTGTTCCTTAACACCCAAAGTTGAAAAAGGAATTTTACAAAGACCATGAAAGTTTTCTTTGTGTTTTATATTAAAACAGGGCAAATATTATCTATATCTAGTGATAACGTGTGTTGAATATTAACCTCAGCAATATGCTTGCTTTGACTGCTTAGTGTTGTAACAAAAGCACTTTGTGATATTTGTTTTAAAGTCTCATAGACCATTTGCATAGTCCACTTTAAATATTACACAATTTTACTTAATCCAGATTCAGATACAGTAACTTAGATTTTAATTTTTAAAGAGGGAGGAAGGAGGTAGTGTCCTGTAGAACATCTTCTGCTAGTACTTGATTTACTGTAGCATGCAAGAGCTGATTGTGCACTTAATAAGGGAGAGAAATTATTTCCTTCTGAATAATAGATCAAGGGCATTATGTTGCCTAACGGGGAATGCCTTGTTGTGTGGCCCATGAAGGACAGAGATGGCTGGGCTGATTGGCCATACCTGGGCAGGGCTGTGTGTTGCAGAGTGCCTCCTCAGTGTGCAGGCCAAGGCAGATGTCCCCTCCGTACGCCGGGGCTGGGTTGGTGCACGAGCGGGTTCTCATGTAATGCCCTCCTCCACACGTTGCTGAGCACTTCGACCAAGATGACCAACAAGACCAGCCTCCATCCACTGAAAAGACAAAGAATACTACATTTTTCCAAGCTGATGTGAGACATGACACAATCCAGCTCATCCTTCTCATGTTCGGTGGATCTAATTCATGGCCTGCTGAAATTACTGGATTTTTTAGCTGCCACTGAACATAGTTCCTACAAATTTAACCATGACACAATTTAATTTTAAAAGGCCCTGGTATGCTGGAAAAGCCTAAAAAAATTACTCATACATACAAGACACTTTTGGTGGGTATTATAATATCTTTAAGGGCTAAATATTTTTTTCTTCTTTTCCTTTTCTTTTCTCAGTTTTGAGGAAACAAAATACCAAAGATTGTTTAGCAGAAATATTGTAAGCTCAGAGTAGTTTTTTATTGATATAAATAAAACAAATAATAGCAAAAGAAGTATAGAGGAATCCAGAATTTGTTTCACAACCTAGTCAGATTGCCTTAACCCTACAACCCATTTCAAATGATCTTAGACAGTTGTAGGATTTGATGGGCCAATATAAAGTTACAGTCTTAACACAGTTCTACCATTGATGTCAGAAGTAGAAAAGTGGCAGAAGTTTAAGAGAGCAACACACATTGACAAAGAGGAGTTGTCACTTTTAGGTTCTAAAACAAGTTTTTGAAGAATAAATATTATTATTTACCTTCCTCTCCCTACCCCCTTTTGCATTTACTAATTCAAGTATGTCAAACTTTTATCCAGTCACAGTTTTCACAACATTCTTCTGAAATGCAGGCTGGATATCATGGGAGACCCATTTGTCATATGGTTTATGACACATGGCCACTAGATAAGATTTAAATGAAAGCACACCTCATTGCCTGCACCACTCTGGCTCCTCTGAGCCCCTGTTCTTAAAGCTACTGCTCCAGGATGTGTTTCTGGTATTTACAGCCTCACTGCAGCCCATTTGCTAAAGACTTCGTACCTGCAGTCACATGACAAAGTCAGATGTACTTCTCCTACTCCCAGGGAAGTATTTCTTCTGCAAAGAATCTCAGTATTTTCTTCATTTATCATTTTGTTTGTTTGTCTTTGTTGTTAATTTTTTAAGAGACAAAAACCTAAACTACCAAAATTTTAATATCCTACCAAAAAAAAAAATTCTTTTCAAATCCCTATTTAAAGCATTATCACTTGAATTCTTATGGAAGTAAATTATTTACTATGTCTTTTTGATCTTTACTGTTCAATTAATGAAACAGTCTTTCAAGGGATAGTTTCTACAGGTTTATTGAAATACTATCCCATCATTATCTCTTACCATAAAAAAAAAAGTTACAAATCTTAAAAAAATTAGCTTACAATGAAAATGTCTATGTGATTTTTGCATTTAGACTCTCTCTTAGATGGAGATGTAGAACATTTTTTAAAAATACTCATTTTGGCTTTGCAGGATTGCATATCACAAATGCACTTGGTGCGTTAAGTAGAATGATTTCTATGCAAAGTCTCCAACAGTGAGAAAATGAGCTAGGAGAATTTTTATATTAAAAGCTATACATGCATTTTTAATGTCATTTCAGATACAGTATAGCTTCAGGTTCTCAACTGCTAATCAAACAGATAATTCACTATTGCATACCAAAGACTATATACTAATCCAGTAACTGAAGTTGTTGAATATACTGCATTTTATTCGCTGTATTGTTTGTTTGCAAACAAACATCAAGAAAGCATGCATTTGGCACTTCCTTGCTAAGATTTGTAGTTCTAAAAACTCTTGCAACTTATTTATCTGAACTCTGAAGCCTGATTTGACAGACAGGATTTCTATAACCTAGATATATTCCAAGTATGCAATTTAAATAAATTATTTCCATTATTAAGGAATTCAATGATTGCTACATCATACAAAAAATCATCATACATGAGAGAGTGTTATACCACCTATCATAAATACTGTATTTCAGTAGAGTATCTGACTTGTTCTCTTACTCATATTTCTCTTATTCATAGTTTTCACTTGGAAACAAATATGTCTTTTTGCCTGAGATAACTCTATTAATGCAGTATTATGCAAACTCATATCAAAGAAAGCCACAGGTTATTTGTCTTCAGTGCAGATGAAATACACTGTGCAATTTTATAACAATTTCAAGACATGGTATCTTTTATTCAAAACTTGCCTCTTTTTCTTTTTTTTTAAATTACGTCAAATAAAAGCAGAAGCTGTTACCCAAGCTATTTATTTCATACAATATTAAGACTTTACCTTTCTAGATACTCTCTTTTTCTTCTTTTATTTTTTTCTTTAAAGTGATCTTTGACTAGCTCAAATGAATGATCAGAGGCATATCTGCGGCAGCATATAGATCTTCATGAAACAGAATTGATTCTGCCTGAGATTAACTACACAGAGCATAAATTGTCTGCAAACGTTGCCAGTGCATTGTTCACTGCAATGGAGACAGTGACCTCCCCACACACTTTCCTACTTATTTTTCAGTGGACCAGAGTGAGAATTACCAATGCACCTGCATTTGAAATTGCCATCGATCTACAAGTGGCCAAGAGCACAGAGACTGATGTGACACCCAGGGACGTCCCCATGTGCCACAACTGCAGTGATCATGGCTGTACTGTGTGTCTTCAGATGCAAAGGGAGAAACGGGTCTGGGGGAAGGTGGGGAAGGACAAATATAACAAAGTTAGATTTGATCCCAGTTGAGCTGGACAGTGCAATTATAACTGGGTTTTTTTAGCAACTACTTACTGACAGACTGCTTCTAACCTTTCAAGGACTATTGTAAGTCCTATTCAAGGACTACCTCATTTAATAAAGTCGCCAGAACTTTTTCTTTTCAGCAACATAGGACAATAAGGCATCATCATGGTTAAAAAAGATCAAAGGAGCGGGTATTTACTGCTTGAGTTTTTACAAGACCTAAATAGAGCTCTGTGGTTTCTTTCATCTTTCTTTAAGTTGCTTAGCAACACAGCACCATCTGGGTTTTTTTTTCCTTTTGTCATGGAGCCCTTAATGTTATTTCTGCCTCTTATAGGAGGAAAAATACACAGCAGCAAGGAAAGTTCCAGTCACTGCAGTTTCTTTACATAACAATTTTGTAGAGATGTGGGACAAAAGAAAGTCGTTAAAGTAGTTCCACAATGAAAGATTTAAAAAGTCTTTACATTTTCTGACAATTGCTGAGGTTGGTCCCTTTGGGAAGAAGGCTCTTTTTAGCTAGGAGGGTGCTATCAAACTGCGCTCTTTCCTTTACAATAAAGCAAACAACTTTTTTGCCTACTGGTCGTTGTTGAGGTTAATAAGAATTTCTTCACTCTAATGAAAAATCCACACGCCATAGGGAGGAGGATGTGCCAGGAATAAACAGCGTACAGAAATGGGATTTCCTGAGGACACAACAAAACATCCACACAACTGGAGAATTTCCAAGAGACAATTAAGTAAACTGGATACCCTGCTATGCACATCGAGTTTTACAAGGAATTGTGGGCAGACACACTGACCTCACCTGCTTTCATGAGAACACAGATAGAATTGCAGGCTCCTTTATAAATTGTCTGCATGTTGGGCAACCTCCTGCTCCCTTCCAGACACCTGGGGCTCATCCCATTCCACATCACTTAGTCTACTGCTTTTTCCCAGTCCTGTGGGATACTGCTGCATGTTTCAGTGCGGGAAAAGAGCAATTTTTACATCATAGTTTACAAAGGCAAAGTGCTATTTCTGTGATAACTTTTATTCATAAAAACAATACTGTATGAAACAAACAGTCAAAATAGTGTGATGCAGAAACACAAGGCAAACAAATGGTTCTAAGAAAAGAACAATAACAAAATATAAGGGTCCACTCGGGTTTAAATCTGTAAGTGAGACTTTTAACTCAGAAAACCAACAGTTGCTTCAAAGAGCAGTTCATCTCTCTTCTTGCTGGCTATAGAAGCAGCATAGAGAGAGCACTGCATGTTATGAGAGGGGCTTCAGCCTCCATTTGCTGGAGCAATGTTTGTCCTCCTCATTTATGAAGCTACTGTAGGATATATTTTATTCTTTTAAATACATTCTTGTTTTCTTGTGGCCAAGTATGAGTTCAAAGAAAAAAATAATAGGAGGAAATGAAAACAAAAAGGAAGAAAAAAAGTAAATAAAAAGCAATTGGCTTTAGGGGATGCATAAATAACTTATATAGTCTTTCAGGGCTTTTTGTATAACTGAAACTCATTATAATTATTAGCAAGTTTAGTGATATTTGAATTTATTCAGATCTTTTCAGCTAAAATGCCAAAACTAAACTAAACTAGAACTACTATAATAAAAATCTGAAATTTGTAAAATCCCAAAATATTGTCATGAAGTACCAGAATTTCAAATCTAAGAGACAGCAATTGTCCTTTCCTTCAAATCCTCCACATGCCCTGAGGAGAAGAGAGGACAGGAACTCCTGTAGCTCATGCTAATCAGTGGTACTCACACAGCTCTGCTTTAAATGTCTAATTAAGGCACATCACCCAAGTGTCCCCATGTCCCTATGCAAAGGAATATAAGAGAAGGCAACAAGGAACAAAACAAAACACAAATGAAGAAAAGTTGTCTTTTCCTACAGAGATAATTGAAAGGATGTGCAATGCTGTGAACTAGGATGTGTTCTTTAGGTTTGGTTGTATTATTGTCAGGCAAACAGATCTTTTAGTCAGGAAATTCCTGTCTTTTTTAGATTTGCAGAATTCATCATTCAAACACTTCTCTTCATCAACTATTTCTCTTCACAATGTAAATATCTTCCAAACCCCCAAGGATTACAAAACCCTGATATGACTGATTTTATACTCCTTTTATTATTGACTGCAGATTAATAATTCAAAGAAAACAGAAATGTCAGTGAGCATTCACAGATCCTTTCCATAGTTATTGAGGCTGTTCAGTTGTTGCCAGCTTAATGCTATTCCCATCTCTGAGACATAAAAAAGAGCTGACACACAGGTTCAAAGCATAGTTTGCTAGTGCAAGACAATAGTTCAAATTCTCCTGCCCCTCAAAGTAGCTTAGCCAGATGGAAACAGAACTGAGAACATGCCTTTACCCTACATTGGCTCACAAACTATTTCTGCAGCTTATTCAGGAGAGTGATAGTTAGTTGAAGGCAAAATTGTATGAGGGATCATTCTAAAACCTGAACAATACAGACAAATCATCTTTCAGGACCTGGATACAATTTCTGGCAATTTTCTGGCACTGTTCAATTTACTATTACATATTCAGCCTTCAAATACTATGAACAAAAGGCCCAGTGACTGCTACCAATCTGCCCATCAGTGGACCATTTACTACTGCAGAAAAAAAATTCAGTTTCTCTCTCCCCTGCAGGCTTAAAAAGGTTTAATACAACTCACTGAAGGCAGAGTCTAGATGACTTCAGCACTTATTTGAAGTTCTGGGACACTACATTTAACCATCAGTTTCTGTTTAATAATATATTAATAAGTATATTTAAGATGCTGCAAGTGTTGCAAGACTCTTAACCAGACAAGACAGCGTTGTACACTTTGATTGTTCCACGGGCTTTTTCATGGTATTAGTCCTTCAGAGCAGTCAGTATCTTCAAGGACAACACAGAGCCCAGATTAATTCATTGAGAAGCAAAAAGTCCTACTGACTTTCAGCATGACTTAAACACTGCTCAGTATATTTCTCTATCACTCCCCTTTCTCAGCAGTTTACATCATGAGGGGTTGATCCTGTCTGCAAGAAGCAGAAGAGGAAGCAAAGCAGAACTCAACTTGGAGGGTAGGAAGGGTTCTTTATGGCTTCCATTGTTCTGCCTGCTAACCAAAATATTTTTGGAAGTGTGTCATGGTTTAGCACAGCTTTCAGTTAAAGACGAAATAGTTACCTGCAAGGACCTAAGACTGACATCTGGTTCAGGCAGTGAGGAAGTGAGTTCAGCTTCGTGAATGACCTATATCAAGCTGAAGATTCTCAGACTGCCTCTTTCTTTCTTTGCCTCTCAAGAGGTGAGAAGGCCGCCCGGCTCCCTCCTTCCTGGGGTACGGGGGAGCCGGGGCCTGCTGGGCCCTGCTTAAGCTTTTCCTGGGATGCCTGCCAGGCTTAGTGACTCTGGGCAGGCACGCTGGAGGAAGGTATGCTCCGTTCCGGCTCTGACTGAGTTCCAGCGGCTGCTGGTGGGGAAGGAGAAATGCCCCCCCCACCTCCCCACCTCCCCAAGCCCTGAGCCCAAACTGAGCCACCCCGAATGAGACCGATGGTGGGGAGAAAACATCTCTTAGCTCAGCTACTGATGTCCTGGCTGCTGTTCTTGCTCTTTTCACGCAGCCTTGGAACTTTTCGAGCTGCCGCCGGTGCCTGGCAGAGATCATGTGACGAGCTAAACTTAACTCTTTCTTTGCCAAAGTGAGGCTTGCAGAACATTAGTCTATTCTAGAGTGAAAAGAAAGTCATAGTGGGGACATTACTATTTAGGCTCCATGAAGATACTGAGGGCTGTGAAAGAGATGTTGTATCTTAAAGAAGAAGAGATGAGAAGACGCCTTAGGCTGAAAATCTTTTGTGAATCGTAGTAACAGACTATAATATGCTAGAATATTAAACCATGGAAAATATGGACTGGGGAAATGATTGTTCAGATTGGTGGTTTTGAGAAAAGGTATTAGTAATGGACTAATTTTGATGAATTTTGATGTAGCAGGGACCCTGTGGTCCCCTGAGGTATTTGAACAGAAGTTGAGATGTGCTGAAGAAGCAAGCCTCTGTGCCAGTGAAGAAGTGACAGATATTTCTGCCCTTGATTGAGATGAAGAATATCCTTTGCACCTGAACTGTTCATTTAAAAATAACATCCCAGGATGCATAAAGTCCATGACCCAAGTGCAGCAGATGAAAAAAGCTGCATGTTATGGGAGAATCACAGAAACAGACTTCCCAAGTGGCTGTTTTCTGTGAGAGCTAAGAGCCACAAGTCAAATCTAAGAGATAGCAACTGTCTATCTGCTTCTTTTCTTTCTTGTGGAGAGTTACCATAACCAGAAGAAACTTCTCTCTCTAAAGAGACTGATGAAAGATTATTTTATAAGAAGTACAGACCTTAAGTTCTGAGTTCTTGCCTTATATAATGCCTGTGAGAAAGAAAAGAAGCTGGGTGGGGGAGCCGAAGTGTTTTGAAAGTTTCATTTTGATTCTTTGTGTTTTTTCTGTTAGTGTGCGTGAATAAAACTATATCTTTTAAGTTTGAGCCTGCTTTGCTTTCTCTTAATCCTATCTCACAGCAGAAAAACACTAAAACCACTACATTAATTGGTGCATTGGCTGGGAAAGCAAAATTAGTGAACGTGAAACCCCTACAAAGTGTAATGACTAGGCTGGACTGTTACTAAAGGGTTTTGTGCCAGAAGGGAGCTGAGGTGAAGCTGTCCTTACCCTCAGCTCAGGAAAATCTTAGACAGGATCAAATTCTTTGTTGCAAATTTTAATTCTAGTACTATGGAAAATGTTTTCAGGTCAAGGTCAGAATGAAGTCCCCTCACATTCCTTAGACTTTCATTAAAAAAAAACAGGAGAATTCAAATTTATTGGTGTGCCTCTCCAGTAAGAATTTATTTCCTTCCTACAAGTTTATAATCAGGTCTAATTTATGGATAAGCCTTATTCTGCAATAATATTTTACTCTCCCATGTCTCAACAACAACAACAAAAAAGTCAATTACATCTACTGCTTGCAAAGTTTTCCCTTCAGATTTATTTGAGATCGGATTTAGTCTCCTATGTTTTTTCTTAATTACTGGCAAACAGTAACTCTGTAGCAGAGGAACTTTGTGATTCCTTTTTGCTGGCAATGATACCTCAAAATACCTCATTCATTTCTCTACATCTTATTCAAATTTGCTTTGCACTGAAAAGAAAAATAAAACTTGTCTCTAAATAAATTTTTTAGATAGATTAGGGCACTGCTTCTCATTTCAGAAAGGCCCACCACACCTTATATCAACTGATTTTTAAAAATATTTTCAAATTCAAAGCACAGTTTTAACTTTTGCCTTAAAATCCACATTTTTTAGTCTGGGGTATTGTCTACCTCATAAATAAGTAGGGTCTCTACAGCAAACTTATAAGTGTGGTTTACTGGTTAAGACAATTTCTTGCAAAAAATCTAACAGTGAATAGCTACAGACCTTAATAAAAATACCACTTCTGAAAACTTTTGACTTATTTTAACTTTTAAAAAATCTCCAAAAATTTAAGACAGCATTTAATTTGAAAATCAACAGCAAGGGCTGAACAACAAATCTAGCCCCATTTTATAGGCAATCTGTGTGCGTTTAATGAATGTATTTCAGTCACTACAGTATGGTGATACAATCAAACATCTCAGAGGTTGTGAGCAGAGCTGGAACCTTATACCACACCACTCACATGCTTCAAAGGAAGCTGACAGCAGTGTCCTATGGAGAGATTTCCTTTGCAAGGGAAGCAGGAGCCAATGAGGAGTTATGTTCCAGGCTGCTTCACCTACTGCATACATTACCTGAAGGGGTTTGCACACATTGGTACAATGGTCTTCTAAATCTCTGATTTAATGAATTATTGCCAAACTATTTGAACAGTGCAGTTACATGAAACAAAATTGTTCATGCTTTTATTATCCTGGAAAAAGCAAAGCACTATGATTGCAGTCTGGGAACTAATGAATCAGATCATGCACTAGGGTCTGTGCCCACATGGAGAAGATTTGGACCACAATTTCCTAATTCTCTGAAAAATGTTGGCTCTCTGTTGGTTCCCTTCCACCTCTCTCCAATAGTGCTTAGTGTAGAAAACATGGACATTCTTCACTTGTCATGTGTCTGTGCTCAGAAAGAAGCATGATCTCTTCCCTTGATCTCCTCAGATGTTCACACTCCCACCTAGAGAAACTACAAAATGACCAAGTGAAGCTATATTCCTCCTTGGATACAGCAAGAAAATTTCCCCAGAAAGCACTTGCTGGTTCTGCCCAAGTTCCTCTTTTAGAACTTCAATGGCTCAATGGGCATTTCCCCAGATCAAAACAGGGATCCTCAATAGAAATTCCCCATGGATCTGCCCCATCAGCAGGAGAGCTGGGGGCTTGACTGCCTCAGGGCATTCAAGTTTTCAAACAATTTTTCCAATCCTGTTAGCAATAAAACTGCAGAGAAGTTTGCTTTCAGTGAGCAGCCCGAATGTTCACAGAGCTCTGGGTTTGTAGGTTGTGTGCTAAAACATTGCTTAGGTTCAATTCAAGATGGAAACATGTTTTTTAAGAAATTGTGTCCTCCTGAGAAAGAAGTGTTCTCTGCACAGATCTTCTGCTTCAATTCTGATGCAAGGAATGGACAGTGACTGCTAGAGGGCTTTAAAAGGTTAGGGAAAGCACTGCAAAAAGATTGGACAAAATACTCATATTATAAAAAAACCCAGCATATCCATGATTTAGGGAATGCAGTTTTAATTTCAAACCGTATATGTATATGTTAATACAAATGTATGCTTTAAAATAGTGGAACAAATGTAGTAGGTGTATCCGATATATATATTATATTGTATTGTATTTCTGCCTGGTTTTGAACCAAAACCTGCACACCATAGTATTTCTTCAGGTCCACGCTTGAAAAAATGACAAAAGCTTCAAGCCTTCAACATGAAAATATGAAGCACTGCTGTACATAATTAACACAATTAAATACATATGAAAGCTTATTTCTAAATTTACTTGCTACGAGAAAGAACTGAGTCTTTCAATCTTCTTTCCTTCTTCCTCTCTAAGGTTTCTTACCTTTAATTCTCTCTTCCTAAACCAATAGGACCTTCTTTTCTTCATATGTTCTCCTATACCCTTCCCCTTTCTTTTCCCACAATGCCTCTGCGAAGCTCAAAAGCCTTTCACTTTGAATGCCTGTTTTATGAAGGGTGAGATGTGACTCATACCCTTCCCCTATGTCAGAGACACAACAATGATTTTTAATCCAAAGTAGTTTCTTGTAAACATATATTCTACTTGTAATCCTTTTTATAGAATAATGAAACAACTTTAAATTAAGCAGAAATTCAAGATGCCAAGAAAAATCTTTATGGACTACTTGAATAACCATCTAATTTGGTGATTAGTTGTGAACTTTATTTGCTGGCAACTCTAGATTTAAAAGCTAACACAGATTTAATGCCAGCAACCACTGTGATAAAAATAATATTTTGAGATCAAATAAAGACTAGGCCAGATTTCTCATGTTTTGCCAGAATTCTTATATCTTTTTTCCCCTGCAAGTTTACATACTAAAACTATGTTTTTACAGTCAGTCACACAAGTGAAAAAGATATAGCTATTAGTACTCTTGATGATAAATCAACTGACATCATATGGGAATGTTACTGAATTCACTCATATTATAAAGGTAAAATTGATTCAAGAACCAAAGCAAACGCAAAACTCACCTACTAAAATAGAAAAAAACCCAAACCCCATACCAAATATTGCCAGATATAAATTTGAGGATGAGCTGTTTTGCTTTAACTTCTTTCATTTGATTTGAAACTTACCTGGGCAAGGCAAAATGTTGCATTCCTGGTACTCTAGAGATGGGCCGAGGCAAGGAAGTCCCCCATACTTGGGCTCAGGGTTGCTGCAGACCCGTTTGCGGTTGCGGATGCCTCTACTGCAGTCCCGGCTGCACTGAGACCACGGGGACCAGGGGGACCAGGCACCATTGATGGTGTGAGCAGAGTATCGTCCAGAACGCAGGAAGTCCCCTGACAATCCTAATAAAATAGGGATCGAAAAGTTAATACTGAATTGAAACAGAATCTCATCCCAGAACAACCTTTTCCTCTTCAAATTTACTCCTAGGCTTCTAATAGTAAATAATATGAACAGAAGCATCCTGTCCTTTAGCCTCACAATCCAAACCCTAGTATTATCTCAAGAATATTTTCTATAATAGAAATTTCATAATCACTTACAAAGAACTCCAGCAGAGTTGGATCCAACACTCCAGTTAAAACTTTTTGGGCACATTGACTGAACTAGACAATTTACTCCACCAAAGAATGATAAAAATTCTCTCTCTCTTGCACAGGAATTGCCATCAGAGAATATCCAAATATATTACATAGATATAATTGCTTCTGTTTCACAGGAAGAAGGTGACAAAGGAGACAGGATTGAGCTTCCTGTGACCACTCATCGAGCCAGCTCCCCTGGTCTTTCTGCAGGGCTCTGCCCACTCAGTCCACCCAACCTTTACTGCTGCTGGCTGTGCACAGACGCTCATGTGCATCCCATGCACTGTACTTATCCTAGCCATATTGACACCTTAGACAGTGTCCACTAATAATTTCACAAAGTCTAGCAAAACTACTCTTTTGCGAAAAGCAATGCTTTGACACTTTAAAAAAACAGTTTATTTTCCACAGAGCTGAAATATTCTAAGCCACATATAGGCTATGGAAATCAGTCTTTTGGAGACACACACATACCCCCCCCCCCCCCCACCCCCCCCGAAAATTAATTTTTAAAATAATCATATGGCAAGTGGAAAACATATTTTCTAAGCAAATTTGGTACAGAGAAAAAGGCATTAGATTAAACAGCAATAGATGAGGTCTGCTGTTCATCAGCGAGAGGGGACACACAGATTTTGTTCACAGTATACAACCAATAGACCTGGATATAGTCCTGAGTGAAGTTCTAATAATCTGCAGTTTATTTGAGTATCTCTGTCACTTTGGGGCTTGGTCCTAAATGGGTAAAAAAATCCCTCAGCTGTATCCCTCAGCTGTACTAAGCATAACACTGAAATCACTCTTGAGCTGTAGCCTTACCTCTAAGCATCATTCCAGAGCATCTCTACCAACACTACTGGGATTTACTGTTGCCAAAGTAGTTTACCTTTCCCAGTGGAAACTCTATGATTGATAGACCAATACACATCCAATACAAGTACTTTTATTACAAATGCTTGTTTAAGTAGCTGTGATGAGAGAAGCTCCTGTGAATGGTACTTAAGCCAACAGAGGATGTGGCTGGCTCTCTATGCCAGAGCTTCAGTACTGCCAACATAGGTACAGATAAACTGTATGATCAACAGTGGAGAAATGCAGGGGATTGTTTGCAGCTGTAATTTCAGCACAAATGTCTGTTTTTAAGAAATTGTTTTGTGCCCTACCCACAGGCATAGGCACTGTGGAAGTATGAAATGGAGATAAATACCCAGAAGATTTACTGAGCTATGCCATGAAAGCAGACAGAAGTAATACCGTGGAGAGTCTGCCCAACAGCAGTCCTGCACTGAACAGGATCAGTATTCTGCATAACCACTAAGGAGGAGCCTCTTATTTGCAGTGTCCACCCTAATTCCACCCATGATTACGGCATTAGTAACACTGCCTAACTTCTTCCCCAAGAAATACATTCACAATCATCACAAAGCAGATGAGGGTTTGCACATTTTTATTCAACACTTGATAATGTGCAGTATTGGAATGATGATGCATTGACACAGAAATACTGGTAATAAGAAACTGGTGAAATTAATAAGAAAACAGCAGAATTGCAATATAAAAATGACTGAAAATGGATAAAACCTTTCAGGAATTGTAGAGGGTAACTATTTCTCTCCTGCTGAGCCAGATTCTATTACAGAGATATTAAAAGCAGCATTTCAAAAAACATGACATATATTCAAATGCAAAGAAGAGAGCAAGTACAGAGAAACAGAATGTGAATAATGAATACAGGCCCACTTTCCTGCTCTGTAAGACCCTTTTTTTGCAATTTGGTATCACTCTGCTCATGGAAATTGTCAGCTTATGTACACAGTGAGCTGTGAGAACAAAATAATAGTATATTTTATACTAGTATTCTAAATCAAGGGGAGTTTTAAGTTATTAAATTAAGAGCAATGCAAACAATGAAAAATGTATTCATCAGACCAGACTGCCAGTCATTCCATTAATAAATCACTGCAGGGTGTATCACTTCATAAGAATACTAGGATATTTTGAAGATATTTTTGCAGGATATATGTAGCTCTTTAAGTCCTAAGGAAAATGTGTGACCTTATCTGACATTATAGTATTAGATTTCTTGTGATTTAAATTGGGGACTGGGGAGTGGAATCTTTTAAGGGAAAGCTCTAAGGTAGTTTAGCTCTGAAACAGAAAATTATTCCAAAGAATCTTTTCAGTGTGGAGTTTGCTCTGCAGCGAGTGTTCCCCTGAGTTTTCTTCTTTCCAAAGCATTAAAAAATTTATTATAAGGACCAGTTTTTCCACAGTTTTACAGTAGTTAATACAGTGTTCATAAAGGGGCTTTTAGAATTTTCTGTTCAGACAGAAACTACATGGTAAGAAATTAACATTATGCCATTAACAGCACAAAAAGTGACAAGATCAGTTTGCATTCTGGAAATACTGTTCTATGTATTTCCTGAACAACGTTATAGACTTTTACCATTAGGGGACAAGGTGCACAGATGAGGGGAGAACAGTGGATATAACTTACCTCAACTTTAGTATGGGTTTTAACACTGACTCCCATAACTTTCTGCTAGACAGGTCAACAAAGTCTGAGCTAGGTAAGTGGACAGTGCAATGTGTTGAAAACTGGCTGAGCAAGTAGGCCCAGAGGACAGTGATGAGCCATTAGGAGGTCAGCTGCAGAAAAGTCATGAGGTTCAATCCTGCTTAACACCATCATTAATGAGCTGGACAAGTTTCCTTGACTGAGAAGACTGGCCAATAAACCAGAGGGTCGTGTCACACTTTGACAAGGCAGAGTGTGTCATGGAGTTCAACTGGGGAAAATGCAAAGTCTTGAATCTGCACAGAACAACCCCATGCAACCATACTTTGAGGCCAACCACCTAGAAAGCAGCTCTGCAGAGAAGGATCTTGGAGTTCTGGAGGACAGAAAGTGGAATGTGAGCCAGCAATGTGCCCTTGTGGAAAAGAAGGCACTTGCTTACATTGGGTTATATTTTGCAGTAGGTCAAGGAAGGATCCTTCCCCTCCACTCAACACTGGTAGAGAGCCCGTCTGGACCCAGTTCTTGAGTCCTTCAGCTGAGAAGTCCTGTTTATTAACTGAGGTGGTAGAGGGGACAGGGGGCAATATGAAATTAATCAAAAGATTACATTGTAGAATTTGTTCAAGCAAAAAAGTTCTTCAGAAAGTAAGTGTATACACAGAACCAAGTCCTAGCCTTATCACAGTTTACATCAAATTTGACAGAAGGCATAAATGGAAAAGCATCGTAATCTTTCAGAGTAAGTGGCACAAAACTGAAAACTCCAGCTTGTCTCATTGAACTGTGGTTTTCTTGCTTGCTGCTTCTGTTTGCAGTTTGGGCCACTTTCAGATTGCTCTACATCTGACTCCAGGGACAGAAACCAGATTGTAACACCCAACGAAATCCAACATTAAGCTGCCTTTCTCAGCTTACTGCTCCTAAGATAAATTTATGTAGCCAAACCAGGATGCTACCAATGCCCTCGGCATGGTAACAGCAAAAGTCTAGTTGCCAGAATGTAATCCTAGACCCCTTATTTAAAGCCCATCTACAGAAATAGTTGTAAATCTGCAAAGAGAATGATCAGTCATAGCATTTATTTATCATCAATAAACTAATGAATAGTTTTCCCATGACAGACAGAACATCTGTAAGTCAAATTCCAATCCGACCTTTATGAGAGGTTCATCATTCAAATGCTCTTAACTAGATTGTTCTCAGAAAGCCTATGACTGACTTAGAGGCCAGTCATACTCAAGCAATAAACTGCTGCAACACTGTGGCCAGAAAAGGGGATTTAACTACTTGATCCCAGCACAATTTTTAGAAGGCAGCTGTGCTTCTCTAAGGTGAAAAGTTCCACAAGTAACAGCAAGTACTGCAAAAACTTCAGTAAAAGCAATCACGGTGATTTTGTGGACAAAATAAACCATCAACTTCTAAGATCATGGAAGACAGAAGTTATGAACCGACGTCTAAACAAAAGACTTTTCTCTCATTTCAAGCGCTTCTGCTTTTTTCAATATCAGTAAAATTACAGAGAAATTAGTACTTTTCTGCTGATGATTTACTTATTCTATAATGCAAATATACCTGAAAACAATTGCCCAGTTAATTTACATAATTCTAATTCATAATTCACCAAGATGATTTGATTATTTACAAGTAAATTTTTAAAACTTTTTGGTTGAATTGAAATAGCTTCATAAATCCACAAGAAACTAATCCTGTTTGAAGACACATTAACATGAAAGTCACCTGCCCTAACTAGTACAGGAGAAAAAAATCTGCCTTTGCAAAAGCCTGTAATGAGACTTTGGTTGGCCTGATTCTGCTTGAAAACTCTCAGCCAAGTTCAATTAATTTGCCTTAAAAGTGAGGCTCTATTAATGCACATAGTTTAATAATAATTCCCTAGTCTAGCCTGTAGCTAAGTAATACAGCCTTAAGTAAGAGAGAAGTAGCTGTGACACCTGATAAATTATATTACTTGACTGATTTATGACTTATGTCCTCCAGTTCTGACCTAACAAAGAAAATTCAATTATCCAAGCAGTCTAGGTTCATGACTTTAGGAAAAGATGATCTGAAGCCAAAATTCAGGTATCCTGAATAATTTCTAAATGACAGCATAAAACACTGCTTGAAGTGCAGATGTAACAGGGATAAGCAAAGATTGCTTCAGTGTTGTCACTTTCTGAAAATAGTCTTCAAGGTATTTGACAATATTACTGAACTATAAAACTTACATAACTTCAGGCCTAAATAACTATAACTTATAAAAACTTTATAAACCTTCAAAACATAGTAAAATTGGAATAGTAAAATGCAAATATTAAATGCAATGCAAAGACAGCATATTTTAAAAACCCAAAGAGTATGCAGATGGATGATGTCACGTTAGCATGATAACTTTATTTCTTGTTCATAACTTTTCTGTGTTTAAGTATTTAACCCTTAAGTCCCACTGAGTGGTACTTTGTCAATCAAACTTGAATCTGTCATCAAATTAAGTTCTAACTTCTAGAATTCATTTTGTTCTTACTCAGAATACCACATCTTAGCTTTAGTACGACAGTATAAGAGAGAACATCTCAAAATGTTTTCCTCCTGACTACAGGACATTCCTGATTATCAGCACATGTTCTCTTCGGTGAAAAAAATTCTGAATGCACTATAGATTTCCTGAGGGTAACACAAGGAAAGATTTGACCAAACTTTTCACAAGAGATCACAGCCACTACAAGAGTTATTCAGACAAAATCACATCCTGCCTTCAAAAATAGCTGTTATGAGGTTTGAGATAGAGGAAGCAGCAGCAACTAGCAGTCTAGGTGCAGATTCCAGGTGCCTGTGGTAAAAAAAAAGAGCAAACAAACGACTCTTTAAGACTGAAATGACTAAAAATTAGAAGTATTTACTTTGTTAATTGCTTTAAACCTTCAGAATGTATTTTGGAAGTTAACCTGGTCTAACTCTGGCCATGTCAAAGTCAAGTGTCTTGTCTAAGCCCACCATTGCTGTCTGTGTTGTACACCATGGAAAGAAGGCAGTGTCTATCTCCAGAGGGTGAACTGCACTCATTATATCACATTCTTATCTTCAGTGGATCCCTCATTTCTCAGGGTGCTAAAGTTCTCTTTCCAGACTGATACAGAGTCTAGACTTCGGTAAGATAAATTCAACCCAGAAATATCAGGCAACCTCATACCTTATGAAATATTCATCCCTGGGTTAAAAAAAATGATCTTTTCAATAAAATTATTACTGTTTATGTATCAGATAATCTTACAGAGAACCAGCATGTTTAATGTAGCTATTTAATATGTTTCATAAGCACATATTAAAGCCTAGGGTAAGGTAATTTCTATACTCTGAGTGTTGGATAGCTGTCTCTTTCCTGTCTGAGCACTATATGAAACCCCAGAGGCAGGGAACAAGATTTATTTTTCTTTCCTCTTAATCAAACTTCAAATCAGAAAAGCATGAATACAGTCTGCAAATGCTACTGCTTACTTGATTGAGATAGAAATCTTACCACACTCAGGAGGAGTCTAGTGGGTTTCTGGCAAGAAGTTCTATCTCTAAGCTCAGACTGCAAAGAAAGTTTACTTTGCTAGCATCTGACAGTGAAACATGATTCTGTTTAACACAGCATGACTATAGTTGCACAGTGGGAGATTATAGGCAATGAGAAAATTTCTAACAAATGGCTCCTATCTGCAAGGAACAGAGAACTGATCTCTGCACAACACATCTTTGGTAATGAGGTATGCCAAGCATTCTGTACCAGGATTAATCTTTCTGTAAAAGCCAGAAAATTGCTTCAATTCAACATGGAGGTAATGCAAATAATGTTTCACAGTATCCAGGCTCTGGTCAGGTGGAAGTAAGTTATGATGTTTTCTTGCTGTCTAGCCAGAAATGGTGAAGGTGTCTGCCACAATTCATGGTTTCCCATTCACATGACTTCCCTCTATTCCAAAAGCTACAGCTACTCTACATGACTATTATTCATGTATTTTCTTCCAGTGAAATCAAGGGGCAGTAGAGTGGTGGTGTGCTGGTCCACACCTATACCTGGGAGCAGGGAAGTGCTTCTGAATCCTGCAGTTTAGATGCAAGTTTCATCTCATCAGCAAATCAAAATGGTGCCCCCTCACCCCTCTCTCAACAAATGTTCCACTCCATACAGTTTGGACATCCATAATGAGAAAATGACTAAGCAAACAGTCTCAAAATAAGAGGTGCTATTTTCACCAGAAGTGTATTGGTTAATGCAACCACTTGGAACACTGATCAAGTTTCACTTTTCACTGCAGAATAATTAAAGGCTCACTGGCCAAAAAGAATCAAAGAGTAAGTGCAAATTAATGACAAAACTATAAGGGCACTCACTAGGAAGAACAGACAGATGTATAATAGTTTCTGCCCTGTCAAGTACTCAATAAAAAGTACTTAAATATTCAGTAGTTTTGGGATTAGTCAGCAAAAATCCTTCATCCAGATGAACATTTCTATTACTATGCAACAGGGTTGGGGTCATGAACATACATTGCTACAGTGATGAATTATTTCCAAATGAATCAAAGCAGCAGCTTCAGCAAGATGCAACCAAAAAAGTACAATGCCAGGAAATTCAGGAGTATTATGTTCAGAAACAAACAAAAAAACAAATCTTTAAGCTAATCAGGCAAAGAATGCACCTGAACCACCATCCCTGCTCCCATCACTTGCACAGTGAAAAATGCCTTATTTAACAAATTTTAGGGTTTGTTACTTCTGCCTATATTCTGCAGGAGTCAGCTTATGTATCCAGCTCCAGGAAAGGTCTTATGATCATGACTTCAGAGCTGAGAGAGGTGTCTCCATGCCAAGTTTAAATTTCTTTCAGCAATGTGATCTGTAACAAGCTGGCTCTTCTCTTTTTGCCCTACTGACCTCCTCTCTCATCATGCATTGGTTTTTGTATATTCCTTTCTTATGCTGCTATTTCAGCTGCTAGACCAGATTATACCTAGATTCTCCTGTAGCTTTCTTTACTTCTACTTGTGATAACTTTCCCAAGTCTGCACTACCTGGTGAAAAAATTATTCTCTTTCTCATCTAATCCCATGAAATTTTAAAAACATGTCATCCATGTCTAACTGCTGGAAGACAGCAAAAAGCAGCAGCAGCACCACCTTGAAGTCTCATTAAGGACAAGAGACAGGTCATACACCCATCCTAGCAGAGCAAAATCTGTGCTCAATACAAGTCTGAAATTTAGTCTGGATGAAAACAGAATAGAAGAAACACTTTAGTCAAGAGTTGCTCCATGCCAAAATCTGCCTCGCTATCCAGACCTAAACAAAACCCAACATTTGACACTGCAGATTATCTGAAATGGGAATGACATAGAGCACAAAACTAAGTCTTATCTGGAGTACCACGGGTTTTGTTTTATGATTTCACACACTTCACTAATATGTATTTCTTAAAAAAAACTAGCATCCTGCCCCCTCCAAAGAGACACAGATGCCAAGTGAAACAATAAAGGTTTTGTATAGGATGAAGGGCAGGGTGGGAGGGAATGTAAGTTTCTAGGATATTATCACAGAAGCCAACTCTGCAGCCTCCCCCTACTAAAACCTTGACATGTAAACCTAGTACAGGCAGGAGCTTAAAATTGACTTTCACAATAGTTGGTCTGTCTGAAAAATACTGAGAATTAGAAAGTCCAAGGACTCAGAAACTGTTCTCTCTTTGTAGTCTTAGATAAGCCAAATGCCTTCAGTTATACTTTTTTTTTTTTTAGCTAATCTGGGTTTTGTGAAAATACAAAAGACTATGTAAGTGGAAAACAGGACTATAAATATTAAAATATAATAATAAAAAAATTCAGTATTTTCAGATTATATGACTAAAATAGAATACTTTAAAAGATACACTGATATACAATTAAAACTAGATAATCAATGAAATTCATTAATAAAATTAGAATGACTGCCACAATTTCTCCTTGTTTTAATTTTTTTATACATACACAAAACCCTGTATTACTGATAGGAAAAGAAGAAAATTGTGAAACAAAGTAATTCCAATTTAAAGTCATCTAAATTTGAAAAGATTTTGAAGCAGTTTGGTTTTCAGTCTCAGAAATTAACAGAACTCCAAATTGCTAGCAAAAGCACAACATAAACTTTTATACTAGAAATTAGCCAGTTCATAAACTCCTTATTTATTTAAACACCTGTATGAATCTTTCAGTTGTTACCTTCAAACTACTGAGCAGAAGTTCTTCTTCGAATATTCCATATTTTAGCAAAATATTCCAGAAATACGTTAATGTTGCACAAAGTCACCCCTAGTAAAATCGGGGGAGTGGAATGGGTAATAGGAAGATTATTGTGAAAGAGAACAGGATTATTGTGAAAGAGACTGAAAATAACCTGGCATTTCTCACAACTGGTGGTGAAAGACACTTGCTTAGTCAGAATGATAATGCTACACCCAGAAGAGAAGGAATACGGGGTGTATTCCCTACTGGGATCACTATGCCTTCCTTTTCATTACCAGTTCTGTGAACAGAACCCTGGCACGCGGGGACTCCCACTCTGCACTGCCCATGGAACTGCAGGCGTGTCCCTAGGAGGGGGCACCGCGAGCCCGCCGGGCTTTGCTCACCGTCCGTGGAGCAGCCGCTGGTGCCGTCGCTGGAGCAGTAGCGCATCTCGATGCGCTGCCGGCCCACCTCCAGCAGGTTGGGGTCGGGCAGCCGCGCCTTGCAGGTGTAGCGGAAACGCTGCTCGTAGTGCCCGCCGTTGTCCGAAATGTTCACCGGCGTCCAGGGAGTCCAGGGAGTCGTCTTTTTCAGCTCTGGGCAGGCATTGGTGTTGCAAGGCTGATATTCCTGGAAGAAAAAGGTCATCATAAACTCAACCACCAAACAGGACCTTAAAAAGACCCCAGAAACACTCAAAACAGACAAAACGGAAATCCTTTAAGATACTTTTTCAGCATTTCCAACAGCATTGATCATCAATGAACTTTCAATACCAGTCTCAAACTGAAAGTGTTTTGTCAGCTTCTATGCAAGCACAGTACCACACTGCTAAAAGCACTAATATACCAGTACAAATTAGATCTACCACATCCACAATAACAGTAAATCAAACACTCTTAAGTACCCTAATCAAGCATATCCTTCATAAATTAATAGCCCCAAGTAAGGTGAAGCTAAATATGCTAAAGGTTTTAATTAAGAAGAATTCTGATAAACTGCAATTACATGACACAAACTGGCAAATAATCCCTTGGTAACATCCAGTGGCATATGAATAAGCAAACCACTGTCCATTCTGTGTATTTCTTACACACTTCAAAAGGGACAACACATAAAGTATGTTTTATATTACAGAGTCTTGCTCCCTGAGGTGCATGTTACTCATAGCTCCAGAATTGCTAAACCTGTCTTCAGAAGCAAATTCCCTGTGGAGTGATATGCACTAAAAGGAACAGATGACATTTAAGAAACCAACACAGAATTGCCAGACTTGGCAATCTCACAAATGCAGACTTGTCAGTATTCTCAATCCCCACAATCTATGTCTTCTGATCAGTATCATCAAGGTCTGTAGGTCCTGCCTATCCATTTTCCAGTACAAAATATACTTCATCTGATGTAATTTCTTTGTAAAATATATGGATGAAATTAAATAACCACTGAGTATCAGAATAAATTCACACTGACAAATTATTAAAGATGAAAAGGAATAAGCATCAGTGCCTGTTAGAGAGAAACTGAGCTCCTTTTAAAAAGGAGCCTAAAAAAATTTGTAATTCCACTAAATGCTAAAAAATAAGGAAACAATAGAAATAATGCTTTTATCATATAGTAAACCTCCTTCTTCCATAACCTCTGCCCCAACTGATATCATGTTCCAACAAGCAACGATTACCTGCTCCTCTCTTTCCCATGGTGATAACATCCTTTATATCTCATACTTTCCTCAGTCTACTACCTCTTCTCACAGATAGTCCAACTTATGAACATACCAAATTAGATTCAGAGCAATCATAAAACCCATATTTTAATTTGAATCCTGTGTTACTATTTCAAATCTAAAAGAAGCATTTTGTCTGAAAGCCTCTCTAATTTTTCCATCTGTTAGAGCTGGAAAAAAAAATTCCCCAGAAATCCCATTCTCACTAACACACTGAGGAACCCACCAATATGTATGTACAATATTCTCAAGTTCTGAGGCCACGGGGACTTGTGACAACTTTTTGCTTTCACAGTTTTGTATTACTTCAGAAATAAAGAGCTCTTAGCCCAAAGGTGTCAGCTGGACTACTCTTGTAACCTCCTGAGGGCTGTGCAAAGTCCCTTCCTACCTTAAAACCTGTTGATCACTTCCATGGTGACCACAAGTCATACTCAGGCAGCATTAAGGAAAATGATCAACCTTTCTGGGATCCGAGTGTCAGCCTGGTCTGGTTTCTGGCTCAGAAGACAGCAAAGAACAAGCAAACTATCTGGGCCTAGGTACAACAGGGGAAGTAATTTCTCCAGGCCTTCTCAGGAGACAGCTCTAAATCAGGTATGTTTTAGACTTAGCTCAGAACATGTATGACTGTTCTCCTTGCAGCACATGAACTGTAAAAGAAGAAATCATTAAATCTGCCTTCCCCCCTCCTTTTTTTACTATTTTTTTCTTACTGCGTCTAGCACTGATGAGTCTATCACCTCCCCGGATCAGCTGTTCTGCTATTTAGTAATCTGCAAAGCTAACAAATTGCAAGTTAATATGCGGCTGCATTTTCCCCTTAATTTAATTTTCCAGTCACTGAATTTTGCTGTGCATTTATCAATGATGCTGAGAGTGTCTCTTATCCCAAACCTACAAAAAATTTTTCATGCCCAAGTACACATACACAATGATAAAATAAGCTCAACCTGTTTTACCTACACAAGATTTAAGACCTGATCTCCAGGTCCTGTGCACCCCAATGTCTTCCATTTATATTATTTCCTCATTTTCCTTAAGACTGGACACCAAAATTTGACTTGGCATTCTAGAAGCAGTATTATCAATACAGCATGCAAAGGCAATCATCACCCCATTTGCCTGACAGTCTGATTTTAATATGCACATTATTGCATTAGTGCTTCTTCCTTCCACAACATTTTACAAAGTATCTAAGTAGACCAAATTATCTTTGATAACCTGTTCTTTTCTAAATCACAGCTCAACAACTACCTATATTTTTTTATCCCACACAAGAGGCTGATAGTATTTGGCAATATTTAAATATATTTTATTAGCTTCTGCAATTATCTAACATATTATTTAGCACCTCACCAATCTCTGCCCTGCTCAAGCTTTACTGAAAATGTCTTTTATCACTGTCTAGACTGTTGATAAAAATGTTAAGTGCTATTGACCCAAGAACTGATTTCAGGCAGACTCTGCTAGACACATCCCAGTAATTTATTTCTGCCCATTGACACCACATTTTTCAATTTGTCAATGAACCAGCTTTTAATCCATTTAACATTTGTCACATATTTCAGTTTTCTGAATCAAATTATTTTCTGTTGCAAAGGTAAATGTCTTGGAAGAGGAGATGTGCTGTATTGCTTTCAAATATCTTGAAACCCAAACTCTTTTTTATTAGTAAGTAAGCAGGAAAAAAAATCAACCAGTATAGTAGCTACTACAATGTTTATTTCAATGCAGACACAATAGTCTAAAAGTTTCAGTTCTTCATTTGCTATTGATTTTTGTACTGATACTTTTCAGTCAAAACCAAAAGCTGCTAGAAATATGAGGGCTTGCTTTATTAGAAAAGTGGTGTAGAAAGGTGAGGGTCGTGTAAAGCAGAATATGTGAGGTATGTAATGACCCCTTTGTCACATAAATACAGCTAGCAGAGGAAGAAGTTAATTTAGTGGCACTGTATTGAATGTTGCTTTGCTAACACACTTCTGAGATGAACACGTCAGCTCCCTCTCTTCTAGAACGACAGACTGCCAGTGTTTAGTATGCTGTGTAGTCCCTTCATAGACCCTGACAGAGAACATTCTCCTATGCTGTTACCAGCATTGAAAGAAAGATGTTCCTGAAGAGTGTCTGTGAAGACCATTTGTTAGTTTTTCCTTTCTTCTTGCTTGCTGAATAGCTTATATGAAAGTTTGAATGCTGTCATGCTTGTCTATTCAACCACTGGATAATAACCACAAAAGGCTCAGAAAGTTGGGGAAACAAAAGTACATACAGTTTAACCAGAGAATATTTACAGCAGTAAATAATCTCTCCAAGAGAAAATTCAGAGGACTATACCAGAACAGATGACTCCTTGGAGTTCTGGCACTAATAATGACCTGGCAGAGCCCACTGGCTGTCTCACAAACAGCAAGTGCTGCACTGCTCTGCTGACTACCACATCTGCCATGGAGGAATCAAAAAGCACAGGGTGCTTCTTGAGAGCATTGATGTGATCTGATGCTGAAAACTCTGGTAAAAGCAGAACAATGAACTTGCTCTGAACTGCCTCAGATGTGGATGTGAGGAAAGGGGGAGAGAAAAAGCATAGTTTAGATTACACATGGATATATTAAGTGCTGCTAGCATGAAGACATAGTCTAATGGGAAAGATTCAAGAGGGAAGAGAGAGGGAATATGGAAACTTACACTCTGCTTGGGGTTTATCCTCCTCTTATCACCTTGTCCAATGCTTGAATGATTTACCCAAGAGGGATTTCAAGAACATAGCCCTCTCCAAAGCAATTCTACCAGCTAGTGTCATGGACACATAGATCAAGTAACCACACGTAAGTCTCAGACGAATAAAAGTCTCAGATGAAACCCTTAGGTCTCATCTCAGTGGTAAGACAGAGTTAGAAAAGGCAGTGAAACACTCTGCTTCAGTAGCACTGCTGAGAGGAACTGAGACAGCAGCTGCTAAACTCCACCTCTGACATTCCACATGGACTGCAGGGAGAGATGGGGTCAAGCTCTCCTGGGGTATTCCCTAGATACTCAGAGAAATACTTCAGAGGCTCAAGTGATGGGTTATGCACATTAGTCCTTAGGGTATGCTTGTGGACTCACAGCAATAAATACTTGAGTCCATTTACAGATTCCAAAAATATCACTCCAATAGTTCAAGCTTAACCACATTCTCAAAGTTCTCTTTGCAAGTTGTTCTAAAACTTGTGGCCTAATTCAGCATATTGTGGCTTTTAGTTTAGACTGGATTTAGCCAGTGGAGACAGCTGAATTTAGGCCTGGCTATACCTGGTAAAGATGCAGTAAGATTTGTCAAGACTAAATTTTAGGGGGCAACTCAACATTGCATTTTTTAGGAGATAATTGGAAATTTTACATAAAATATGCAAATAAATACATACCTCACAAAATACATGACTGTGAAAATGGTAATTTTAAATCAAAAATTACCATGAAGAATATTGGTGATCATATGAGAAAAGGCATAATAAATTAAAACAATAATTTGGAATCATAATATGTTTGGAATCATAGATTATGCTATTAAACAGCTACCTTGCTTCTGTCCTTAAATAGTATTCCCTAGTACTTTTCCATAATGGAAAAAGATATTAATGCCATGTTTTCTACCAAGAGTTATTTAGAATTATTTGGTTGCATTATTTTAGAAAAGGACAAGTAAAATGTAATTACAAACTAGAGGGAACTAGTGTTATACACTGAACAAAACAACACAAATCACTATTTTCTCCTGGAGGACATGAAACTCTCTGGTTTTTTTTTTTTGCCTCTGCATAGCTATTTTGTCAAATTGCTGAAAATTTTGTGGATCTCTGAGACTTTTACTCCTAGTTTAAGTTTGATTTTAATTAACCAAAATGCATGATACTCTGATATCTCATCAAAAAACTAGACCAAAATATTATCTGCATTTGAAGTCCAATTCTTTTTTCATTAAAACAGAATTCAGATAGAGAATTCTATTCCCTTTCATATTATGGTGGGATTTCTCCTAACAAGCTCTTATTTCTTTGATGCATATAGTATGTCTATGTGGAATGCACTTCTTTAGTTCTAATCTGTGTTTTTCTTTCTAACCTGTTAGCGTTAGAGACAAAGTAGCTAAATCAGCATTGACAGTGCATTTAAATATTTTCAGTCCAAGAGTTATCTTTTATGATTGTCTTTCAGTATATTGTATTAGTTCTCAAATATTTTTTGACTCACCAAACAATCCATTGATTAAAAAATACTTAGAAATTTTTGCTTTTTGTTCCCTTACACTAAACTTCAATTCGACTAGGCCAAAATAATTCTTCAGGTATTAAGACACCAGTAGAAAAGAGTTGCTGATCCGTAAACTGAATGGTGTAGAATAAATCTGAGACAAGACAGGGCTGTAAGAGATGAGAACCTCAGTCTCTCAGCCATCTCTCAGTCTCTGAGTTTGCCACAGCAATAGGTAGTTACAAGAAAGAATAATTCTCACATGCAAGCAAAACAAACGCCAAACCAAATGCAACCGTGTTAAAGAACACGAGAGAAAAACAGTTCCCATGTAGAGGGCGCCTTGTTTACATGACAAAATGTAAGTTTCTTGAAGGACTAATACACCCTCTTTCCTTCCAAGAACCAAAGGATAGATAAAATTCCTCTTCCTGTGAGTTGAAAAACACACAGAAAAATCACTAATTGAACTTTAAAAAAGAAATATTTCATTTATTTTTACTACAGAAATGTACAGTCTTGTCTATTTAAAGAAGCATTTTCAAACTAAATCAAACAAAAGACAAGTCCCTGATCATATTTCTATTCATTCCATACTTTTAAAAGTCAGGTTCTTCAACCAAATACCATTAAATATACCTTAGCTGAGTGTAATTTTGCTGCTACAACAGTATTCCAAAAGCATGACACTCAAACCCCATGAATTTCAATCCATCAAACAAAACATCTTCTACCCTGCAAATTTCACAGCTCTGCTTGGAAAACAACCCCCAAAAGAATTTCTGAGATCCCCATTGTATTTTAACCACTTAGACATCCTAGTTTGTAGGGAGTTTGTTTTAGCTCCACTTGACATCCATAAGAGGAGTTCTACTGATTCCAAAGGAACCAGGACTGCAGAGCCTATTCTCACTGCAGATACAATCCTGCAGGAATGTAAAGTAAGGGTAGACGTCGTGTCCAGAATGGGTTTTTAAAAATATTTTGATGGATAGAGGGAGGAAAATAAGTTTCTTCTGAACCAAATAGATGTGGATTTTTGCTGCAAATACTGACTGCACAAAACTTTCTGTTTCAATTTTGTGTATTTTAAAGAAAATAACTGGGAAAATCCCCATTAGTGTAAAGTTTAACATGTAAAGTTTAAAGTGTAAAATTTGAAAGGAATGAAGGCTGGATTGTTGTTTTCCCTGAAGGAGTTCAAGGACCTGTGGGCAGGTCAGTGGATTAGGACAATTGAGGACTCAAATCCTTCCTATAATCAATATCACTAGTTTTAGTTTGATAAGGATAGTTCCTACTTTCATCACCACTTCATAAACCCATCAGTTTTTGGAGTGAACAAAGCCACCACTTTCCTTTTTCTATCAGCCATTTGTGTAACTGCCATCTCGAAAGCTACATATCATGTAAAGCCCATCAAACTTTTCTGAAGGAAAATGCTACCACTGAAAATTACTGTTTTTCTAAGTTGCTGCTTAGGAGATTGGTGTCCAGGGGTCATTTTCTCCAGTTACTGAAAATTTCACCTTGTCTGTGGTTTTGTGTGCAGTTTTACAATCTGGCACACAATAAACATGCCTCTTGTTCTAGCAATTCCACTGTGAGGTGGGAACCACAAAAAGTGGAGGACAAGAAGCTGGGGATGTCACCACTTGAACCCAGTAAAATTTGAGAAAACCAAAAGGACTTGTCAGAGGATTAAGGATTCAATTATTTTTGCCCTGAGTGTTGTCATTTAGACTGCTGCAAAGAAAGGAAGTATAAGATTTTACTGACCTGATGAAAACAGAACACACAGGACCATAAATAATCAAGGCTGTAGGGCTGAAAGAATTGTCCACCTATAAATGATGGCATGGATTTACCAAAACTGACTGAAAAGTGATTTCTATATTGCCACATAGCAAAGGCCTCAACTGCAGTAGGAAAGCCAAAATCTGAGCAACATCATGAGAAGTAGATAATGAAATATAAATATCATTAGAAGTAAATTATGTTTTACTTGTAAATGAATCAAAATTAATCTTTTCAGCTTTTAAAATCAGCACATAAGTAGCAGCCTTGAAATATATCTTTATAAATTTAAAGAGAGGGAATTCAATTTTACCTTTAAAATTAGGAATGTGCCATTTGAAAAGACCGGGAAAGGAGATGTAGCTTCCCTGATCACTCAGTACTTCAGAAGTGGGGAAAAGGAGGTTGTTCAAAATTCCTTTTAGGAAGTATGATCAATGAGTGGGGAAAAAAGTGAGTTCCTTCAGCTCAAGGAGTTATTGCTCATCTGGGCCATGCTAAGGATCTGTGCATGTGGCTTCATTCATTACAAATGCAAATGCAAAGGAAGGAGGATTAAGTCAGATGGAAAATGGGTGATTTATTTTGCTGTAATAACTCAATTGTTTGCAATTAGTTGCAAATACTCTTACTGAAAAGCTTAGCATTTTTAATTTAGGCCCAATAATTCCTGACAAAAATCTTCTAAATTGCTGAAACAGTTATTATCAACTTAAAATATATTTTTTTAAATGCTGAAAATCATGGCTATCCAATTATTTAGTAACTGAGAGTAAGAATTTCAGGAGATAATCCAATAGTCAAAAAGGCATAAAAAGGCTATCAAATCATCAATTTTAGAGAGTGCTGCTTCATAATCACTGCAAATCTGTTATCACTCATAAATTACCTTCATCTCATGTTTTCTTTCAGGTAGGTTTCTAGAAAGACAGAGTTGTGTTCTTGTTGCAAAAGAAGATCCCTAACAACAGATTTTTAAATGCCAAAAGTGGAAGAAAATCTGGAATTTCAGTTTCCACAGGCAACACCAGAGTTACTTGGCTACCTGACGACAGATTCATCCAATGCTAGCTACAATATTTGTCAATGTGGAAAAATGGCTTCTTTCTTTAACAAGGCAGTTTCAAATTAGTATGAAATGTACATACTGAGGACACATTTACTTCCATAATATTTAAACCTGAAAAATCAACTATATGAAAAGCCTGCTGCCAAGTAAGGCAGAAAATTAAAACAGTCATTATTATTTTATATTCATCCAGAGATCACTCTTTCAGATACTTATTAATTTATCCTCAATCATTCATTCTACAATCACTGCAGCCCTATATTACAAGTAATGTTTTTACCAGCCTACAGTTCATCATTGACCTTATTTTCTACAATGAGACAATATTTTAGGTTCAGCTGAACTATCACATTTTAAGATCAAAATCTGAGGGAAAAAAAATGCAGCTACTAATCACTGGTACATAAAAACTGACCTGGCAGTGTGAAAGTATTAGCTGTTTATACAATATTGAGACAACAAGCATTCAATCACAGTTAATTAACTTGTTTTGGGGGGTTTTCCCATATTAAAGACTGATAAATTGTGTTTTATTAAAAAATGGAAGCAAAATTTGAGAAAACTACTTGGGAAGAGCTGAAGCCTGGTTTTGCTCTGAAAAGCTGATTATCATATTATTCTTACTTTTTTTTTATTTATTTAAAGGATGACTTAAATGATAGACCAATCACTGGAGGGAAAAATCCAATAACATCACACTACTCCTGAGATAACACTTAAAATGTTAGAAGCAGCTACTAAATAACAAATGTGTAAGTGATGGAAATGGTAGAAACTGAATAGATGTGAAGCTGTGAACTTTAATTCAGAGTTGCCAGTCCAAACCTAGGAGCTGCAGTAAAAAGCAGAACTGCTTGCTGAAATGTGTTAAAATGTGGAAGTATTTAAACCCATTGGAAATTGATTTAGTCACACAAACACGACAGGTTCAGAGATTTTGATCACTGCACTTTCTGATGAGGTAGTAGAAAGGATGTGATCTGCACTTCTGAAAATGAAGTCAATTAGTCAGGGATCTGATTATGGATTTGGAAGCTCAGTGAAAAAAGTTCTAATCATCTACTCATAGGAAATTCAAAGATGGAAAGTTAATGTGCACATGAAAATCCATATCTTTAGATCTCAAAGGTCACTCCTCAGCATATAAGTGAGAGGAGAGAAACACAAACAAGTCCTATTCCCAAAATTGTTTTAAAGCAGTGTTAAGAAACCGGACATCTGTGGCAAACTGGTGTAGAAGGTAGGTTAAAAAAAAATCCATTGTGCTATAAACATCTTTTTCAGGCCTTGACCAAGACCTGTGGAAGCAAACTGAACCAAAAACGTACCTAAGCACCATTTAACACATTATCATACCACAAACATCTGCCTTTCCCCAGGGCAGAAGTTACAGCTGAGCTGACAGATGTGACTGTGTGCCCACACCTCAGTCACTGCAGTCAAACAGATAAACACCAAATCACCTTTAGTTATAGCTTGTAATCACTTGGACAAGGAAGCACTGCAACCAAAAAGCCAACATATTTGTTTCTGCCAACTCTGCTATGGGAAAACATGGCCTTTAGTAAAAGGGGACACCTAAGCTACTTAAATTGCCGTAGCAAGAATCAGTTTAACTCTTGTGTTAGAGCCCCTGGCTATGTGGGGAAAAAAACCAAAAAACACCACAAAAAGTAAACGGGCAATCAAAATGATATAAAATTTTACAAGTTGCTGATTGAAAAGCAGAAATATAGAAACAGATATTTGAACATCATCTAGTTGTGATAATAAATGTAAATTCAAATTACCTACAAAATTTCACGTTTCTCCTTAATTATCTCAGTAAGTGAAATTGCACAGACGATTATAAATATACAATTGTCTGTCATTTTCTTAGGAGTGGGTATTAATTTCTCAAATCATGTACACTTAACACAGGATTCAATTTTCCAAATGTATGGCTCTGTTGCCACTAAATGTTGTGGGTTGTCTCACCTAGCTTTCAAACTGTTCTAAAAGCATGTGGTACTCTCATATGGCCTCTGATGGATCTTCACTGGAACTTTCACCTAGAAGTTCACACCCTCTAAAGCTTCCCAAAAGCAACACATGTCTCTGTTTAGGCAAATCCACATCCTGCCTTTGTATGCACCAACAATGCCTATCATTTTTCAGAATCACATCAGAACTGAACCTCCTGTTTCACATTTTGAATTTAATTTGTGTCAATCTAAAAACCTCCCTATAACTCAATGTCTCTCATACAAAACTCTTTGTTTTTAGACATTTTAATGCTCTTGGTTTTATTTAAAGATTTTTTAACAGAGCGCTTAATTTGTCTACGTTTTATTTTTGAAACTTTGTGTCTACAAAGAAAACACTTTTTGATCTTCAGCCAATTCCTGGTAAGACAGATGTTTCCAGGGAAAAAAAAAAGCACTATTTGTATGCTCACTTTGTATTATGCTCTGTTTCCAGTATGAGGAAGATACAGCAAAAATAACCATGGGCTTTCTTTGCACCTTCTAAAATAGGGGCTGTTCTGTAGGTGGCATGAACCTGGCATAAAACAGATCAGGTTTTAATTGACAATAGCCTGTGTGTTTCAGCTCTGGATTTCTGAACACTATGCTCTGCAGCTCTGGGGAAATTCCTAAGGATTAAAGCTCTTTCATTTTACACCTTTCTTGACGTCTCAGCAGAAAGGCCAACTGTACTGGGGCAAGGTGGCACTGCTAAAGACATTTAAGCCAGAAGATTAATGAAGAAAACAAAAGGAGAAGGAGATTATAGACTGTAAAAAAATCATGGGGAAGAAAATACTGTGTAATGAAAATATACTGGCCAGGAACAGTCTGGTTTCCTGATAAAATTAAACCAAAGCATAGTTCAAATGGAGCATTTTATGAGTTTCAACAAGTTGGATGTACAACAACATATTTTCTTAACACAATACTCATGACAGCAGTTAAAGAAAGACTTTATTATTTAATGTACACACAGGATCCTTAGCTTCCCTTTATACACAGCTATGCCCATTTCAATCTTATTGCAAATCAAATTTCTGCATGCCAGCCCTACCCCATTTTATGACATAACATTCCTACAAACTCATTTATGAGAGGAAGAAAAAAAGAGATGAGCAAGGATTGAGTCACACTGCAGTGATCAAATTGGGCAGAAAAAAACCCCCCAGTTTGTCAATGAATATGACATCTACTAAAATTTTTCTCTTCAACACACCAGAAAAGGGACATAAATAGCTAAAAGCTACAAGAGTTGAGTTACATGCTAGAAATTGGAAAATGTAACAGTGGAACATGCCTCCAGAATGCTGAAGCAGCAGACTGCCATTGGGTAGTTAGGAATGTTGTACTTCCTTATCAAAGCAATAAGTAAACAAACCTACGTTAACTTATTGGAAAAGAGAGATGGGTAATAAAAAAGATGTTGTATTTGTAATATTCCTAGCAGTGTGGAGAGGACTTACTGCCTGTAACTACGTAACCATGGCTGGAATATAAAAGTGAAACTCGCATGACAGAATTTTAGCTCAAGGTCAGGATGGGTGCCCTGAATTTACACTGTAGGCTCTATAATACAGGCTTCATTTTGACAGGTCTGTAAGTATGCCATCAACTCTTTGTCATTTTCAGGACAATGGCATTAACAGCTGAAAAATAGAAGTATTAGTGTTATTATTTTCCTAAAAAAGCCAATTTGCTCTGGGTAAGTATTTTTTTATTCACACTGATTTTAAAATTGAAATGTCTGGTCATGTATAAACATCCTGGCCTATCAAATAAAATTTTCAAGGCAAGTTTGATGAGAACTACAGTGCTGGAGCAGTCTATCCCTGAAGGACTGCACTCTGTGGAAGGGACACATGCTGGAGCAGTTCTTGAAGAACTGCAGCTTGTGGGAAGGACCAAATTGAATAAGTTAATGAAGAACTGTCTCATGTGGGAGGGACCCCATGCAGGAGCAGGGGAGGACTGAGGAGTTCTACTCTTGAGGAGGAAAGAGCAGCAGAGGTGATGTGTGATGAACTGGCCTCAGCTCCCATGCCTCAGTGTATGACATGGCAGGGGTACAAAGGTAGCCTGAAGTTGTACATATGCAAAGAGAAAATTATAGCTAAATATTTTTGTGTTGTGGAGTTTTTTTAATGATTGGACAGTTTGGTAAAGCATCCTTCTCTCTGCCAGCCTTCTCTGATACTCAGGAATTCGTGACCAAAATATAGAAGTTCTCAGGAAAAGTCTGTCAAAGACAAGAAAACACCAGTAAGACCAGTAGAGGTACAAACTGGGCCAAAATAGGTAGGACAGGCAGTCTGGTTTGTTTCTTACTTTTTCTTAAGAGGCACAGAAAAAGATCCTTAAATGAAAAAAAAAAAAAAACCAGGAAAAAAAAGAGGAAGAAAAAAAAGAAAAGAAGTGAAGATAATAAGTAAAAAGTAAGATATTAAGGTGANAAAAAAAAAAAACAAACCAAAACAAAAAGACAGGGAAAAAAAGAGGAAGAAAAAAAAAGAAAAGCAGTGAAGATAATAAGTAAAAGGTAAGATATTGAGGTGTTTGCATACCCACAAGAAGTTCTTAATGTGGCTACATAAAATAACAGCAGTTACAGCTAAATAAATTCCATTGATAAAAAAATGCAGGTATTTGATAGGAATTTGGGGATGAAAGTGTGTAAGCAGTACCTGGGATCCCAAAGGAGAGGAAAGAAAGAAGATGACAGAATGAAGTTTACAATAATCTTCATGCAGATAAAATTCTCACAAATCCTCAAAGGGATCCCTCACAAAGCCTCAAATGTGGCTTCCTAAATGCTAATCCACCTACTTACACTGTTGCAGTATTAAAAGAGCACAAGAAATGGTATATCATTTAACTTTCAGTTCTGTAATTCATAAATGTGTTTATGTGGGACTTAAATTTTGATCACAGCTTCTAGTGCATCTAAACACAGTGGGTCCTCACCAAGGTGTAGGTGTTTTAGTAAATATTTTAGTATCAGTGATGATGAGGTACAGAACATGCTGTTCAGTTAAGGCTTGGATTATAAAAGCAATCACTCTGCAGACACTGAATGATAGAAGAACTCTCTCTCTCAATGGATCCCAATACTATATGAAACCTAAGTCATTCAACCCAGGTGCTTTTGTACCAGAGAGAGGCATGACAGAGATGCCTAAAAAGACTTCAGGAAGCAGGACCAGTACATGTAAGTTTACTAAGGATTTGTTTAAGGTGTACAAAATCATGCATCATTACTCAGCTTTCTCACTCTTAACATCAAGTATTGCTTGGACAAACTGCTTCAACAGATGCTATTTTGGAACAGAGCTTTTGTACTTTGCCTTTTCTTTTTTTTTACATTTTATGCAAGCAGAAGAATATTTTCATAGCTGTTTTGCTATCTAAGATTGCCTCTGTGTCTCTCCATATTTAGACAAGTCTTGAGAAGTCACAACTCTGAAGTTGTTGGTTCCATGAACTCTAGCTGATATGGCCAAACCTCTTCTTAAATTATGGAGGTGTTTTTTAAAATCTCATGATAAAGGAATAAAGTTAATGTGATCACTCTGCAGGATGACAAAGAAAGGATCTGATTTCACAAAATGGAAAGTTCACTATCTGTTTCCTTTGAAAGAATCTGTGGCAGATGCAACAGGGTAATTTTTTGGTTTTAAACAAGGATTCCAGGAAGAATCAGTTCAATGTGTCAGAGCCTTATCCTGCATCTTGTATGTGTGAATGTTCCAGAGAGCATTCAGCTGACACTTAAACACAGGATCTGAAATCATATGGCTGCTCACATGTCTCAAAGACACAAAAGATTACAGAAAATGCAAATTACTTTTTGTAGGATTCAGTGATATTAGAACTCAAGATTCAAATAATTCAGTATTTCAAGTCCAAGGAGAATAACATCCTCAAATACTTTACATGCCCATCACTCCTTCCATCAATTTAGCCTCAGAGAACAACTCTGAGCACAGGAGGAAACTAAGTGAGATTCAGGAACATCTTCTGCTAGAATAGTACTAAATGTGATTATTACACCTTAAAGTTGTGTTTTATCTGAAAAGAAGAGATCCTTTCTTCTAGCAGGAAGGATAAGTGGGTGCAGAGATTGCTTGCATTTCTAACAAACAAAGCAATTCCTTGCTAGAGGGTGACATGGATTCACATTATGCCAACTTCAGATTTCCTTGAGACTCCTTTAATGAGGTCCCATGAGCCCCTTCTATACACTGAAGATTATTAATTTTTAAAAAATAAATCATTTTAGGCACAGGAGCTTAAGAAAAGTGATGAGAAGGAGATCTGTGTATTTTATACCTACTTTAATTGAGTAATAAACAGAAGCATCTGGCTCAGAGGAGCTTCTGAGCAAAACAGCAACATGTAATGTTAAGATTGTGTAGTTTTCTCACTACAGTGTATCATCTTCTTTTTTGGCAAAGTGAAAACAAGCGTGGGCCTGCCTGGCATCACAGCCAGTGAGATATGAATATACAACAGTTGCATCTCATCAAGGGAGTCTCCTGCTAAGCAGCAGTTAAATGAGAATGTCCAATGTTCCCTAGCAGGACCAAAAAACCCAGATGTACCTTTATTTTCCCATAGGATAAGGCTACTAGCCTAGCACTAAGAATCATAAGCTCATGACATAAGTGATTTATTTCAGTGGATGTGAACTCCATTGCATAAAATCCAGAGACAGCTATCCCAATCCTTAGCTGAAGTGGGATGTCTGAAACATTGATGCCCATATTATGAGATTTAGCTTTGAAAATCCAATGTGTTTTGTTTTTCTTTTCATAGGTATGGCAAGTGCCATTAAACTGCCTGAGGAGCTCCTCTTGATTCCAGCACGAATGGTCCACCTGAAACAAAACCTAAGCATAACAAAACCACAATCATGATTCCTAGCTTTGTAGCTCAGTAAATTGGGAGTAAGTACTATTGTACCAGGCCACAGATTTTGCATTAAGCTAATAAATAGGCTAAATGACCTGCTGGGCTGTGCCTCAGCTTGTATTGGTTTGCCTGAAGATTTGTTTTTGTAAACAATAGCAATTATCTAATTACCAGATCTCTATTACCTGCTTTGTTTTAACTTTTCATCAGATCTGTCATAATTGTGTGATGTAATGTCTACACCAATATGTATTTTGTAACTAATAGGCATTTGTAACATGCAGTTACTGAGAGCAGAATGACCTATCAGACCCCCTTAACAAAACACAGCACAAAGGAAGCTTTGAAAGAGCTGTCAGAGAGCAATACCTGAAGCCCAAGGCCTATAAACATCTCTGATGGCCAATTACTGGTCATCAAATCAATGCAACCTCAGGAGCAAGGTCAGTCAAGCCACTCTTGTTATGCCTTGGGGTGGCAGAGAGAACAAACAGCAAGCACCCAACATATATAAAGCACAGTAAATGCAGCTGCAATATGGACTAACAAACAATATGCAAGCTGTGAAACCCCTTAACAAGCATAAAAAAACTTCTCAACCACATCCCAAATTGAGAAAAAGGAAATAATAAATATCAATGTCATACTTCTGGCCAAGGGCTCAGGATACTGACCAGTTGCTGTAAACCCACCCTCAGACTGAAACCTCAACCCCCACATTGAGAGGCTGTCGAACACCAGAGAAAGGCAGAAACTAAAGAGTTTGTATATTTATGTTACCAGCATGTAATTTAAACTATTTGATAAGGCTGTTATAAATGTAATATGTAGACTGTAATCAGACCAAGGTTAAATTCTTGGCTTCACACAAATGGTGTATTCATTTTGCCTATAACAGGATTGCAAGTGCTAGTAAATAGGTGAGAATCCCAGCAATCTGATCTCTAACTTAAATGCAACAAATTTCTCATAAAATACTTCACAGTTAAGAATATTTTCAAATATTCATGTGCAACTTTAACTCTGTTACTGTTTCTCCTAGATCCTGTAATGGAATGATTGAGTTTGCAACTTCATAATTTCCGAAAATCTAAACAAATAAATAAATCATGTTTCCTCAATGTAATTCTGATGAAGTCTTTACCAATATCAACCAACATATATGAAACTTATTTACCACCAGTATCTTTGAAGTCAGAACTATGGGATGAGAAAATGTGAAACAAAAATCCAGATGCTCTATATCTAAGCTGTCTTTGTTATCATGTGATATCAGCAAAGACCTATGAATGTCATGGCCTGATTGTGATTATACAGTAATTACACTCATCTGATATAGAGAGTGCAAATAGGACCGTAAAATGGAAATCTCTTTAGAATGGAGCCCCAGAAAAATAATGAGAACTACTGAAAAGGTTTAAAATTTGAAGTTGTTTATGAGTATGTGGATACTTTCATAATGGTCATGGAATTGTTTGAGGCAGAGACTGACATTCAAATTTTTTGTTTTATTTGTTGCAAATTTTTTCCCACAGAGCTTCAAACTTCCACTTTCATAACCTTTTCTGAAAAGAATAAAACTCAGACTTCTCATTCATAGCATGCTACTTCTATGTTGGAGTGGGAAAAAGGGTGACAGAAAAGAATCCTCATCAGCAACAAGTCATGGAGAATATTGTAAACCAAAAATTAAGTTCTGAGCATGAGGCCTCCATCAGGTAGAGCTACTTGCTCATTTGCAGGCAGCCAGTCATTAGCCCTTAGATTAGCAGGGCTGGGAGGGGAAGTTCTCCAGCATTTCAAACCCCATCAAAGGCAGTGGTGAGTAAAAAATGGTTTCGTCTTTCTTTTTTATTTTTCTACTTTTCTGAAAGGAGTGAAATTATTTACTTAATTTGCTATGTTGTGAAGATCTAGCACATAATAATTTTTACCCACCAAAAAAACTGCCCAAGAACTTAAGAATTTTAGGTAGTGGGAAGAGGAGAACAGTAATAAATGTCATGGCACAATTCAGCTCTATTTTCTTACTGTAATATAAGGAAGTGGTGAATTGTGAATCTGTAAGATGTGTTAATATGGGTAAAACTGTATCCATCCACTATCATTTATTTCACTTATTTCTTCCTCACCAATACATATTTTCAAGATTTATTAGTATTTTTGAAACCATTTAGAATATGAGCTGAATTAAAAAAACAAAAAAGTGTTGAAAATTTTTTCCTCAAAATTTGCAATATATTTGCATTAATTACAGTACTTGAAATCTTAACATGGGCACTATCTGTCCTAGACACAATGTAAGTGTAAGAAAATTGAGACATAATAATTTAGAAAGTCAGGAAGATGCTCTTCCATGCAACAATTACTGCTCTTCGATTCCTGATCTAAAAATAACAGCACTGTTATTAAGCAAGCTCTTTAAGATAAATCTTTATGTTTTCTAATGTTTTCTTTTGTTTCGTTCTGTTTTTTGTCTAATCTGTCTGTATAACCTGGAATACTGCCAATATGATTCAGAAGTCCTGTTCTGCAATGTTTTTAATTATAGTTAGGATTGTGCAGGACTTATAGTGACTGAGATACAAATTTTATTGGTAGTAATTCAGAAAAGCCATTTGTGCTTTACTGCTTTTGATGAATGAAACAATCCCAGGCTTATGCAATGATTGGTATTATTCAAAGTATGAGAAATGAGAGTAACACTTGAATTAAACCACTGGAACAGCTAAAGTCATTCTTCACCTAGATAACCATTTCCCAACAAAATGTCTTTCAGGAAATATGGATAAGCATGAGTTCTCCAAAGAAGAGCCCGATCCCAGCAGGACCAATAGTGATTCAGTCAAGTCAGAGCTCAAAAAATCCTTTCAGGCACTTTTTAATCAGTTCCCTTTACCTTCCTTATCTTTTACCTTAGGCAGTCACTCAGATGAACCTGGATGAAGCTCCTCCCCAGCACACAGGTGTCTGGTGTCTGTTTTGCACTCCCAATATGGCTGTGCTATTGATTCTTACTAAAACTTTACAATATGCTCAGCCACCATGTACATCAGCACCTACACACCTACAAAGCTACCTATTTACAACCCAGAATATGCCACAGATATACCTCTATTATATGGATACCTTCTGTAACTTCAACACTAACTGGAAGTTAGACTGCACTGCAAGATTTCAATTGGCATGTGTTAGAGGTGGCTGTTAAGGAAGTTAAAAAAAAAAAAAGGTCTTCTGAGATGGTACAAACTCTCTAGCATTAAAACTTCAAGTTCCTATCACAGAAAAAGCTTATCACATCCTCATTTACCTTTAAAAACTCACATCCAGAAAAGCACTGAAAATTGCAGTGTTTGCACTGTACACTTAAAAACCTACAGACATATGGTTTGTTAACTTTAATTAATAGAACTGAACAAGCATGCATCCATTTAGGAAAAACCCTTTCTTTCTGAACTCGTATAATCCTTTCACCACTTAAGAACACCAACAAACAAACCACAGAGCACTTAATGTTTTTCCAAGGAAAATGCAGGGAAGGAATCAATTGGAACAGTTTTGTGTTCAAAATCATCTGTGAAGCATCAAAGTTATGTTTGTTGGCATCTGTGCTCCAGCTGCGGGGTTTAGAGCTTTTTGCTTTCTTAATCACGTTCCTTATTCCAGTGACTAAGTACTTGGTTCTGTGCATTTACAGCGCTGGAAAGTGAATTCATCAGGGACTGCTCATACTCCCACAGCCTTTAAAGTCATTTCCCCATGAGAACATGTCAAATTTGAAGCTTCAAAGGACTTCTTTTTTTACTGGATTTGATAAGCGACAATTTTAGAAAACAAGCTAGATTAAATATATATATAGTCACTGAACTGTGTAGGGAGAAAAAGATGCCTAAAATTACAATTATCCAGCCAACAAACAAAAGTACCTCTCATCAATTCAGAATAAATATCTCTGATGGCAGCGTTAAACAATTCTTTAGCTGTTGGGAATTCATTTATGAGCAAGTACTTATCTGTTTTAAAAAGCAGTCAGAACAACAAAAAGTCTGAGGCTGACTCTGTTATCCATTAAGTCAGAGGAAGACTAAATTGACTCCACTGCCTTTTGGGTAAGGCCCTGTTTTAGCAGTGACAATCAAGCACTAAAAGCACTTTGTGCGTTAGTTTGTGACTGCATACAAAATCTAATATGGTTTTGAACAGCTACAGAAACCAAATGCGGTATTCTTTCCATAAATTTCAAAGATCATGGATTGAGTCCTCCTGTTTGACCACCCTTATGGTGGAAGTGTGGGGCTATCAGGGTACAAGTGGAGGAGAAGGGGTATTTTGGGGGTTTTTAATGTGATGTAATTGTTCAGTAGCTGCAAAAAGTCCCCTGCAGGAACTCAGCTTTTAATCCAGACTAAGCAAACTAGGCTACTTGTTTAAGTGCCCAAGGTTAAAAAATATTAATAAAATTATAAAAACACATATATTTTGGCCAACAGTTTTGTTTGGGTTTTTTTCCAGAAAAGCTTAAAAAGAATTTTCTTTGCTGAATTCTGCTGCCTTGAGACTCTACTCAAGAGAAAAGTATTAGGGGGCTAGTGAGCTAGTCCCTGACTCCTCCCTACAGTACAAATGAACAAAGCAGATAGCTGGGTTCAGTACAACCATTAATGAGGGACCTGCAGAGGGATGTGACCCAGCAGAGCACTACAGCAGGAAAGCTCACCAGGGACAGGGTTTTAGAGGCAGAGAGCAAATGCTTGCTGCCTATCCAGAAATCTGAGGAAGGGCAAAAAGAAACCATCAGAACGGAATAGCAAGGAGATGACACCACCCTGCAAAAAGCTGAAATTGGGTACAAATTAAGAATGAAGGGAAATAATAATTAATCTAGCATAATAAATGTAAAAACATAATGAGAGATGCCAGGAAAGAATTCAAGTTGGTACTTTGTGAAGTCTAAAGGCTAAGATGCAGTCCTGCTTCAAGGACATTAGGGACAGAAAGATTGCTACAGAGTCTATAGGCCCAGTATACTGTGAAGGCATACAAGGGGTATTTAGAAATGGCAAGACCACAGCAGGTTGTGTTAGTTGAAGACATGATGGCACAAATAGATAAAAAGAGCAAAAAATGTCACCAAAGAATGTAACTAAGAAGAAGAAGTAAGAAAACTAATTTTATGACTGAAATACTAAAAATAATACTGTGACACACAGCTTCTTGCTTAAATTTACCTTCCTATCTAAAGCCTGGAAGATGCTAAATGTGACATCACTTTTAAAAGATACTTCAGGAAGTTCAGGGGACCTAAAAGAAATAAGCATGACATCTGAATTGGGCAAATCAGGGAAATCATAAATAAAGCATGAAATTAGTGGAACATGGACAAATATGATCTGCTGGAGAACAAAATTGTATGCTCTACTTTTCCTTAAAAGGAAGCTCCAAACCTATCAGAAACTCTGAAGGAATCAACAAACTTATGGATACAGGTGGTAAGCTAATACAGTTTACTGCGGATTCAAAAAGACATTTAATAATGTATCTCATAGGAATTATTCCCTCTTAGGAGACCTGCAGGCACAAGCTAAACAAAAATCTATTAAGCTTTCACAGATAATTAACTGCTTAAAAGATGGTAAATGGAAGAGAGGAATAAATGGTCAGTTTTTCCCAGTGAATGGTGCTCAGCATGGTCTGTGGTGTAAACCCGTGTGTCTAAACTGATGCTACAGCAGGGAATGGGTGAGTAAAAAATTAAAAAAGCACATGCTCTTTAACAGGCTGGGACTGCAGAGAGAATGCAGTTCTAAGATCTAAATTCATCAATAAATTTCCCCCAAATAATCAGAGGTACCTACCTCACAAAAGGCAAAAGATTTCATCTCTATTGGTCTGACTATATTAGGCAAAGCTCTTCTGTAGCTTTAGGAAGGACAAGTATTTTTGTAAAATCTTGCACTCTTGTTATTTAGATTTTCCTTTCTTCTCCACATTTCAGGCTACTTGCCTCTCACAACACAGGAAATTCTGCTCATATAAATCTTTCTTCCTATGAAGTTTACGACAACATTAGTTTGTTTTCTTGGGACAATAATGGAGAGCCAGATTTTGCTGTACAGATAGGGCATCTCATATTATTATACTGCTTCAGTTTTACTTAGAAAACGAACCAGCAAATAAAACACCAGTCATTCTGAACACAAAGGAAAGACGTGAAAGCACTTCCCTGACTGGAGATACTTCACAACACTGCATATTTTACTTTTTTTTTTTTTAATTACTTTTCTATGACTCCCAGCAAGATTTCTGATGGATTAATTCCTCTAATCCACCAGTTGCTTTTTCCTTGCGTTCTGTATAATGGATTATTTTTTATACTTCATACAAAATTGCTGATGATAGATTTCACTATATGTCTAATATCCCTTTTAGCCCTACATTTCAGAAGAGGATAGTATGCACTGCTATTACTTCTTTTCCTAAGTACTTTAAAACTCTTTAACAAAATATTCATTCTGCCAAGCTATCTCACACACATTCTTCAATATGTGCATTGGGACTCTGGATCAGCTTTTCAGTAAGGGATAGGATACATAAATTAACTATTTTTAATAGGGAGCTTCCTGCCTTTGAAAAGAGTTTCATGTGTTCCTATGTGAAAACATACTTCTAGTTTTGTGAACAACTGCCTGAAAATTTCAGAAACTGCTGAATGAATCTCTTCTCATACTCTAAATATAGTGATCATATTTCATTTCAGCTTAAAGCAGAATTATAGGTTTTCTAGGTAGAGTAACATCCAGATATCTCTGGATTTTTGCTTGCTAATTTCATCCGAGGCTGTGAAAATACTTAGCTAAGTCAGGCAATGCCAAGTGATGTGGGTCTATTGACAAACTCTCATGTTTTTCATAGAGTTTATACTGAGGGGATTGGGGCAGAATAAACTCAGCTGTGAAAAATGGAATTTTTGCTAGAAAGTGGTATATCCACACTAGTATGACATTACCAGAACAGTAAAATGACAAAGCTACATACAAATATCCCCACAAGCACCAACATGTAAATGGCTTGTTATAAAGAATCCTGGAATCTGACACTACCTTAATAAATAATGTTCATGAACTAAAGATGGGGCTGCTTTTGAGCAGCAGAGCAGTAACACAGAAGAGTGTTGTGCTGAACACTGCACAGATGCTGGCTGACTGACAGTCTCATATCTGACCTGGTGCCTGGAAATCCAGCCCGTGTTAACTGGAAAAGTATCTGCACTACCATAGGTCAGCTCTGCTATTGTGGGTGGGGGTTTTTCCACTTTTCCTTATGGAGATCAATTTAAAGATCAAAGAGAATCTGTCCTTCCTCTGAATCAAATAGCTGAAAAAATACAGGTATAGTCTACAGCTGCTTTTCTCCATCTGGAGCCTCTCTGACAAGGCAAAGCAAAAACTGCATTTTAGGGCTGACCTATTTCTGGGCCAGCCCCAGTCTATGTAGGGCCATCACAAATTTCAAATGACAGATAAATGAACACCTGTATCTTTACAAGGTAGTAACTTGTTTCACTGATCTTTTATGCTAGAAATTGTTATAAGTAACATGGTTGGAGATTTTCATAACATAAACTGAAAGGTCTGTTGTTATGACTTCAGCTTTCTGATGTTTCAGATGAAATAACAAGTATTGTTGAATTAGAAAAACTCTGTTCTGGAAGGATTAACACTTTTATTTTCAGTTGCATTTCTCTAGCTGAAGGAAATATGCAGCATGATGCTGCTTTTAAGTAAGAAATGTGGTCTTTATAGGGTGACTGTGACACTTCATCCTGCCCTTAAACCTGCAAGGAAAAATCACTGTGTATTCTGGTAAATGAGCACAGTGTTTGCATGAGTTTATATTCTCAGACAAGAAGAATACAAGCCCATCTACTGGAGAATTTAGATCTAAATATTATTATTTCAGATTACTGCAATCAGATGAGTCACATCATTCTGAAGATACAAAGTAAGTTATAAATAAACACAATGAAAATGTATGTATGCCTTTTTTAAGGTTTTGTTTGTCTTTTTTAAGGTCTGTGAACATATTTGTTCAAAATGAATGTCAGAGGCTTTTAATAAATAAATGCTTTTTATTTGGTGCCTGCAGTATTAGTGCAGACGTATTCTAAGTCAACAACTTAACATGAAAGGGAGAATGGAATGAACCAAGGAGAGAAAAAGAAGGAAGTTTTGATAATTCCATCAATATTTTGATAACTCCAAAAATATTCAGAAATTTAAAAAATTATTTCTCCACTCACATAATTTGTGTAAGAACAGGGCTGCCTGACACTATTTACAATGACAATTAAAATCATACCACAGCCAAATAAATTAAAAGTTACTACGATGCCTTGAGACTAAGTAAAAATAAAAGCTGGCACATAAATATAATTAATTTGGATGCAGTTCTTTTTAATTGCACTCAGATGGCTAAGGACTGCTGTCAGTCAGCTCAGCTAACAAATCAGTCTCACACTCTTCAAGAGCTGCTGCATTAGTGAAGCTATAAATGGCTACAGTGCATATTACTCATTCAGGCTTCATCCATGCCTCAATTTGCTGAGGTGAAATTGAAGAATACTGAAACAAAACTCTGCTTTGTGTTAAGGTTTACATGTGAGCAGACTTTTCCGTATAAAATGTGTAAACACAATTACTGTTTGCACTCTGCTATTTTAAGTAAAGGTGAGCAAACCTAAAAGGAACAAAATAAATCAGAGGGACAGTTTGTTGCAAACTGATTCAATGCTCCCTTACAAAGAGGAACATTGGAAATGCCATTCTAGATCAGACATGCCTTCCCTGGTTATTGTCAAATGGCAGCAGAGAAATAAGCAGAATGCAAAAAAATAGCTCTATATCTGATTGTTAATATCCGGGAAACAGATTAAAAACTTTAAAAATTGATTTACTATGCTTACAAAAATCTAATTTTTTGTCTATTATAATTCTACTGCATCCTCATATTCTGCACAATTTTCTTTGTGTGGAGTTTTATTGGTTTTAAGATTTAAGCCTCAACAATTTCTTGCAACAAGTTACATCATTTAACAATGCCCAGGACAGAAATGAATTCCCTTCACTGGCTTCATATTTCCTTAAAACTCAGTATACTACAGTACAGAGTACACAGAAACCCCAGTGTTCCCTCTCTAAACCTGTCATTAATTTATATATTTGTCCTTCATACATTACAGCCTTGCATACTCTGATTTACAAGAATCCCAATCTTTTCACTTTCTTTGGAACACTTTCCTGAGCTCAGCCCACTTCCACCATGGGCCATATCCAGTAAGCATGGCTACAGAACAATTTTATGTAACTGCTTATCACGTTTCTGAGATAATTTTCAATGTTGTGCACCCTTTTTCCCATTTTGATTGCAACTGTACAACAAAGGTTGCTACTGAACTGGCTACAGTAAAATTAAGGTTTCTCCATATGTACCAAAGACATATCTTTGTAATGGATGAGACTGAAATTTGTAGATGAAATAATGAGCTTTCCTGACTGCAGTCATTGACACAAAGCTGTCAGATAAATTCAGCTTCAAAGTAAGCTCAGCTTTGAAGATAACAGCACTGTTGGAGAAATCACATTATTGTAGTATGTGAAACAAAAACTGTGATTTTATCCAGCCTCAGTCCAGACTGCTACAATTATCTCTTCTGAGATTACTTTATATGTGAATCCCTACACTACGTTATTTGTGTCCCTTGGGAATATCTTGCTGAAGCTTCCTAAATGCTGTAACTGAATCTAATTCTTTTTCACCACTGCACAAACATTCTGGCTTATAGCTAGAATCATAAACAATTCACACACCAGGGTCATTTTCCTGTCTTGTTCCTCACTGTGCTTCAAGGTGAAAGCAGGAGCTTCTGTTAAGTTTATGGCAGCAATTATGATACAGAACTCCTCATTTCTATTACTTCAGCCCTCAGAGACATCTAGTGCCTTCTATATGACATGCAAATCAACTTTTGTATCAATGAAGCCCCAAAAGTTCAGATCACTGGAAAATCAAAATTTTTCTTCCAAAATAACTAAAAACACTTATAAGTAAACTCTGTCTAAATGCATTCCTTTAGGAGATCTAAAGTCACCTTCCAATAATCTGTTCTTCTAGGACAAACCATTAGTATGTCCAGTGGATATAGATGGATAAAGCTAACATCAGTGTAACAGAGATATATAAACTAATATAACTAAAAATAACTCTATGTAAGCCCTCTATCATGTATTTAATACCATTTACTTTGAAGTTGCTCCATTTTGATTGTCAAAAACCCCTTTTATCTTCTTGAAGAACAATGTCAGAAAGACATGAAGTGGTCTATATTACTAGTAACCTATGGGACTGCGCTGCTCTTGCCTGTGGCTATCAGAATTATGTTTTACCCTGGAGGTATTCAGCAATTTGAAAATCAGAGATCAGGTGAAGCAGCCTGTCTTTACCTCCATTGATATTTTATTTTCCTTAAATTTGGATTAGAGGTTAACTATCTTTCTTTCTTTTTTTTTTTAAACAAAGCATGAGAAAAAATACCCTATATTAAATACAGTTTTAGTTGTTCCAAAAGCTCCAGGATACTCCAGGACAGACTGTTTTTTTTTTTTTACAGCTCTCCCTGGTTATGTCAATTCTGATTTCATGGAAATACTACTTATGTATAAATAAAGCTACACAACCCATACAGAAAAACTAGATCCACAAGCACTGGAAATAATGAAGCCTGGTTTCCTATAAGTTAATATTTCAAGTCTTTTAAGTTGATCCATTTAATCCTCTCACATTCCTCCTTCCCATACTCCTGCCTGTAGGATTTAGCAGTCCAACTGCTAAAAAAATTAAGAGATGCAGTGTTTAGTCCCAAACAACAAGTGTGCTAATACATACATACACTCATTGACTAGCACCTCCACCACTTGGACCAAGCAATGGACTCAGCTGCAAATCTGTCTCTCAGTGCAGAAACTAATTTAGGCTTTTACCCCTCTACTGGGCCACTCTTTTCCATGCAACTGGTGCCAATGCCATGTTGTCATCTAAGCCCACTCTCCAATCAAACGTATTTGTAGTGGGGGAGTGGGTGCCTAACTTATGAGCAGAGGCATAAGAATACCTGACAGACCACAACATGATCCTATCACTAACTAAGCTAAAACTAAGCTAAAACTATGCCATCTACTTTTTTGTTCTGGTTTTTAGTCTTCAGTGACAGTTACAGATTGCTTCCAGAGATAACTGAATGCTCTAGGTCCACAGCAATGAAAAAAATCAGGCTCCATGAAGCACAAGTCCTAAGGAAATATCCTCCAGCTTCAGTTTCACTCATTAATTCAGTTTAAAATTAATGCAGCACTTCGGCACCCAAGCTTCTTTCTTCCTATTATTCTCCTTTTTCATTCACATTCAAAACTTATCCAGTCAAAGGAAAGCTCACATCTCTTAATGGTGAGTCCTTGAGCCTGCTGAGCACAGACTGAAGGGGGTTTCAGGTACTTTTCCTGAGGCAGCAACGACCACAACTCAAACACAGAGCTGGGGGTGCAGTATAACGTCTAAATAACAATAATGAAAACTACATCTATAGCACAAGAACTGCTGAAAACTGCAACAAATGGCAGCACCTGAGTCAGGACACACTCCAGTGGGCCTGGTGTTTTAAGAAACAGTGGGGCAAACTCTGGCTGAAGGAAATCTGGTCTCCTCTTTCTGACCAGTACAACTCCCTGAGAGGATGAAGGCGCTTGGCTGTCACTTGACTTTGAGGCACACACTGCCTGTTGTCTTCACCCAAAGCCCTGAGCAAGCTTATGCACAGTTGCACTAAAGTTTGGACTTCTGAATCAAACATTCATCATCTGTATGACAGATACACAGTACAAAGTTTTTGAATGTGTTCTCTTTGGAAAACCCTTATAATTAGATTTGAAAGAGATTACAAATCAGATGGCATTGGTCCATGAAAGAACTTATTTTAAATTACCTGGAAGTCCCTGAAAGAGTTTGCTACAGGAATCTCAGAACAGGATTGCAGTCAGTGTCAGTTGTCACAGGTTGAATTGAATAGCTTGAAGTAAAGATAATTTCCTAGCAGCTAAAAATGTATTTCGCAACTTTAAGTTACTTTAAAAATTACATTTCTCAAAAAAAGGGATGCTCCATACTATTCTAAGCAAGAAAGTAAACACCTTACAGTTTAGCCTCTTTTTCAAAATTAAATAAATGAAACAGCAAAATGATTGCTGGATGTGTGCCCAAATACCTACCACCTTAAACAGCTCAAATTTGGATATTTATCCACATCAGTTCAACCAGTTTATATTTCACATTTACCTTGACCATGACTGCTGAGCTGGTGACTCAATTTACTGACCAAGGTAAGCAGACACATACCATTGATCAATATGTTTTAGGATTTTCTGAAACTATTTCTTATTATTTTGGGTTTTTTTGGTTTCACTCTCTTTAAGCAACTTGCTATTGCTTACAATTGCAGCAGCATTTGCAGCATCAAAAGAAGACAGGTTCTACTTTGGTAAACTTTTAAAACATAAAAAAACCAGTTAAAACTCAATGGAGTTTGCAATACAGAAGAAAAAAGAATGGAAAAAGAAAATTAGCATAAAGTAGGCAAACATTATATAAACAGTACAATTTCTTATACATCATGCTTGTGAGATGGTTTTCTGGTTTTGCAATAGATAATTATTTTCAAATAAAAGGAAATTTAAAAAGAACTACAAAAAAAAGCATAATACAAATTTTATTTTCCAGTCACTTTTCTGAACTAGAAATTTCAAACTTATTTAGTGACATGGCAAGTAAAAGAAAGGCAGACTGTTCTCTCTGATGGAAAAAGTATTTCTTAAAACCTTCCATCTTCAAATTCTCTTTAAAAATTGATGAAAGAAAAAGATTCTGACTTTGTTTTCTTTGTTTCATCCTGTTTCATTGCAAAAAATCTAAAATACAAATACACTTTCTGAAAAAAGTTTTTTGTTCAGAACAATTCCAGAACATTGAAACAATCATACTAATAATTAAAAAAAAACCAAAAAACAAAAAACCCAACCCAAACCAAAAATAGCTATTATTTTCTAAGAAATAAAGTAAATTCCTCCTTTTTTTTTTTTCTTCCCTACAGCAAAACACAGCATGCTTTATTCTGTTATGTGGAAAGTATATAACCTTTACCAGTCTCTCAGTACAAAAACTAAGATTAATGTATATGTTAGCATGACTGAAATGAGAACACATACAAATATACCCATATAGCATGTCACCCAACATGAGCCTCAAACTAAATTCCTCATTTTATTAATAATGCTTTAAAAAAAAGTTATTCTTTTATTACTGGCCTGAGGCAAATTCATGTGAGATTATGCTTCTCAAGGGAAAAGAAGCATTTGCTGGAGGAAACATACAGCTGATCTGAGTATGCTGTAAAATCTGAAGATTGTCCTCTGAGTCACATTAGCACAGTTCAGAGAATTCCACAGTTCCTTCTCTAATGTCTGTATCACCTGCATGCACTTTATATCACCAGATTTTAGCTGATTTAAAATTTGGTTGCAATGGTTCTATCTCTTATTAGACAATTTTAAGCCCTCTTTAGTAGCTTTGATTAACTTAAAGACTTTGACAGGTCCTTATGACTCCAGATTTTAATTTTGAACTTCATCTTTTTGACCTTTATGAGTCTCTATGGTCTAATTCTCCTGTATCATATTGATTTAAGGTTTTCTTTGTTCAGTGAAAATGCCTTCAGTTCTAAGTCACTGGCCATATATTTTCGTGTATTGAGTGCATTTAAGCAACAGATGCATCTTTAAGATACCATCACAGTTTTCTCTCTGTGGAAAATTTATATTCATCAAAAGATTTATCATTACTGTTTTATAAAATAAGCTGGAAATAATGGTAGGGAACTCTACTGTGTCCTGATAAAAAATATTCAAGTGTCTTGGCTGATATTGGCTATAAGACAGATAAAGTCAAGGAACCAACTGAAGAGAAACATGCGAAAAGACAAGCACAGGCAGTAGCTGCCTCATGTGATATTGCAGCCTAGGAGCTATACAATCAAACTAAACGGAAGAAACACTGATTATGTGGTGTAAATCATTACGTGGACACAGAAAATAGCCATTATATGGCAAAAGCTGCAAAATAAGGACAGGAAAATAGATTAGGATTGGCTATACTGCAGTCTCACAGCCAGGTTGCAGATTGGAAAACAGAAGCAGGTTCTCCTAAGAAATCAAAGCTGGTCCCCTGATATTGCTGGCAAGCATACTGTAAGACACCCTTTCTTAAGTTTATAAAAACTGTTGTTGTTGTTTTTCCTCCATGATTCCCTAAAAGCAAAGAATTGGAACAATTGAATGGGGTCCCAAGACAGTATTTCATCCCTCCTATACCTCTGATGCATCAAAAATTTCATTTCAAGATGAAATCAAGCCTAACATAGTTACTATCTTCTTAAATAATTACTTCTCCAGTCGTCTACCCTTTTTTCTTCTCCTTTTCACAGGCCACAGACACTGAAGTATTGAGCTGCAACTCATGCTGCTCAAATGTTGTGAAGGTTTCAGAGTTCAGTTACCTTGCTGAAGAAGGTAAACCAGGAGAGCTTCTTTATAGTTAAAAGCTATTATTTAATGGTTGAGAGAACCAGACAAGTCCCTGAGTCTATTCCCAGCTATGCCTTTAATTGAGGTGGTAAATGTTTGGTTCATAGCATTTTTTATTCCAAACAAAACAAACAGTAGATAATATAGATTACTACCACTTTCACTGCAACGCTTCCTTTTCTCAAGTACTCAGAGATATTCAGGATAAAAGCTTTTTGAAATGAACTAAATTCACTACATATCTTGCACAACCTAAGCTGAGTATCACTATAACCAGTAAAGAATGGAAAATAGTAGTAAGAAGACAAATTAACTTCTCCTTTATTCACTATGGTAAAGATTTGTAATTCTGTTTGGAAAAATACATACCTAATTATATACAATAAAAATTTTGGTTGAAGCAGAAGAACATCCAACACATTTAATATTTGTGCTCCTCATTCATAAGACTTTATAAATTTAAATATTTAATCTATTCAGCAGTTCAAAGAAGGCATAAAATTATTTCTGATTGCACATTCTCAGATTAATGCAACAAACTCAGAAGAAATAAAGTACTTTTTCTCCAGCTACACTTAGTGACTAAGCCCTGCTATGGCTGCAAAGCCTCTGAGTCAAGACAAGTAACTCAAAAGTTCAAATTCAGTGAAACTTAAACAGAACACAGACTTTATACCACAGTCCTTTGTCTTGTAAGAACACCAGGGTTTATAGAGGATTTCTACCCTGGATGGGTTTCCATTGGTGCCTAAGTTTTAGCAAGACAACTATGTACTCCAAAGCTTGAAACCATCAACACAATAATTTTCTAATTAATAAAAAATCTCCAGAACATTTCCATAGCTGAACTGGTAACTATTCTGTGGTGCAGCAGAGTATGTGCTAAGATTGTTAATAAATTACAAACCGAAGTACCATTAATCTCAAAGTAGTTATAATAAGAAATTTTTACATTAAAGGTTTTCCTACTTTCCTCACAGAGCTTTCCAAGAAAATTAGAACCACATATTTTTGATTTAAGACCATGGGAAGATTCTCTGCAAAATAAAATGCCACTATATTTCACAAACATTATTATAGGATAAATAGGAACAAATGAGGGAGAAAACCTTCATATTGTGCCCTTTTCCGTGTGAGTTGGGAAGGTTTAACAATAAATCTAGACCATATGTCTGCTTTTTTGGTGTACCATCAGAAGAGACAAATATTTTGGAAAACTTGATAGAATTCTAAGTTATTGGGTTAATTTTCAAAGTTCAACCAACATAAAAGAACAAGACTCTTAGATGTTTTTAATATACTGAAAATGCAATTCTATCATCGGAATAAATTTTTAAAAGAGAACAAATCCTGGGAAAATGCACAAAATCTTCAAATTAGAAAAAGGTAATAAATTATCATTTTTTTAGTATTGAATCACTGCCAATCTAACAGACAAAATACAGATTATGACAAAACTCAGAATTAGTCCACTCTGAAATTAAGACATGCAAAAATTGGTTTAATTGTGAAAAGAAAAATTTCTTCTACCTCTTTACCTACCCACCTCTATTTGTTCAGATATAAGAAAAATCCCCTACATGTTTTCCCATATGTTTCTCTTAAGAAACTGGGTATCAATAAAGCACTTCTCATTCAAATCATCCCACTGTAGATTCAAAGTCTGCTGGGCTGCTGCTGTGCCAAGATCACTACTGCTATCCAGTCTCACCTCAGCACTTTCCTGGTGCTTCCATGCATTCACTGATTGGCTCCTTATGTATTTAAATGTGAAACTTGCTTTTTCTCTGCTGTACAGAACACAGTACAGTGGAGTCCTGGGCTCAAAACTAGGGTTTCTATGCACTCTGATGGTGCAAAAAAAAAAGCCACTATAAACCTGCAATGACTCATCTACATCTTCTCAAGCTTCACCTCAAGAAGCTTAAATTCTAGTTGATACCATAAAAAAGCCTAATTATATATATTTTTGATTGATAAATTATGTGGATTTCAGCACACACAAGCAAAAGAGAGACAAAAACAGTCTGGTGACTACTCATGTTAGAGGTACAGTTTATGTAGATGCTTTATGGGCATAGAGCATTAGTGTTAGGACAGGTGGAAATGGCTTCAAGTTTTGTCAGAAAGATTTAGATTGAATATTAGGAACACTTTCTGCACTGAAAGAATTGTCAGGCACTGGAAGTGACTGCCCAGAGAAGTGGCAGAGTCACCATCCCTGCAGGTATTTCAAACACACATAGATGAGTCACCTGGGAATATGGTTCAATGGAGGAGTTGCCAGAGCTGAGTTAGTGGTTGAACTTGATAACCTTAGAGGTCCTTTCAAACTGAAATGATTTTATGATTCTGGGACATAGAGACATCTGTGGCATATGGCCATAGATATTTGATGAAGAGAAAGCTGCAAATTGCTCACCACACTACAGCCAGGACAGTCAGGACCATTCTCACATGTCCTGCGCCGTGCCTGGATCCCTCCTCCACACTGCGCCGTGCAGCGCTCCCACGGCCCCCAGCCTGTCCAGAACACATGAGGGGGGCACAGCAAATGCTCATTGCAGTACCTGTGAGAAGACAAATAAGGAGACAAAGAATCTATTTATTATCAAGAAAAAACCTCCCCCAAAACCTCCTTCATTTGCATAATTCAGATATATATTTGTACAGGGAAATATTTTATACAAAGGGCTTCTCCTTACTCATTAAGCACTAACAGTTGTCACACTGCACAGAGTGTCTAAACATCTGAGTGGGTTTTTTTAGATTGCAGTTGTGTGGGTGGAGCATTTGTTTGCTTTATTCAGTAACTTTATACAATCCATGCAAAGCAGCCACGCGATCGTACTGTGGTCACGTAAGCAAGATTGCAAACTACTTTATTGAACCCAGTTGTGGTTATCCCTCTGTGGCAGTCAACCAAACAGAAGGCAAACATTCATGCAGGCAGTCTTTTATCAGTCTCCAGCTAAGAATTGATTAGGATCCATCTCTCTCATCTTCAGATAGCTACACTTGCTTTTTGCTTTTCATAGCATCTCTGCTTGTATGGGCAGTATAAAAGCTAATACATTGATTCTAGCCCTAAAGAACTGCACTTGCTTATAGAGTTATTGCTTTATCTTTTAAAGGGTGTTTTAGCTATTACAATCTTTGAAGGATTTCCCTGTGGGCTGCAAACTGATTCAGAAGCCTAGTAGGTTCTTGAGGGAAGCCCTATTGAGTTGTCATTATTGTAACAATGTATTCAGACATGTGGGAAGGTCCCAGCTTCAGTTTTTTGAGTTTTTTCTATTTTTGTAGAAACCTTAGATCCTGATTTTTTGAGGGTGCCATCCAATAATTCTAGCCATAGCACATGCTGCTTTTTAAGGAACCTCTACACAGGTCCCAAGGATTTGGGCCGTCAGTGAGTGTGGCTTAGATAAAGCAAACACACAGCATAGTCAGAAAACAGACAACCCTGAAGTAGTTCTCTGGTATTTTATGGATTCATCTGGGTAGCTCTTGTTACAATACTGACTGTCCTGAATGAACAAATCAATCTGATACAGTATCTCCTCAGTTTTTACATCATTCATCCAAAATCCAATGTCTTCTTGCCCTTCTAACAAGTTTTCATCTCTTGGTACTATTCTACAGTGAAAACTGACTCTAATACTCCAGCTGTTCATTTTTCACAAAAAAAGAAATCACAGTATAAACAATTGTCATTTTCAACAAGAATAACCATGACAGTTTTTTGGTTGTTTTCGGAAAGTCCCAATATCTGCAAGCTCTCATTCTTCATTATCCTTCATTATAAGGAATTTGAATATTTGGAACTCTGCGGAGGGCAAAAAAATAATGTTGGTGGTGTAAGTAACATACAAAAGTAGATATATTGCATATGCTAGAGCCTAAAGTCCAAACTTTGCCCCTAGGTCCAGGCAACTCCATAAAAATCTAAAGACTGGGAGTGGGGTTAATAGGGGAGTGACATTTAGTTTTCTGCTTCTGTAGAGTTAAGCAAATTATTCACAGCTTGTATTGACCTTTCTTCTTGAAACTCAGGAAAAATGCCCAAACCCTCAGTATTTATGACTCTGTTGTCAGAATTCTTCAGTGTGTGATTTGGGTACACACATTACAGTTCACATTATGCCATCATTAAAGATACATAGAAATGTTCTATGCCCGGATATTCTTCCCCTAGAACTCCAACTGCACACATTCTTTGTCACATGCAGTCTTTTATGTGAATGTGTGTGATAGTTTCTTCTATATAATTTGTTGAGAATGTCTAGTCAATCAAATGTAAATGCAACATCAGCATTTATTTCGTCAAATGAGTACAAACTTTGCATAATTTCAGTTCTTAATGAAGATGTGTTAAGCTAATTTGGGAGACACACTAAAGCTAAAGCAAATCTGCCATGAAGTTGAGAATTACCAATATTCAGCCATGCAGAAGTAAAATTAAGGAACATGTCTTGCCTTAAAATAAAGGCATGTATGGTGTAGTTGTCTAAAAATGAAGTAGTCATCTAACTTGAGCAACAGCTCATGGAAAGAAATAGCCAAGTTAAAAATATGATTTATGTAACCCTAAAGCAAAGCTCATATAAATTCACCCTTCAATGTACAGATTGATTTTATTTGACTATAAATGCTACATAGGAGACAGACATGTAAGCAGCCATTAAAGGTAATGGAAATCTTGTCAATACAAACTAGGGAGACTAGAATGATTGATTTGAAGAAGTTAAGGAATATACAGCAGGACACAAATTAATGTTCTCCACAGCCTGTATTGACTAAATTTCTACAGACCACAGTGGAAGTTCAGACACCTGACTCACACATAAACACTCACACTCATGAACACCTGAAGTTAGGTATCTCACTTCTAGGACAGCCATGCCACTATGCAGTGGCTCTTCTAGTGTCTATGTGCCTGACCTCCCATTCTCTCACTGAAGCAGGAAACAGAAAAGAAACCTAATAACAGCGACCCTTCACAGTAAGCACTTCAAAGGGCTGGCAATTCTGTTATCCAACTCTAATTAAAGATGCAGCTGAAAAAAGCCCTAAAACCTCTATGCAAACTACTTCAATTTAGGACAGCAGGTTTTTTTGTTGGGTTTTTTTTTTTAAAGTCAACAACATCAATTTTTCATTTTTCTTCAAGGAAAAAAAAAAGAAGAGAGAACAAACAAAAAACTAACACAGCATACAAGTAGAATCTTATTTTCATTTCAGCCAGGCAGCCTCTGAAAACATCAGGTATGTTTTCACAGCTAGAGACATCCCTGCAATTGATCTTTGAGAACCATGCTACAGCATGGGGCTTTGAGCCAAGTTTCATTATATCTGTTCTTGGCTGCATTTCAAGTCACTCAGCAACCCTTTTTCCCTTTTGCTCTTTCTTCCCCTCTTAATTTTGTTCTCAGGACCCACAGGGCTAACGTTTTACAGTAATTTAACAAAACATGCAATGCAAGAAACTTGAATCTGTGAAACCACTGCCCTCTCCCCTAACCTAACTGCAGTGAGGTCAGAATGGAGAACAGCCTAGAGAAATGTGGGTTTTGTACAATGACCCTTCACATTTCCCTTGAAGCTCAAATGCCCTAATAAAGGAATTGTCATACTGGGGGAAGGGTGAACATCCTCTGTCCAGTTGTGTCCACAGCTATTAGTGCCTACAGCAAAGTTTACAACTACAATTTCAGTGCAACTTGCATTACTATTCTTGCTTCTACGAAGATCTCAACCTTTAGTAAGACATCAATTTATTTCACTGCTGCTATCCAGCACTGAGAACTACAGGCTAACTGCAGGACAGTTACAAATATGCCCCTTTTATTCCACAGAGAGACATTATTTAAACAAATACTTTGTAATTTTCAGCTATGTTGTACCACCCTGTGTTTAAGAAAAACAAACTAAGTTCCATCCCTGTCTGTCCCTTCCTGTGCAATGTACTGTTCTGTGGTGGGTAGTTGTGATTACCAGCTGTGATTTACTGGGATGCACAGACTATACTGAGGCTGATGGCAATGCCAGATTCCTTTAACTGAAGGCAGGTGCCTGAGACACACATGTCCTACTGGATTGAGATTGTTACACGTTTTTTTGTACCCATCCTAGAGACTGTGAAAGGTGGCATGTGGTCACAGGGGCTTCTGTGGAAGAGGAGGGAGCAGAGGAGGGTAAGGAGGATGGGAACAGACACGTCCCAGCAGACAAGACATCCATGGAAGCGCAAGCAAGCCCAAAGCCATGTGGTGTTTAAGCTGCTCTGCTGAACTGGATTGGGCTTGTTCACACTGCCCAGAAACCAGCAGTGCTACACAGAGGCACTTGACTCTCAGCAGTTCCTCTTTCTCATGGAAACAAGCCCAAAAGCTGAATGCTTGCTTAGAACTGTGTACAAAATAATGCAACAATATGTCCTGCTTCTAATCGCTTTATACACACCAAAATATCCAGGGCTTTCAAACATTTACTCCTTGTCTGCAGCCAGTTTACTTTTCTAATTTACTTTTTTTTTCCTATTGTTTCCTGTGTAATAAAAGATAAGTACATCCACTGAAAGCAAGTGATTCTTGTTTTAATTTCTGCACAGATAGGAGGGGGGCCAATGGACTTAATGTAAGCCATATCTAGAGCATCTTCCACAGAAAGGACAAACATTCTCACTCCATGATAATGTCAAGACAGGATACTACAGACTCCATAAACTAAGGTCTAGAGAATTTCCAGCAGCTTCAGTGAATATTTATTATACAGGAAAAATCAGAAAAATTAAGCCCCTAAGGAATTCATCAAGATGTCTTCAATCTGGAGTCTTAACTACAAAATTATTATCTTATTAGCAAATTTTGTTACAATGTTATTTTTACTCCCTCTCCATATTCTGTGTAAATGCACATCAGCTGCACTTTTGACCTACTTATACAAGAGGAATTTGCTTTGTTATATGAGTATTTGCTGTTATCTCTCAACTGCTTTCCCCCCCTTCCCACACATCCCTTCAGCAGCAGAGCATGAAACAGTTTAACCTATCTCCAGTGCTTTATATTGGCAAATATTGCCATTGATATCAAGGGAATGCCAGCAAGCACAGAGCAGCCTGATACATTAGCCATCATCATGGCTTTCATGAAGTAGAACAAATATATCTTAGACAAACATTTAGCTCTTAACACATGAACAAATACTCTCAAGCTGAATATGCATTCACATCTGGAGATAAATATATGCTGCCTTTTTTGTGTTTGCTTTCTATGGAGTTATGGACTGGACTTCTTCTGAAAGCACTGCATGCTGAAAAGCTGTTTCAAAGTATGGCATATAGATGGCAGTGGAAACTGAATCCTGTATTTATACCCCTGAACATGTGAAAGTGACTAGAGTGCACACCTTTACAGAGAAAATTGCACTCAATGCATAAACCAACTAATTCAAATTTTTACTAATACTTTTAATATTAATAATTTTACATATGAGCTGGGTCATCAAAAAAGTAAACTGTTAGGTTATTTATAAACATTGGCTGATTTAAATAAAAAAAATCTGAGAAGTTCCTTCTTGGCACTTTGGATACAAAAACAGTAAATATTTCTCAGGAATTACTGCACATGCAATATTTGTTCAGCCAGCCTAAATGTTATGGGCTCAAAGGAACTGATTCCATTTGGTGCTGATGTAACTAATGAGAGTGAAACAGTGAAATAATACTACCGTAAATGCTGGTACTCCGTTGCCCTCACAGCTCAAAACTCTCTACAAGATGGCAGAGCCATAAGGACACTCATATAAAACTCTAATGGCCCCAACCAGCTTCCCCTAGGTCCTGCACACCAGTGGGCCAAGGAGCTCTGTTCAACCCGATCCTAACCCTGGCCTGTGGTTTAGCTTCCTACCTGGAGATAACATTTCTCTCATTGTCATGATGTCACTAGGATCTAGACCCTTGGTAGGATCTGGTCACAATCTCCAGGCTTGCCCGGCTCCCCTGCTGTGGGTGATGGGATGGGCCCTGGCTGGCAAAGATCCCAGGACTTTCTGCTTTTTACAGCTCTGAAAAGATTTATCCAAGTACTTGGCTTAACACTGACAAAAATCCTGGCAAATAACTGATGTCTCATTCCTCTAGCTGCTTTACAAATTATTTGACAAAATTTCTTAACTTACCGCACCCTCTGGAAAAAAAAATTAAAGGCACTTAAAAAAATAATTAAAAGTATCAGGACATAACATGGATAACAAACAAAACCAAGGTAGAGGCAGGAAGGTCAGCTGTGAGCAAGCTGTGAGTGAGAAAGGTGCAGGGCTGTTGGGAGTGAAGGGTCTTTCACAGAGACAGGAAACAGTGACAGAAGAACTCAGAGAGAAAAAGGCATCCTGCAGTAAACTCACAGGCACATTCATCCCAGATTGCTGCTGAACAGGACGGAGCTAGAAAGGACAAATAAGCTGCAGGATACAAAAGCAAAGCAACATAAGCTTATTGTTCCTTCAGAACTGTTGCATACCAAAATTCAATCCTTCTGGACTGCTATTATTTCAACTCATCATAAGTCACTTTCCAGTTTGCAACTGCTTTTACAGTGCACCCATTGTCTTAATGCTCATATAGTTAAGAAAGTATTTCTCTCTGTGAAACTTCTTATCAAACTTTTATTCCATGTAAAACTAAAATGAACCATTACTATTACCATCTATAGTCCATCACTCCAAAGTCTCTCCAAACTGAGTTATATTTTTTCTGTGTTTAGTCTTGTTATGTCTTGCCCTGGACTGACCTCTCAGTTCAGGAAAATCAATAACTGTTATTCATGTTGGGATAGAGCTAAAAAACAGCAGATACAATCTATGTTTGATAGTGATGGCTTTCTGGTTGGGCAACCTATTTTCAGAAAGCAATTTACAAAAGAACAAAATCCTCTCCTCTGGAATGAAACAGTAAATATTCATGGCCTTGAACGAGCGAGAAATGTTTCCATGTTCTGTGATACTGATCCTTTACATTTAAATGTTAGAAAGACCAGGTCCCTGGTGATCCATTAATACATAAATGTGTGATGCAACCTTGCTTCAATGAATCTCTTAATCTGAAGAAATGCTAGAGTTGGTGTTTAATTAAATGCCTCACTGAAACTCTTCATAAAGCTTGCTGACATTAGTTTACATCCAACAGCAATATAGCATACTTCTTCATTCATACAGAAACACTGAAGTATGTTTCAAGCACATTTTGGATGAAACATATCTGCGTACATATCTTGGAATGGATGGCCTTCACACTAATGCTAGTCTTCTGCTATCTAGCTTTCTGGTATGCCTCTGGAAACAACATAATGCATGCAAGAGTTGCAGTCCTTCTGAATATATTCTAGCTTGATTTAATTTTAATTCCTGCTAAAACTGCAAACACAAAAATTAGAGATGCATGTACGGTCCACATAAATTAGAGATACAATTAGGGTGCATGTAAAATAGAATGAAATAGAATGGCATTCTGAGCTAGTGACAAAATAGTTAGTCTGCTGCCACAACAGTACATGGTGAAATCAAGATTTGAACTAACTTGATCTGCTCGAGGGTTAAAAATATATATACAAACAATTAAAAAAAACCCACAAAGCTTGAAATCTTACTAAAGATATTTGAGTTCAAGGTGTATTATATTTATTGAATAGAAAACAAAGCCCTTGAAACTTCCTTCCATGTTATAGAAATGCTTAATTCATTTACAACAGAAAAAATGAACCCCCAGCATCAGTAACATAGTGCTGTGACCTTATTATATTTTGTTCTGAATTCCAGGTCTTGAGGCTGGATGACTTACAATTCAAACACAGTGCAATCAATTTTCAAGGAGAATCAATTTTCAGGGTCTCAAGGGACAGCAGCACATTCCTTCAGCACAATTCTCTGGCACTACCAGGAGCTCTCAGGTGGCTCGGGAGGGATGAAGCTAAGCGAAACATGAAAGATCTGCTGGAGACCCACAGCCTTGTTAATGGGAATACTGCACTGTACAGCAGTGAAGTTAAAGAGAGAGGGAAAGGGAAGGGAAAACCAAGGCAGATAAAGGAGAAAATGTCCTGTTGAATGCAACTGCACAGAAGAAATCAAAACAAACAATAGAAGAAAAGATAATCACCTCTCCTCACGATTCTGTCCCACACAGACGCGTCCTCCATGCCGAGGGGTTGGATTGCTGCAGGAGCGCTGCCGAACTTGAAAGCCTATCCCACAAGTGGTGCTACATGGTGACCAAGAAGTCCACGGTGTCCAGCCTCCATTTCTGGTAGAATAAAAAGCTCAGGCTCTGTCATCTGTTATACATAGCGAATGGCTGATTAGGTGTGACTGACAGCGGAATCTGGCCTATTAATATTTCTGTAGAAGTCATTAATACTGCATCGTGTTCCATTTCTTCAAGAGTACTGAGTCAAAATAAAGGTGCTCTGATATTCCATATTCCATGCTTTGTAATCAGCAACTGCTAAAATGACCTCCTTCCACAAGAATTACAAAGATATGAAGATATTTAGTTGCTTCTTGGTCACTTTGTTCTGGGTAAGCGACAAATGCAAAGATCCTGTTCTGAAGCTAACTTTAAATTACACACCATTTTCAGGGAGATTAAAATGTCAAATTTTGCTACCTTGTCTGAAAGGAAAGTGATTAAAGCCTGGAGGAAAAGGAGGCTCAGAGGACATCACATTGCTCTCTACAGCTACCTGAAAAGAGTAATGAGGTGGGGGTTGGTTTCTCCTCCCAAGCGTTGATCTCTCGATTTTAACAAGGGACGGAATGAGAAGAAATGGCATCATGCTGTGTCAGGAGAGATACAGATTGGATATTAGGAAAAATTCCCTCACCAAAAGGGTTGTCAGACATTGGAACAGGCTGTCCAGGGAAGAGGTGGAGCCACCATTCCTGGCACATTAAATGACTTAACAAATGTTGTACTTGGGGACATGGTTTAGTGGTGGACTAGGCCTATTAATGGTTGGACTTGATCCTAAGTGTCTTTTCCAGCCTAAATGACTCTATGATACCAAAGTAAGCGTTAAAATGCATTTGTTCTCAATTTCAACAGGTTATTCTGATAAGATGTCAATACCTTGCCTGTAATCTAACAAAAAACCTAAGAGAGTTCACACGTTGTACCTTGCATTTGTGAACTTTTAGAAAGGACTCCCACCCCATCCAATACACCCTAGGAAAAATATTATAGACCAAACACCTGAAAAGGAATTTCATATCCTGTCCTTCACAAAAAACCAAACCAAAACAAACAAAACAAAACAAAACAAAACAAACAAAAAAACCCCAAACAAACAAAAACCCCAAAAAAACCCCGCACATCAGCTGTTATCCAAAGCTTTAAATGACTACCTTGCAGTGTTTGTACCGGTAGAACACAAACAGAAATGAAGAAAGATGAAACTAAACTATATTGAGCTTTTGAATTTTCATCATAAAAGCAAAAGTCAAAACAGTGCCTTACTAATATAGCAGTGTTAACAGAAGTAAGATGTTAAAACAATAGTGTAATAATGCCAAAGGTGGAATGTGAATCCAGCCCTAAATCACATTCCAAATTCCCTTCTAAACCTGCTAGCTGTTATTTGATTGTTCAATATCTCACAGCATGTTTGTCTTTTCTATCATTATCTCAACCTGATGTTATATAATATATTGTCAGATTTTTAACAATTTTCCTAAAACAGACTATTTTCATTTACAGAGCTTGCAGTTACTTTGTGCATAAATGTAATCAGTTTTATTCACTATCGTGATTGTGATGTTGAAAAAAAAAATATAAAAACCCAGAATCACTGGTAATAAGCAGAATGCACCAGTATATGCTTCATTTTGCAATTAAGGTATGTATAATATATGTGTAGAATATTTTAAGCATGAACTTCTGATGCAGTTCCACATATGTAATGTTCTGAGCCTCTTTGAAATGATTTGCTCTCACTGATTTTCTCTGGGAGTGGTTAAGTTCCTGAAGAAGACAAAAGAGTGGCTAAAGAGTTCTACACAGACTGATAATAGAACTTGCTATTGTGATACCACTGAAAGATACAATGAAAACATTTTTCCAGAGCAGAAGGGGGAACTACAATGGTACTATGAGACCTCCAAAAAAGTAAGTCAATTCTACCTTCCAGTAAAGAAAGTTTTATGAATTACAGAACTGAGAAAAAGTATCATGCTTTGGATATTATTTAACATGGATTATTTTTTTTCTTTCAGAGTTTTTGTTAAAATTACCTGAGGACAATGTTATTTGGTACACAGCATTTGAAATTACTCTTTGCTCTCTGACTGATTCTCCTACAAAGTCTGAGAGAAACCCTTTAATGTCCCATTTGCCTTTTCACGCACAGAACAGGATCAGTCGATTTCAGGGGAGATTTCAAAGGGTATTCTTTTTTCTGATTAAGTTAAAAAATTTTAAACCACAAATGATAGAACCTGAAATTGTCTTACATACCTGGAACAGTTGGCAATCTCCATGGTGGGTCCTTCACACAGCCATCCTCCACACTGAGGAGCAGGACTGTCACACACACGTGTCCTGCAGAGGCAGGAGCCAACGCTGGCACCGTCAGTGTGGGTGCAAGGTTTCCACTGTGACCATGTTCCAAAATGTCCATCCACTGTCAGATTCCTCATCTAGAAACAAACACAACAGAAAAGCTTAACTGAGGCTTGACAGTTCCTTCACACAATCTCTTTATTCTGCTGTGCATGAAAGGTTTGGCCTTCAGCCCCCAACAATAGCAGCCTCCATTGGAGAGATACATCTTCTAGACAGCAGTCTCCCCTTATAATTCCTGTAGCTGCATAATTTCCACAACTTCTGACCAATCCGAGCCACTGGATGCCACCACCATTGCAGTAACAGAAATCACAACTGTTACCTTTCACAACCATGCTTGCCCACCTCTCAGTTGTCTTCTGTATTCCCTGCTTCCTAAAATTTTCTGGTGAAAATGGAACCTTGAGACTGACTGTAAAACCCAAGATCAAAAGGAAGAGCCAGCAGAGGATAAGGAAGAAATGAAGAAGAAATTCTCTATGAGGATGACAAGACACTAGAGCAGTTTCGCATGAGAAACTGTGGATGCCCAGTCCATGGAAGTGTTCAAGGCCAAGCTGGATGGGGCTTTGAGCAACATGGTCTAGGAAGATGTCCTTGTCCTTGGTAGGGAGATTCAAATTAAATGATCTTTCAGTTTTCTCCCAGTGAAACAATTCTGTGATTCTAAACACAGATGCTGAAATAGTCCAGGGTAACAAAACTGGATTGATCAAACTCAAATCTCCATGATGAGTGTCTTTTTTTGAAAACAGCTTTTGAAACTTATGTCATACAGTACCATTTCATAAGGACAAAATATGGTTTTAAACATCACAGTCTTTAAATATTAAATATTATATTAAATTGTATGCATAAATCCTAGAAACACCTCCAAAAAGCAGCACCTAACTGTGTATGATGAAACAGTTTGCTCCTACAGAATTAAATTCTCAACACCTTTGGCTAGAAGGTTCAGACTATTCTCATCTTGCCTGAAATGTTTCCATCAGGCAGCTGTAACACATTTAATATGAAATCTTCATTGCCCAGCTGAAACAAAATGAGCTAGAAAATGAGCTTTTCTAAAGAAAATGGGAAGGACATACGGAATTCAGCTCCCAACAAAGACAGATTTTTTATAATATTCTTTTAGTAAGGTGTTAATCTTGACAAATCTGTGATCCTAACTGGAAATGACGACCACTTTTTCACTTAAATATTAAGAAATTTGCCTTTTTTGCTGCATGTTAACTTTCAGTCAAGAAAATAGCACCAACAAGTGAAGGCTAAGTAGCATTTAAATCCACCCTTAGTAAGAATAAATATGTATTACTTGTAGTCAAGCATTTTTCATCCAATCTGTTAGAACATAACACTTTAATATTTGCTTTTATATTGAAACAGGAATTAGAGTTGTAGATTGTCATAACTGAAATGGTATCTTCCGTTACAAATTTTAGCATTTTAGCAGTGGTGAGAGAAGTGTACATTTCACAAATACTTTGAAGATACAAGAGATTTAATTAAAGTCATGTTTCCACTGACACTCTGGATGTTGGCTGATTCTTGCCACTGTGGCAACAATACCACATGTAATTTCTCTTATTACAATTCCCACAGTTTATTTTTCACAGGTATCACTTGTGCAAGAACAGCTATGTGCATATTCTGTCAGCTACAACCAACATAACCATAATTAATAATTTCAAAATCTGTTGACAACTATTGGTTGAAAAAAACTCACCTGTCTTTGCTTATGTATAGTTTACATTGTCGGGTTTTGTAAGACAACGAGAAATAATTCCTTTTAAGTGACAAGCAGACTCATTCTCTCTTACACTGCTGGTCTAACAAATATTTATAGTCCATAAACTAACAATTCTACGTCCCCAATCTAATTATGTCAGAGATGTGAAAATGCCTTTACTGAATTCTGTTTCTGTGTTGCATCAAAACATCTTTATTGTTGCCCCTACAATTACAAACAAAAGCCTGCCTGTGGTTAGGCAAGCTAACAGTTGTCTATGGTTACCATAATGTATATTCAGTGGCAGAGAAAGTATACACAGCTGAAAGAATGAACTCAGAAAGATAAATTGATGACATATTCTCCTTCTTCATTATTTTTCCTTGCTCCTGCAAAGATCATCCCACTGGGGTCTCTGCTGTTCCCCATGACTCACCTATTCTGTCTCTCTGTGAGTCTCTCCCTTTCAGAAGTGATATCAAACAATTTCATCATACAACTGCAGGAAAGCAAAATGCACCGATGAGGGGCCTTTGCAGCCCTCACCAGAGTCCATGCCTATTAACCTTTCACAATCTGACACCTCAAGGGCAAAATCACAGTCAATCAGACCATTTTGGCATGGCTACACTCTGCTTTCTCTCTCTACCATCCTGGTTTTGTTGTCACCCTTTCCCTTCTGCAGATACCTTTAGACCTTTCTTCCTTCTTAATGCCCTCCAAATATCCATCTTTGTCTCAAGTCTCTCTGCACCCACCTCATCTTCCTGCTTTGTGCCTCTGCACTCTGAGTAAAGGTCACAGTTTTTAAGTCTATCAAGAGATCTTTGGTTTGAGATTACTTTCTGTAGAATTTAGTGAGTCTGTAGAATTTTCTGAAGCTCCTAATGAATTCAGATCCCATACTACACTTTCTCTAAGAATAGCTGTAAAAATAAAGCCATTTCAGGTTGCATACAACTGTTAAACAAACAAACAAACAAAACCAGAAAGACAATAAAAATTAAAATCCTGAAAAACATTTTTTTAAATTATTTTTACTTTTCTTGTAAAAGCTCCTAGATAATGTCAGTATATTTTTAAGTGATGGGATGCAAGTTTTCCCTCTGGAAAATATTTCAAAAAAACAATTAACCTTCATTGCCATAAAATTATTAGATGCATAATAGGGATACATGACCAACTGGAAAAAGATCAAAGTGGGTGCATGTGCCATAGCATTAATTAGTGTCCATATTTATTGGTCACAATTGCTGTATTCATGCCAACTGCAACAATAACTTAAAAATCAATTTGAGAATTAAATCAGAGCAAGATGACCAAAATAACCACATTTTTCAAAACTGATCTTCAAAGTCCAGAGATGGTAGCATAGATGCTCATCTATCTCTCCTCTACCATGACATGCCTATAAGTACTCAGCCATATGAATAATTCTGTAGGAAATAATTTGTCAAAGGAAACTGGCCATACTTTTTATCCTGGACTAAACTATTGTATAAACAGACCCCTCTCTGATCCAATTTTAGAAGAAACTGGTCATTCATTATTCTAAAAAAATTTCTACAATGTTAAAAAGATCTGAGTCATTTTAGTAACAATTAAGATATTGGAAGCAATTGGGACCAAAAGAGGGAGAGTAGGTTTTGAATGTTCTGTTATGTTCTGCCTGCAACAGTGTCTTGAATATATCTAGCACATGTTGAAGATGCACATAGCTCAGTTGCCTAAAAAAGTAAATTAATTACATCTTGGCTTGTATATCCTGTGAGCACAGCACATAAAAATGGTATAAAGACAAATATTTGAGAGCCTCACTAAGCAAAATTATAATTGATTGCAGTTTGCCAAAATACTGTGTTACTTTAGAGGGAAGTTTCTATGAAGTTTTCCAATCTGTTCAATAATAGTGTATAAGGCTTTAAAGCAGAAAAGGCATAAACCCACACTTTTCAATTTAGATAAATAACTCTAAAATCTTCCTTCTATTATGCAAGCTCAATCTGCTCGAGAATAACATTTCTTTGGAGGTTCATGAGGTCTTTGAATCTCAGATCAGCAGGATGTCTCACAGCTATGGATAAATTTCTAAGCAAGACTTAGGTGCTCCCCTGCTTTGACTAAACTGCCATATCCTATGCACATGTCATATAATAGATACTAAATAAGTGTTTTTCCAGTTGGATGGAACAGAATGGAATTACACTTTTTAAATTATTCCTCCCTCCACCCCATCTTGGCCTTGTGTTCTACTGCTACAAAAGAAAACAAGGCCTAGTTCCACAATTCAAAGACTGAGCACAGCAGGCTGACTGCCCATGCAAATATCAACACAATAAGGCATTTCAGTAATCACAGTATTTTCCCCAAAGTTGCTCCTAATTTCAGCTCAAATGCTAATGCAGACGAATCCAACACAGGCCTATTTTAATATTCCTCTATGTGGGAAGTTGGATGCAAAGGACAGAACAAGACAAACATTTTTTAAAGTTTTAAAATTTTGAGAAAATGTTTAAAAAATTGCCATGTAATGTCAAACACAGTCAGAAGCCAAGGAGCATGTTCTCCAGGCCCTCAGAATCAGTGTACTGTTTGTATCTATAAGGCTGCCACAACAGATGTAGAGAGCGCAAGTCAAAGCTGGAAGAACTTTATACTGATTTTGCATATCTCTGCTTCAAAAAACAAAGCCCAGCTTAGGAGAGAAAAGTGTCATCAAGATGGTAAAGGAAGCTTGTAAACACACAGATTAGAACATGAATGCCAGGTGACCATAAGTTTATAGATGCATGGGCCCCACTGGTGAGCAGGGACAAGATCTAGAAATCCTTACTAGGAATGAAAGCAGAATTGAGCTGGAATGGCTCCCTCTTCATGGGCAGCAAGAATCTCAAAAAACAAGCAAATAAACCACAAACAAACAAACAAACAAACAAAAAACCCCACAAAAACCTACCAAAACCAAAAACGAAGCTCAGTAGCACAAGGTACTTCTCAACCCTCTTTCTTTTGGCATGCTTTGGAGTGAGCAAAAAAAATTAATAATAAAGCACCACCAGAATAAAATTAAAAATGAGAGATACAAATCTCTTTTTTTGGTGCTTTTTTATATTATATTGAATTTATACAAAGTAATTTTTTAAGAGACGTGTAAAGCCAAAATAAATATAAACCCTGCATCTATTATCACCTCTGTCGTTAATTTGGGTTAATTTGAGACTTAACTCATGGACTTCAGCCTTCCAGTTCATGGACTTTAAAAGATGTTATTTGGCTTTTTATATTAGCAATATAATGCTAAAAGGAAAGATTATACCACTAGTGATTAAACTTTTTCAAAGAATATAATGGAGAAAAACTATGCCAATATCACTAGTCTTAGAAAACATTTGTTTTCAAGGTGGGAAAATAGACATTACAGATAAAAAAACTATCCTTTGAAATTATTCTGAATAATTTTACCATATAAGAAATAGAATATAAACTAGATATTCTACTAAAAACTAAGGAAAATGGCATTAAATGCAGTTTTCTGAGCTTGAAAAATCTACGCCAACTCATTTTCATGAAATTCACAGAGAATCAAAGGTTTTAAGAGACAAATGAATGCATTTGGACTTACTGGACACACGGTAATGCTTTGCTCCCATTGACTCATGCTCAGACTTTCTTCCAGCGTTGTGCATTTCTTCATCACCATGTCCCAGCCACAATAAGGGTCTTGGGATCCAATACATGCACTGTGGATGAAAACCAATCAGATAACCAGGACATTTATCTTCATTTGTAGTGACCAAAGATTTCTAAATAACTATGTGGCATCTCTTGGTATTTCACAGGCAGATAGTGAAATTGATCCCTTTTGTGGTATGGCACAGACAAAATGACCAAAACCAGAGGAAAAATTGATTTGAATGCCTACACAAAGCTAGGATTTCTTTTAAGTGCATAGCTGAATTTCTGTCTGCATGCATGGTGTGTTGTCTAGACTGATTGATTCAGTGAGGAGAGGCTGAGAGAGCTGGGAGAGCTGCTTAGCCTAGAGATGAGATGGCTCAGAGAGGATCTCATCAACATGTACAAAACCCTGAAGGGAGCATCCAGGGTCTTCAGTGGTACACAGTGACAGGACCAGAGGCAATGGGCACAAACTGAAACACAGGAGGCTTCAACACCAGGAGACACCGTTGCAGAAAGGGCAGCTGAGTATTGGCAGAGGTAGCCCAGAGAGCTTCTGGAATCTCCTTCCTTGGAAAGTATTCAATAGCCACCCAGACACGGCCCTGGACAACTGGTTCTGGGTCCAGCAAGCATTGGACCAGATGACCATCAGAGACCCCTGCAACCTCAAGTGTTCACTGATTCTGTCCTAACAACTTTATGTGTTTTATTGGTATTTCTGTTTATCTCTGGCATTCCTCATGTATTTCCATATCAATTCCTGACCAAATGCAGACATACAAATTCTCTGGAGTGTAATTCCAAAATAACATAAATTTCAAAAAATTCACTTCCATATTCCACTTGGCAATGCGGATTGCCAGTACCACGTGGGAGCATAGTTCTCATCTGCAAAAAGGGCACTATATAAGAGGCACAACAGTCAAAACCCCATGGGTGCCCTTAATGAGGATTCCAGCTCAAAGATAAAGCTTTTGGTTCAGGGAATTCGCTGTTCAGAAAAGAGTTCCCACTGTTGGCTCCTGCAGCTGTGAGCACTTGGTGTTTTTGTAACTCAGGCTACACATGTTTCCATTTAACTATCTAGAAAGTGAGGAGGAACATTAATGCAAATTATGGAACGTTTTAAGTGTCTTGATCTTACAGTGTTTGCAAGATGTGATGTCCAGTGTTCTTCTGAGTATCAATGATAAAGCATGTGTGTTGTGAGAAAAGAATACAAAAACAAATTAAAGGCTGACTTAATGCCCAGCTGGCAATGTTAGCAATGCCAACATTGAAATGAGAACTTGTGCCTCAAAGCTCAATTTTCTAAGTTCAAAGTGTTCATTATTATGCTTTAGAGAGTTCTTATTAAAAACAAAAATATTTCAAAGTCTTTTGAAATATCTTTCCCTTAGAACCATACTCCCTCTTTAGTGAGAGTAAACTGATCCTTCTCCCACTCTGGTCTTAGACCCCACTTCCTCATTTGCTTTTGTTTTCACTTTACCTTCGATTCAAGCAAATCAAAACACCTTGCCCCTTTCATTACAGGTCACTCCGAAGTTTTAAGTAAGCCACTAGAAACATATTTTGACTGTCCTTACAATTTTCTGGTATCAGAACAGATCCTAGTTCTGTGGAAGAAAAGAAGAGTTCTTGTACTGCTATGACAAAGAATGTTTGATCACTCCGTGAACACTGAAGAGGGTTTTTTCAGTAGCTGACCAGGTTTGGAGTGCTCTGCAGCAGGGTAAAATGAGGTTAATCTTTTCAGATTTTAGTTAAGAAGATACACTGAGCATATGAAAATTATAATTTTAAGAAGTTAATAACTCAGCTAACGTCATGCAGCTGACAAGAGGATAACTTCCTCCACAAATTAGAGGTATTACCATTCTTCAATAACGTTTTTCTTTACACATATGAACTATTCCAAACAAAGCAACAAGAATTTTTTTCAGGGAAATACTTCTCACATGAGAAACTCGAGTTTTTCTGGGACTCTTTGACTAATGTGCTAATTCATTGTCCCAGTCATTATTGTATCTAAGTCTCATATTGTAAAAAGTTTAATTTTTAAAATCTTATATTCAGACAGAAAAAGAAATCCTACAAAACTGTAGTTCAGTATCATAAACCTCTTTCAGCTCACTGTGTCAGACATATTAATGAAATGTGGCAGGACCTGACTTGAATAGCTGCCCTCTTCTCAGGTATTGGCACAACAATTCTTTTCTGTTCTCCACCCTGACTCACATCTCAGAGGGCTTTCTTATTTATTTTTTTCAGATCATCTGTATCTCTGAAAAGCAGACATAGTTTCTTTAAAACAAGGGATGTAACATGAGGGCAAGTTTTTATCCTTACTGCCTTATTATGCCACCTTTTAAAACCATTTTCTTTCCTTTGAGGGATGATTCCTTTGATTTAATATGTTAGTAATAGCAGCTAATTATTTTTATCTACTATGCCTAGATAAAACAAAGAAATGCATAACAAAAGAAGTTAACGGACAAAAAATCAGATAGAATAAAGCTTGCAATATTAAAAATATCAGAACTTCTATCTGAAATGGGAAATTTACGGGGACTATTCTTAACTTGCAATTATGTGTCCTTAGGAAAATTTTATACTGTTTTAGTACTTTTGAAATTAATCTCTCTCCCAAGAGACACCACTAAGAGGAACAGCTTCAATGTGCTCACAAAATAACAAAAGAAACTCTACTACATGGCTGTCAAATTTATGTCAATTTAATGTAAGTATGGAAAGTAAAAAATCAGATACCACTACATATCTTCATCTCCTTTTCCTCCCAAATCTCTGTCTAAATAAAAGCAATTTTAGATGCTATTGTAAAAATTAGATAACTTTTAAAGTATCTAATTTGACAGGGTTCTTTCAGACTGTCACACTGCAAATAGCAAAGCTGGATAATATATTTTGTCATCTTGTCTCTAGAAGTATACCTTACATCTCAATTTCAGCAGAGAATGAATGTTTTGTCTGTTAATCCCAGTAGGCACCAGCTCACATCACTAAGACTTCACATGATTTGTCCCAGCACTGCTAAAACTGGCAATTTTGTGCAGGAAGGAAATTCAGGAATAAAATTAAACTGGTTGATTCAACTCTTGATGCCACTTACCCTATGGAGTCAGCACTCTCTGCAAAAACATTTAACAGCTTTTGGCTTCTCCTGACTGATTTGAATTTTGATCTGTGTTGTCACCTCACATTTTTTTACCAAATGTAAGTGATAGGTAGCAGAGTGTGTCTCCTGCAAAGCTCTCGTTTGGCAAAGATGGCTCAGTGTCAGTGGTGCTACACTTTAGCAATGTGTTTTGGCTGACTACTAACAGAACTGTAAGCCACCTCACTCTAAAGCAAGTCAGTAAAAGCAGGTTATCTCTTCAGCTATTTTATAATTATCACCAAGTAGGCCAGAAAAAAATTTCCTACTTCAGTTATATTTGAGATGATTTATTGAGTCAGAAAATAAAGCCAAACTGAACACAATTCAGCTCAAAATATATTAAAAATCCCACAGAGTTTTAGATTTAAAAGAATTTGTGTGTTCCAAAGAATAAAAAGAAACCCCTTAAGTTTAAAAGCTGTATCATCATACCATTAATTTTGAAGCAATTTTTAAATTTCCTTTGAGGGGGAGAATATATTCCCATATGAATATGAAAGTTCTAATCAGGTATCCTCTTGAGCTGTAACTTTTTTTTTTTTCATACAATATATATAAATGCAAGAGGTGCATTTTTTAAGACTGTTCAAGAAACATTTTTCTGTCTTTACCCATACACAGTCATTTCTAAGAACTGAGTCTCCTGACCCTTTCAATAATTTCTACTGAAATATCCATGCCTACATAGTCCCAATTATGATCAAATGTGACCTGACACTTTGTCTACCAGGAACTGAACTAAGGTCACCACCTTATTTTGCAGAAGACAGATTGAACACTGCAAATTCAAACAGAAAATTGAAGCTATAAGCCTGTCTCAGATGCACAGTTCTATCTCTTCCTGAATGAATACATGAATGTGATACCAGACAAAGGTACCTATCAATGTTTTCATTACTACTGGTTTTGCAGCTATGTATATATATACATGTGTGCAATAAAGAACAGGCATCAAAAGATACAGATGAATGATGCAGAAGAACAGAAATTGCGCAGACACAACTTACAAAATCCCTAGTAGGTCAAGCTAAGATGAATGTCAAATATTCAGAATACTGCTTAACCCTTACCTGTACTGGTAAGAAAAATCAAATCCTTCAATAATCTCAGACACTCTGAGCGGACTATAATTGCTTCCTCTTATTTCTATGTTTGTAGCACAGTCCAAATATATTTAGGTACAATTCAATCACTGAGAATACAAACCTTAAACCCACAGGGTCCTTCCACCAAATCCAGAATTAGAAATTTATGTATAAAAGTTGTTTGCATCACACAATTCACTGAATGTTGATGCTTCCAAGTGACTATACATGGATCAAATGTGAAAGACAACTTTCAGAACATGCACTCCATCCTCTCGACACCCTCCATTCAGATATTTATATACACAGATAAATCCCTCAGTTTTCTCCTCTCAAGGCTGAACAGTAAAACTCCCTTAGTCTCACCTCACAGAAGAGATGCTTTAGACCTTACTTGTCTTTGTTGCTCTCCACTGAACGTGCTCTAGGAGCTCCATATCTTCCTTGTCCTGAGGAGTTCAGAACTGCACACAGCACTCCAGATGTGGCCTCACCAGAGAACAGGGGTAGGATCACCTCCCTCCACCTGCTGGCCATGCTCTCCCCAGTGCATCCCAGGATACCACTGGCCTTCCTGGCCCCCAGAACACACAGCTGGCTCATGGATAACCTGTCCATCAGGATCCCTAGCTCCTTCTCCACAGAGCTGCTTTCCAGCATATCAGCCCCCAGTCTGTCACCTCCCTCCACCTGCTGGCCATGCTCTCCCCAGTGCATCCCAGGATACCACTGGCCTTCCTGGCCCCCAGAACACACAGCTGGCTCATGGATAACCTGTCCATCAGGATCCCTAGCTCCTTCTCCACAGAGCTGCTTTCCAGCATATCAGCCCCCAGTCNAAATTAGATAACTTTTAAAGTATCTAATTTGACAGGGTTCTTTCAGACTGTCACACTGCAAATAGCAAAGCTGGATAATATATTTTGTCATCTTGTCTCTAGAAGTATACCTTACATCTCAATTTCAGCAGAGAATGAATGTTTTGTCTGTTAATCCCAGTAGGCACCAGCTCACATCACTAAGACTTCACATGATTTGTCCCAGCACTGCTAAAACTGGCAATTTTGTGCAGGAAGGAAATTCAGGAATAAAATTAAACTGGTTGATTCAACTCTTGATGCCACTTACCCTATGGAGTCAGCACTCTCTGCAAAAACATTTAACAGCTTTTGGCTTCTCCTGACTGATTTGAATTTTGATCTGTGTTGTCACCTCACATTTTTTTACCAAATGTAAGTGATAGGTAGCAGAGTGTGTCTCCTGCAAAGCTCTCGTTTGGCAAAGATGGCTCAGTGTCAGTGGTGCTACACTTTAGCAATGTGTTTTGGCTGACTACTAACAGAACTGTAAGCCACCTCACTCTAAAGCAAGTCAGTAAAAGCAGGTTATCTCTTCAGCTATTTTATAATTATCACCAAGTAGGCCAGAAAAAAATTTCCTACTTCAGTTATATTTGAGATGATTTATTGAGTCAGAAAATAAAGCCAAACTGAACACAATTCAGCTCAAAATATATTAAAAATCCCACAGAGTTTTAGATTTAAAAGAATTTGTGTGTTCCAAAGAATAAAAAGAAACCCCTTAAGTTTAAAAGCTGTATCATCATACCATTAATTTTGAAGCAATTTTTAAATTTCCTTTGAGGGGGAGAATATATTCCCATATGAATATGAAAGTTCTAATCAGGTATCCTCTTGAGCTGTAACTTTTTTTTTTTTCATACAATATATATAAATGCAAGAGGTGCATTTTTTAAGACTGTTCAAGAAACATTTTTCTGTCTTTACCCATACACAGTCATTTCTAAGAACTGAGTCTCCTGACCCTTTCAATAATTTCTACTGAAATATCCATGCCTACATAGTCCCAATTATGATCAAATGTGACCTGACACTTTGTCTACCAGGAACTGAACTAAGGTCACCACCTTATTTTGCAGAAGACAGATTGAACACTGCAAATTCAAACAGAAAATTGAAGCTATAAGCCTGTCTCAGATGCACAGTTCTATCTCTTCCTGAATGAATACATGAATGTGATACCAGACAAAGGTACCTATCAATGTTTTCATTACTACTGGTTTTGCAGCTATGTATATATATACATGTGTGCAATAAAGAACAGGCATCAAAAGATACAGATGAATGATGCAGAAGAACAGAAATTGCGCAGACACAACTTACAAAATCCCTAGTAGGTCAAGCTAAGATGAATGTCAAATATTCAGAATACTGCTTAACCCTTACCTGTACTGGTAAGAAAAATCAAATCCTTCAATAATCTCAGACACTCTGAGCGGACTATAATTGCTTCCTCTTATTTCTATGTTTGTAGCACAGTCCAAATATATTTAGGTACAATTCAATCACTGAGAATACAAACCTTAAACCCACAGGGTCCTTCCACCAAATCCAGAATTAGAAATTTATGTATAAAAGTTGTTTGCATCACACAATTCACTGAATGTTGATGCTTCCAAGTGACTATACATGGATCAAATGTGAAAGACAACTTTCAGAACATGCACTCCATCCTCTCGACACCCTCCATTCAGATATTTATATACACAGATAAATCCCTCAGTTTTCTCCTCTCAAGGCTGAACAGTAAAACTCCCTTAGTCTCACCTCACAGAAGAGATGCTTTAGACCTTACTTGTCTTTGTTGCTCTCCACTGAACGTGCTCTAGGAGCTCCATATCTTCCTTGTCCTGAGGAGTTCAGAACTGCACACAGCACTCCAGATGTGGCCTCACCAGAGAACAGGGGTAGGATCACCTCCCTCCACCTGCTGGCCATGCTCTCCCCAGTGCATCCCAGGATACCACTGGCCTTCCTGGCCCCCAGAACACACAGCTGGCTCATGGATAACCTGTCCATCAGGATCCCTAGCTCCTTCTCCACAGAGCTGCTTTCCAGCATATCAGCCCCCAGTCTGTGCTGGTGTCTGGGATTATTCTTCCCCAGGTGCAGAAGCCTGCACTTGTCTTTGTTGAATTTCACAAGGTGCCTCTCCACCCATCTCTCCAACCTGCTGAGGTCCCTCTGAATGGCTGCACAGACTTCTGGAGTCTCCCAGCTTTGAGCCATCAGTGAACTCGCTGGGGAGACATCTGCCCCTTTGGCCAAGTCATTGATGAAGGAGTTAGACAATACTGGGCCCAGTATTGACCCTTAGGTGATGCCAGTAGGCCTCCACCTAGACTGTGACACTGACCTCTGAGAGCTGTCATTCAGCCATTTCCCAATCCACTTCACTGTCCATTCATCCAACCTCTCCCCTTCCTGAACTTGCCTGTAAGCACCTACAGTTACAAACAGTAAACACGCTGAACTTAGAATTCCTGAATCTTTTGATATTTTTAAAAGCAACAAAATTTATTACATCATAATATATGAATACCACATGCCTGTTTTAAATTTTTCTTTCTTAGGTCACTTTTTTGTTTAAAATAATATTTTACTAATAAAATCTGAATTGCAAATATGCAGTCAAGTCTATCTGGTTTACTTACATCCTTGCAAACTAGAAGAAAAAGACATTTTTCTTTCCCTAAATTGGGAGCAGGCTGTAAAATTCTTGTTTGACAAAAATATCTGCTTACAACACAATACATACATACATACATACATACATACATACATACATACACGGATCACACTTTGAAGAGTTGTCACTAAATATTTCAAGGGCAGCAAAATGTAAAAGAACAGTTTGTCTCTGATGCATTTTGCAGGAAAAATAGACAGACATTTTATGCAAAAGCTTTCATCTTCACAGAGGCAGAAAGGGTCAAGCTATTTCCTCTGCAGTATGGGACTAATATTCCACTTCTTTTGAGTGCAACAAACTCATATCTGTGCTTATTTCATAGTTCTGCTGACTTTAACAGTGTTCATAAGTTGACACTGACTGAAGATAATTTTTCAATGTAGCTAATATCCCCCAAAAATTGCCATTTTTAATATGTGCTTATAATCTAGACTTACAGACAGGAATATGGTTTATCCCAGTCTGGGAAATTTATGAGGACCCTGATTCTGGAATATTACTCAGGAATCACTAATTCAGATCAGTCCTCGTGAGCTTCTGATATTATAATACAGTAGCAGATTTATTATATTTAAAATGGAATAAAGCCTGTATATTTTGAAATCAGAAAATCCACCTGAATATCCAAAAATAAATACTTTGAAATTATTATTTCCAAACAGCAATTTCAATTCCATTTGTAGGCAAGCTCTTCTGGACACATGAGCATCTAGTAATGGTTTAGACCACATACTTGTTATTAACTTGTATAGTATCAGTGCATAGGAATAATTATTTTACTACTTAATGTTATAGAGTGTTTATTACCAGGAAAACAGGTTCCTACTGAGTGTGAGGGTACTTCTGAGGACACAAAATCTGCAGCTAGGGCAAATTAAAGGAATGCAAAAGTTGTTGAAATACTTAATCCAATAATCTTGCTGGAGTTCTAGGAATGAAATAAAATACTTGGTTTTCTTCTGTTAGCTAATTCAGTACCCTTTTTAGCACTGCGCTGATAGAGTTTTCTCATGTATATGCAGATTGCTTAACTGATGGTTCAAAAAGACATCAAAATAAGAATAAAGAAGCTCAAAGAGTGAAAGGTTAGTTACAGTAGAATAGATATGATGACATTACTTAGCAAGACAACCTTGTGACCCAGTAGTATCTTGGGCATACATTGGGGGGAAAAAAATCCAACCTTAAAAATTTCCAGAAGTTGGTGGGCTTTTTAATGTCAGAGAAGTAATTATTTGTACAGCCTTTAAGCAGATGGCACTATTTATTTACTTTAGACATAACATCATAGAAATATTAGTTTTCAAGCCTTTCAAGTGTGTGAAATCTATCTTCAGCCAGAAATACTGACCCTTGCTTGGTAAGATTTTGAAGAATGTTGGGCTGATACAGCTTTTCGCTGTCCTTTCAGAACTAATGCACTGAAAATGCCAGAACAAAGTATAACTGTGACAAATTTGCCTCAGAAAAATCACTGCCATCCGGGGCTGCTTTCGAAGGCTACAGCTGCCAACAAAAGAAAGGTGACTGTTTCTTTGTTTCAGGGGACAGTCTTTACCCCCACACTACATATCTTTTTCCTTATTACAGATGCATAGAACCTTCAAAGTGAAAAACAGAAACTGAAATTTTAGAGAGTTTATTAGTTATCTTCTCATGATAAGTATTCTATTTATCTCATATTATGGTTAATTAGCACATATATAAAAGTCAGATGTGCTTCATGCTTGGCCTACTCAACTCTGAAGAAGTACAGAGAGATGGAGAATTCATCTGTGAAAATAGCTCCGGTGAATATCACTGATGGATTTCTGTAAAAGTTTCATAAATCTGTGAATTGCAATACCCAGGTGATAATAACCTGGTCAAACCTTAAGGATTTTCCCCAAGGAGAACTGAATTTCATGTAACTGCTCTGCTGCTTTCTGCACCTTGAAGATGGCGGGGTTTTTTTTGAGAACTGATTCTCCAAAGTACTGACAACTCCCAAATTACTTTTCTCTAGATGACTTTAAAAACCAGCCCAATTATGACAGGATGTTCAAAACTATTCCGGCATTGGCAGAAGTCTGCATGAGATACCCTGCAGCTGCCTCCCATGGAAACTGGCAATCCAAAAAACCAGCATGGGCAACTCATGAATGATGGAAACATCAGAGCATAATGGAAAGTGCTGAGCAACCCAAACATGGGTGTGACAACAGGTTTTGCCTGTGGTAAGGTCTGCTGTCATAGTAATAAAGTGCACCAAACTGCACTTAAAACACACACACAGACATAAATTACCCTCCAAATGTATTTTCAAGAGTCTGTCAACAGTGTTTATGGGAGTAGCATCCTGACTGGAGTGTGCTGAAGCAGATGGAATATCTGTCAGAGCAGCAGCAGGTCACAGGGTTCCTCCACCACTGAAAAGTGCTGGAGGAACAGATTTATGATATGCAGAGCATATTAGAGTGATTATTAAGGAGACATAATAAGCTACAAATAAAAGCAACAACCACATGTTTTAGAGGCTACTATGAGAAGGAGAAACAAAGAATAATGAAAAACAATTAAAATGGACAGTCTCAAGAAAGTTATCTTGACATTGAGCTATTAGCTCATGAAAGAGTCTACTCAACAGAAGGGCTGAAGTTGTATTGTCTGAAAGCTCAGCAAGAAACCTAAACAAAAATATTAGATAAGATGAGGCACTGAGAACCATGACATTTACACAAAAAGAGCAGGGGAGGTAGCACCTCTTCAACCTTTTGACTTTTTTAAGGCTGTTATTCATACAGAAGTATACCCTATTCTTCAATAATTACATGGATACTGAAGAGTACAAGTCCTTGATCTGGGGAAGAGACTCTAGCTATCATTGATGGAATTCCAGAATGTAGCTTTGGCACAGCTATACAGCCCTAAGTATGATAAATGTGAACAAATAATAATACACGAAAAACCAAAACACTATGCTCCAAGGCATTACCTTAGGTAAGGTTTACCCATTACTCTGTTTACCCATTGCTACAGTATAGAAGTAATAGTTTGCAACATAATAAAATAATGTGAGTATTAAAGCATCCAGAAATGCAGTGAGCAAGTTCAAGATGTTTCAATTCCTGGAGAAATGTATAGCCACCGAGTAAAGTACTTGTATTCTCCCCAAATGCAAAAAGAAAAAAAAAAATAATCCAGCATCAGCCAGGCAAAAACTAGTCAAACCAAAAATTACAGGTGAAAGAAAGAATACATCTGCATTCTCCTAATAACCTGAGTCCCTAATGATAGATGACAAGGAAATTCCTTTTTTTGTCTGGATCACATCTGTAAATCCTCTCCTTTTTCACAAAACAGAGCTAGAATTGCTGGTGAACTCTTTAACCAAGAAGAAAGCAAGGATGGCAAGCCTTTTGGTGCAATGAATATTTAATTACTACAAGAGAAGTCAAACAACTACAAAAGACATGCTTGAAAAACCCCACAAGGAATCATTTTATCTCCTTTTAAATAAGTTATTCCACTGGAAGATGAGATTATATACCTCTGGGCAGAGGAACAAATTATCATTTGAGCAGTATTTGAGGCATTTAACTACTGTTCTCAGTAAAATGGGAAAGGCACTACTTTTTTTTGTTTTCTTTTCTTTTGTTCTGAAAGAAACTTTAAAAATTAGACAATTAGAGCCCACTGCTCAAAGAGGGAGAGGAATGAATGGCCTGCAGCCATGCATGGGGCCTGTGATTTGAAACAGCAGTCCTACCCTGAAGGGGCAGAAGCATGTTTGGGGCCTGCAGCTGGAATAACATTGCCATGCCTAGGGAATTGTCCTGAGAGAAAAGGTGCTACGGCATCTTGGGCATTCACACCTCACTAAAAACAAATTGAGGCACCAGCCTTGGAATGTCCAAAGTAGACTACAGGCTTGGTGTAAATATTCATCACCACACATCCTTTTTCAATTGTTCAATTGTTCTATTTCAACAGAAAATGCCAAAAATATGCTACATGAGACAGCATATACAAAAAACGGGCTGGTAAAAAACTCTAAAAGGTAGAATTCTTCCCTAGTACACTTGTTTTCTAGGGCACACCTTTTCCTTCAGTCTTGCTCTCAACCCAGTAGCCTTTCACTGGCTTCCTGCATGGTACCAATCCCCATGGTGAGCCTGGTCCCTTGGCAATGTCCTTCCACAGTCACCAAGCCACAGCTTTATTACACCTCTGTCCCATCTTCACTTCCCTGCTGTGACCAACTCTGCGGTTGCAGTGAATGTCTCTAGCAGGGAATGGTCATGCTGCCCTGTATGGGAGGTATAATATCTGCTGCACAAATAATGTCCCTGTGAGCCTGAGTGCAGCAGCCAAGAGAGGCAACTGGCAGCCTTTCTCCCTCCTTTAGTAGCCCAGCTTTTCAGAGGAATGCATGTTAATCAAGGCGAAGTTAAAAGAAGCTCAAAAACCAACCACATGCCTCTGTCACAGCTCTCAAAAACTCATGAATGGTTCAGTGTCTATCTGATGTAACACAAAAAAAATGTACTGAATTACGAGGATCACACATATCAAAGGGAAGATACAATTAACTAGATGAAATTAATCTCTGGTAGCCCATTTTGCAATCCAGATGTATTTTCAGATAGCCTATTGAAAAAGTTGTGTGCTGAATTTTAAATTCCTTAACTTTCATAACAGTCTACAACCAAGTGATAATTTGTAAGTTATCCTCTTTCTTTGATTGAACAACTGTTGGCTGCAGAGGCATTTTACCTAGTGGCTATTTACATTTATTGCAGTTTGCTGATCCAAGAGTACCTTTCAATAGCCACTTTTCCAGTACTCCTAATTCTTAGTTCATCCAATCCAACCTTCTTTCTGAATCGACAAAGACATTGTTTACTCAGCTATAACACAGCTTAAAAAAAAAAAAAACCAAAAAAAACCCCACAAACCAAAAACCCTCTTGAATTTGTTCATCACAGGCTTAAATATATTAAACCAGCAGCTATATTGCACTTTACCAGATAACTGTTTTCTATATAAAACATTTCTTACTGTTTCACTTCACAATTCAGAATCTGCATAATAACACTTCAATATGAATATAATTCATCGAGAACCTCATCTATTCCTAACAAGTTTTAACAAGTAGTCAGAGATACTTCTGATAAATAGTACATTGTTGAAAGTCATTGCTGAGAGAGACAATTAATTTGGATTCCTACTTGCAGTCATGTATACTTCCCATTTGTGTGAAACCCCCTGCATGTATTTTTCTCCAGTCAAATAAAACTAGTTGATTCTTCATACCTGTATGTTTTGTAAAAGAGACATCTCTTCAGAGGGACCTTAATCACATGTTCCTGAAGACCCACAAAAAGAACACTCTGGCTGTGCAGGATCTGAAGGCTCCTGATGGGCTCTCGCTGACTTTTCGGCAGGAGTTCAATTTCCTCAAGCAGGCAGCTGCTTGAATTCTGGTTCATTGGGGCAAGCACTTTCTTAATAGTGCCATAGTCTGAAAAGGCAAGAGGAAAGTGGGTTACTAAAAATCACACCAGCAATTCTACCTGCTTGGTGTCATTCAGTGAAAAACTCTTTGCTGGATGTTTTCAATGAAGCCCCGGAATGCAGGATTATTTTGACTGAAGTTTCCTAAATTGATTATAGTACAGAGAAAAGAATTTAGAAAACTTTAAAGTCTGCTTTCATGTGATGCAATACATTAAAGAAAAAAAGGAAAAAAATTGAGAAGTTATTAGTGCAGAAGGGCCTTCACAGCAGTAGTCACAAGAAAATAAGGTTTCAAAGTCTGGCTTTATAAATGCACATTCATGCAAAGGGTTACAAATTTCAGTCTACCAGATTGTCCTACACTTTATTATATTTAAAGCAGTTTAAAAAGCATTACATTCCATAATTTCCCCAGTTTGTTTTATTATTCTTTTTTTTAAAAATTATGGGGTTTAGATACATATCACATTCATTTAATAAAGCACATATGAGTATATGCAGATCTTGAGTCTACATGAATATGAATGAACGAGGCTGAACCTCTTCTTACTTATTTTGATTTTGACCTCTGAAAAATCATAGCTTTTAGCACTTCACTTCTGCTCTTAATGTGATTTCTCAGGAAAGACAGTTATGCTTTGAAAACCAGTGTCAGAATATATGATAAGTTATTATTCACTCCTGTAAAGTTTTTAAATAATTTAAAAATATCAAAGTACATTTGTTCTGAACACAAAGGATCACACTCTCTCAATGATAAATATTTTAGGGAGCTGCAGCATTACGCAATCTTTCATGGGCCAGCAATAGTAAGTATTAAAGATCCAACACTGCAAACACACATGGAGACAAGCTCTGAAAGTCTTTAAAGACCTCCCTCTTAAGTTGGTAATAATGGCAAGAGGAATTTTTGTGAAGGCCTGTCCTGCAGTCAGGAAAACAGTGGGTTTGCCATCACTAGCACAAGACCAGAGGTTTGGCTCAGAGGTGGCAGTGCAGGCTCTTAGGATGTATCTGGCCCTGGCTTGGCAAGTACTGGTTTTATCCAAGGCAGGAAACACCTGGTGGCCACACATCTGTGTCCTCCTACACCAGCTACACCCTGGGAGCACCCAAGGCCAGCAGCTGGCAGCCCTACATGGTCACTGTACCCTCCAGGTTTACTGAGCTGAGGGAGGGCAACATGACATTCCCAAACTTTGCTTGGGAAGTGGTGAGGAGGAGCAAGTAAGCAACTTTAAGAAAATACAAAAAAGCAGCCTCAAATAGACTCCAAAATTAAAGAGAAGAGGGAGAACCAAGATGACAGTTGCTGTTAAAATCTCATCATTTTCCTGAGAAAGACTGAGGATTCAATCCTAAGACCTGGAGTAGTACTGGAAGGGAGAGCTTACACCAAATAGCAGGGGAAGTTAATAGGAAGTATATGTACAAGATATAACATTACATAATATTATGTAATTCTATTTAACAGTCAAATCTAATAAGATAAACCATAAACAATTAGCTCAGTGTAGAAAAATGGATTCCTCTTAGTCCATAAAAAATTTTGATTATATCAAATCATGTATGCATGCTAAAATCTGCCTAGCCTCTCACGTTTTAATATAATCACTTCATGTACCTGTTTGCATTTTTCTCCTTTCTTGATATAAACGTGCTTGACCATTTTTTATGAAAAAAAGCTTCAAGTAAATTGCAATTTTAATTTTTATTAACTGTTTTGGTGATAAAATATCATTTGATGATCACTTTTTTGCCCAAACAACCTAAAATAGACTTACATTCAAAACCTAATTAAATTGTTGCCAACAGTCTGTTTTGTCCCACAATTAAGCAATAACCAGCTCAGCAGAAAAATGCAACAAGCAATGTTTTCACTGATGACTACTGGATGCAAAATCTTGAGTTTAAGTACAGCAAGTTCATGGTCAAAATATGGTCTGAGACATGTCTCAATATTTCACTGCCTGTATGTGCTTGTTTTGGCTGAGATAGTGTCTTCACAGTGGCTGGTATTTGGGTTTGTGTTTTGGGCTTGTGCTGGCCATAGGGCTGATAGTATGGAGATATTTTTGTTATTGCTGAGCAGGGCTTGCTCAGAGCCAAGGCCTTTTCTGCTTCTCACACTGCCACAATCATGAGGAAGTTGGGGGTTTGGGAGGAGACACAGCCAGAACAGGTGACCCCAACTGACCAAAGGGATATTTCACGTGACATCATATTCAGACATAAAGTGGAGGAAGAAGGAGGAAGGAGAGGACATTTGGACTTTTGGCATTTGCCTTCCCAAGTCACCATTACACCTGATGGAGCCCTGCTCTCCTGGAGATGGCTGAACACCTGCCTGCCAGTGGGAAGGAGTAATTAAATCCCTTTTTTTGCTTTGCTTTTGTGTATGGCTTTTGCTTGTCCTATTAAACTGTCTTTATCTCTAACCCACATGTTTTCTCCTGATTTTCTCCCTGATTATGCTGGTGGTTGGGGCGGGGGGGATGACCAAGGGGCTGCATGGTACATGGAGGCTGGCTGGGGTTAAACAACACTTTGTTAATTACTGAGTGAAAGATGAATGATTTTCTTTTGAGCATAGAAGTTAGAAAAATGTACTAAGAAGAAGAAGGAGCAGTGAGATCATTTTACAGACGTAAATTAATTAGTATTGCTTTATAGATCAGTCAGTGCAACTCTATATCACTTGCTTAACTGGTAGACAACAGATTCAGTATGATTCATGACACGTTGTCTTTGGCTTGTCACAGTTTTCCAGCATGAGACAAAAATCAGCTGCGCATTCAGCATGTGCTTCTCCAGACTAATATTTCTTGCTACCACTGTGCAGGGTCTGGCATCCACAGACTGAACCACTTGCTGACACCTTCCCCAAGAGAATAAAAAACACATGACTGCAGGTCTCTCTTGCTGATGCCTTCATACACATTCAATTTAGAAATACAGCTTTGGACAGGAGAATATGATCAAACACAAATACTTTGTGTTTCTTGTGGCTTGTTTATTATAGATGGCAAACTTGCAGTTCTTTATATTCAAGTCTATGACCTGGAGATCATGGTTATAGCAGCATACCATCCCAGAAAGAAATAAAATATTCTCACTTTGAGAACAGCAGCACTAATGCCTTCCCCAAGACATCTGTCATTGCTTTTGCTATTCCTTCTTATCTTGGCATACAGTCCCTGCTCCTCATATTTCCTTTTGCTTTCTTTCAGCATCTCCCAAACCATTCGTTTTTCATTTGTTGTCTGAGAGGATCAGAAATGTTGAAAGTCACAACTGCCTGAGCCTCAAGTGAATGATTTTCTGCTGTAAGGAAGCCTGATATAGCCACTAATGGCACACTAATAGAGTTTATGGATGTCGATGCCTACACACTCTTGGTACATACCACAGATTATCAGGAAGATCAGGATTCTCTTCTCAGGAGCAATGTGGGTCATATGCAAACTCAGCCAAAAGGAATAGGATGTTACCTGAGATCTACTTCTGCCTCAATAAACTCCTCTGCTCCTGACTTCTATAAACTATCTCCTCTGCCTTAAATTCCTACTGCATATGACTTTGAGTTTGCAAGGACCACCTGGGAGTCCAAACTAGGGTGAGGATCTGGTTCCAGTCCACAGCTTTGAGACAGGCACAGATTGAATTGGTGCTATATTCACCAGTCTATGGTATGTACCAAGAGTGTGTAGGCATCGACATCCATAAACTCTATTAGTGTGCCATTAGTGGCTATATCAGGCTTCCTTATAGCAGAAAGTCATAGCCAGTAATTCCAGCGCTTTCAAAAGCCAGGTGTTTCGCTCCAGTGTTTCCAATACAAGGTGTGCAACATTATGCACAGCCTCCAGCCACGACTACAGATTTCCTAAAGAACTTGTAGAAGTCCCATCCTCAAAAGTTTTGCCTGTCTGGCCATTTTCACACCACAGCTGCAAAGCAGAATAGGGTGTAAAAAACTGTAGAGAAAGAAGTAAGTTTGGAACATGGCTCGAGGACATAGAATTTCTCAGACCTGTCATAATCTTTCAAGTGAATATTTAATTACATAATCAAATTAAGTGTCCACTTCTGCCAAGAAACAACTAAGAAGGTAGTAGTAACCACAGAGCATCTTAATGGATGTAACTTTATTGCCATGGACACAGTGAAAGGTGCAGTTTAATCACAAATGTCAAGCCTGAGCCTAAAAGCCATTTAAGAATTCAAATGAATGGCATCTTTGCATGCTAACTGTAAGCAAGACACACTGGGATAGATCCAGACACCTGACAGCCTTTTTTAAGGGATAACCAACTATATCAGGAGTAATAAAAGATAATGACATTGACCAGAATGACTAAATAATGTGCTTTGTTAGCTTGTACTGCAATAGTTTTTAAGAGACTTGCAAAACTAGCAACTGAGCATTAGAAATCTAATCACTGTGAATGAAGAGAAAAATTCTTGTTGAAATATTGCTATATAATGTGTAGGAGACTATGAAGAACTGCTTGGAGAACCTGAGATGGAGTTTTACAGAATATTCTTGGAGGCAACAAAGTCTGTAAAGAACAAAATTATAATTGGACAAAATGAAAGGATGATTTCTGAAAGTGCAAAATAAAGTTTAAGATGGAAGTGGTATAAATCATAGCCAGCAATGGAAAACACTGTAAGAGTGCAGGTGGAATCACTATAACATCTTTGGTGACACCTGTGACACCTGCAAAGCAATACAGAAAATGAACATACAAAACAAACAGCAGATACAACAAACTAATAAACTCATAATTTCCTGAGATTCCTAACAGAAATAAAACCACTCAAGGAAGCTTTAGCAAATTCCTGCTATAGAGAAAAATAAATACATGAGTTATGTTATGTTTACAAAATATTGCTGCTTTCTTCGAGCAAACACATCTTTAAAAAATCATCACAAGGCACTATAGAAGAGCATTTCAATTTTTTGAAAGAAAGAGAAAAAATCTCTACCCATTCCTTTTTGAGAGGAAACACTTTAAATCTTAACTCTTGCCATACTACCTTGGAGAGTGGATTAATCTCCAGAAAGCAACTGAACCAGCTCCAGGAGACAGAGTCCAAAGCAATGATCTTCAGAAGAGAAGCCTACAGTATCATCTTTTATTAATGTAGCTAAAAATCACTGCTGTCTTCTAAACTATATGAGTTGTAAGCAAAATAAACTCCTATTAGTCTCAAATATCTCTTCAGGATAGCTGTATGCCTATATTTAAGACTTAACAAACATTCCTGCACTTTCTGAGCACAAGGTGCCTTTAAGATCTGAAAATCTCACATATACCAAGAAAAGCTTCAAGAAATATCAGTGAAGCAAAATCTACTGTAAATTATAAACTGTCAATGTAACTATGGGCCTGTTTTTCAAAATTCCCACAAAACATTCTTCAGAACAATAATAGATCTTAAGCCAATGGAAGGATGTGGTCAGTGTGATGGAAAGGGGCAGGCAACACAACACACAGATATTCAGAACTTCAGGAGAACTTCAGGAGGTGCTTGTAACTAAACTTGAGTAAGACACCACTTATGCAAGAAGTACTCTATTCTGTGTGTCATAACATGTAAAAACAGACTCATTGATAAACATAACAATCTGGCAGCATGATGATCAGGGAGTTTAATAGACGGAGACGTGAGAGAATACATTTTAAAATGTAGCTGACACAAATATAAATTATGTATATTTTCAACAAGTCTAATTTGAAATAGACTTTGGAAAATCACATTCAATAAGTATTTTAATTTTATCCATTAGACACTGATTTTGCGTATTATTCATTGCATACAAATTATTTTTCCCATTAGAAAATAAAAGCATTGAGGCAGTATTAAGACTGTTGAGATTAAAGGAAAAAATCTGTTAACATTAAATATCTTGTAAAAAATATCCATATGTATATATAAACAGTGTTTATATTAATCACATAACATTTATATTAAACACCACAGAAACAAAAGGAAATAGGGCATAAGGGTCATCTCCAAGGCAGAAGTCTTTCAGAATAATAAACTGAAATACCAAATATAAAATTGATTAACAGAATGTGTAATAGTAAGAAAAATCAAAGAACATTAAAGGTGATTGATAACCATTCAGCCACCATGAAAAAATGTATCATCAATATTTGCTTTCCTCCACCAGGAACTGGAAGAAATCCTACTGCAAAGTAGAATGGGCTTTTGGCTAACAGCAGAAAATTGTTCCAATGAACAGAAACTATTGGGTTGCATAAGGGTTTTAGTGCTCTCGACACTGAAAATAAGACCCAGGAACAGCAAATGCAGCAGCTGGTTCAGCCTAGAAAGGGGAAGTCCAGGATTTATGATTTAGCAATCTGTGTAACATCAAAGAAGATACGAATGTGATGGGATTTACATCCTACTCTTCTCTGCCTTTTCTAAAAATAACTTTAAAATTAGGTAAACCATCAGTAGAATATGGATAATTAAAGCTTTGGCTATTATGTGGTTTCCCACATGGGGGTGGGGTATAATTTGGTTGAAAGTAAGGGCATATATAGAAAATAAGATAATAAAACCATGCTCTGTAACTTCATTTTCTTTTACCTTCTGGGATACATACTTACACTTGAAATACAAGAATACATTTTTTAATCATGTCTAAAGGACATGAAAGTGAAAGATTAAGCTTCAATGCTTCTTCATTAAAAATGAAAAATATACTACAGGTAAGGATAGTAATTCCACAATTATTCAGAAACTGAAAATAATATAGTTTGATTTTAAAATTTCCACCTTAATTAACAACTATAATTTAAATATTTTTATCTTTTTAGATATATATTCATTAATTATCTAGGGAAAAGACTGAATGTCAAAATGAATATGGAATTGTGATGCTTTATCAAGATGTAGACTTTAAGGTTTTTTTTTTTTAACTTCTCTTTTTATTTTCACGGCTGTTTTACATGTTTGTCTCTCCACTTGAAACCACCCTGAACAATCTGATTAGTATGAAAGATAATTTGTTCTTTTTCTCTACTTTTAATATATTTTCATCGTGTAATAAAATATATATATGTGATTTTTCTACAAGTATCAGACGAAAATGGAGGTTAAAAATCTGAATGTTCTGTTTTGTGAGCTTAACAGAGAATGACATGTGATAAGCTTATGAAGGATTTAAACAATAAACCACTGTGATTTTCTTACTATTACAGGTCATTATCATCGTGATGATAACAAGGTAAGGGTGGATATGAAGACAAATAGAGATATAAAGTGCATTTACCGGATCAAAAAGGCAATTATGTAACTGTATAACAAAACCTCCTCTGAAATACTGTAGCTGTAAAAAGAAAAAAAAAATTTGTTGCATTTCCCTGAGAAATGTTGCAAATTGTTCTGCCGTATCAATATGGAAATTTATTTTTAAACACCAAAATGGCTAAACAAAAGGTTGGTTACCCTCTGTGCCATCAGTTACAGGAAACAGAAAAGCTTAAGCTTTTCAGGTCTCTTAGTTTTCCTTACTCTATTGCAGGATACTTCAAGAAAAAGAAAAGTATGCAGGTGACCTGGAAAACTCATAAAGCATTGCTCATTGATATCTAATTACATGTCAGTAAATTAAATTAACTGAAGCAATTAAAAAATTGCTACATTCTGGGACTTGAAAAATCTTGCAGTTTGTTTATGTGAGACCTTAGTACAAAATAATTAAATTTTTTGGTCTTGGAGTTTTTGTCCCCATGTGAAGTGAAAAACAGGCATAAAAACATGTCTGTGCTACAGGAAGTAAAACAGGGTGTGTCAGTTTTTTACCATTCTAGAATTTAAACCAAATCATTCTTTTCCCTTGCTCAGTATCAAAGGGCTTTGCATTTCAGAGGTTGTTTACGCAGTACTGTCATTGCTAGAGAACAACAATAATCTAAGGATCTTTGGCCATATAACAACATTGAATTTTACAGCTTAAGAGCTTTTAGGAAATTCTGTGGTCATTGTTGCTCTGCTGGTATATTATTAGACTGAGAATTTAACAAAAATTAGCAGGGAAGCTAAAACTGTAAATTTAAGAAAAAGCAACTATTAATGAAATAAAATTTCCTGCTTTGTGTCAAACTATATGCAATACATAGCAACCTTAAAATGGGACATTCAGTTGTCTGGTGTCTTGGCAATTAGAAAGGAAAATAAAAGAAGTGTTGAAAAGGTACATGAATAATTTATTTATTAAAAGCTAATTTTAAATTCTATACAAACAGCTCTACCACACGGTGCTTTGTGTATTAACAGTTTCAAACACCAAACAATTGCTTAACTTAGGAAATAGGAAAGGTTGGACTCTGTCTTGGAAGCAGCAGAAGAAAAACACAGAAAAACTCTATATTGAATTATTTTTATCTGGGTAAGACCCCGAGTATTTCTGCAATCCGGTGCAGTTATGTTTTTCAATTCTTGGATGCAATGACAGCAGTTTTGAAAGATAGTCTATAAAAAGCAAGCACACATAATATTTTAGATTTATGATCTTTATCTTTGGCTCTGACTCCTTCATATTCCCCCTTTCCTATTATATTTCAAGTAAATATTGATTTTCTTCCTTATAGTATTGGAAATCATTTTAAATCAACACTGAAACGAGATACATTTTTGATAATGCTTGTCAACAAAGGAGGTCTGATGGTCTACTACACATCCCCAGACTTCCATGCAGGGAAGGGAATTTGGCTCTTTTATCCACTATTAAGAGCCTGAAAGGAGCAATTTTACCAAAAAACTATTTGCACATCTTCTAAAATTATTAGCAATCTTCTTAATGCCTCAGTGGCTACTCCGAGAGAAATTCAGTTGTACCTCTTCAATTAGAGGATTTTCTTGTGGTTGTATGTCCAAATTTAATCGACATTTATTTTATGAAGGAAATACTTATGGGGTATCATTTCTACACAGAACTTTGAACTACTGACTTAAAGAACCTTTTGAATAAAAAAAAGTGTTGATCTAGGTACTGGTTATTAAAAAATAAAGACCTTTCTTCAAAGACATGTGTCTGGGAGGACAGAAAGAACATACAAATTAATAACATACACAGCCCAATAATGATTGCAGAACAAATTCCCTCTCTGGAAAAGAATAAAATAAAATTCTGAAGAAACTGTTTCCATTTTAAAATAGAACAATTTTGGGATGTATCTATCAATGGAAATCAGGAGAATCACCATCTCAATCCTCTCCTTACTGTTTGCCAGAGGAAGAGTTTGTAAACATACAACTTTTTTGAGAATACTTCTGTCCCCTGTAGATTTAATTCCCATGTATTACCATAAATCAAGAACATCAAGGATGTAGTTAGTTGCAGTTGAATTAGCAAAGCTTTTTTCCAGTAGCTACCATGCAAAGAGTTAAATACCTGCGTTTAGGATAGAAAATATCCACCACACAATTAACTAAAACAGATTATAAATTGATACAAATAACATTTCCACTACTAGGATTTGTGATGAATCAAAAAGTTTAGGAAATAGGGCAATTTGTGTACCATTCCTCGGCAGCCATTTCGCGCTTCAAATTGGAATTTAAATCCAGTCAGACTCATTCAAAAATCCTTTAAATAGAGAATTCAAGCTCTAAACAGAAATTCAGATCTACTTGAGACTAAGATGCAAAGCAACTGGCTGCTAAACCAAGCACTTTTTTTAGAAGACTATTACTATAAAGTTGAAGCTTTTAACTCCTCAAACTGGAGCTTCTAACTCCTCAATCTTCTGGAACAGATCAAGCAAAAACCTGTACTAAATAACAAGCACATGCTGAATTACACGTCTCAGCCACCATATCAATTATGTCTGTTTCTCTCACAAAGAAAATTAAACTATCTCAGATTATTAGACTGATTCTCATATACTCTAGTGACAAAATTTTACTCTTCCTAGATCTAGACCAGATGTTTTTTCTTGTCTGACCTAAACCAAGTATTTTCAACAATCTCAAAATAGATATATTTTTAATGAATCATGCTCACTGGTCCACCTGTATCTACTACTTCTATTTCCAATCTTATAGACATTTTTCAGCTTGCCATACTTATGCCTTGGAGCTGAGATAGAAATTAATGACATTTTCTCTACACTGAAGATTGATCTACCCATAACAGTTCATGCACCCCACTTAGAAGTACCATGTATCTGTAGAATACCTGTAGGCAAATGCTAAAGCAGCTACAGTTCTTAACAGCTGATAAGAAAACAATAACATTTCATTCTGTGACACATTCCTTTTACTTGCGGACATAAATCATTATCTATTTTAAGACTTTATGAAGGGGTTTCTTTTATCTATCTTTTATTTACAATCTCATCTAATTATTTTTCAATTATATAAGTTTTAGTAAAGAATAAATAAATATATAATAAACTTTTTATTAAATAATTTGGTGACTTGTGAAATCTGTATTCAATTGCCAACTTTTTTTCTCCAGATTTCATGTGTGAAACTGGTATTCAGAACAGTAACACCGCCTAAAGTGAAAAAGAATTAAAACTCGAAACTTCACTTTTTGTGAAAGTGTTTAATTTAACTACAACAATATCCAATCACAAGTACTTTAACAGGTATGCTTCCCTGCTGAAACTTCTTTTGTTATGCTGTTTGCTTGGCCACTGAGTTGATTCCACGACAAATTCAAAACCAATGACAGACAGTTACTTCATTATCCCTCAGTATTTAGGAGACAGTTGGACCAAAGACAGAAAAGTCTCAGTTGCAGCTAAGAAAAATCATGAATCTTTTTTTATTTGCCCTGCAAGGAATAGGTGTCTTCCATGTCCTTAGGGATTTTTTTGGAAGTTACTGCTTAATCCAAAAGTCATTGGAAAAATATTTTAATAGTCCTTGGAGCAGGGAACATAATCTCTCTAGCTGATTTCCCTACCTACTTGGTTTGATAGCTGCACAGCCACATGAACTGTGTGCTCTGCATGCACATTAAAACAGTGCCAGTGAATGGATTTGGGATAGCTCATCCCCCTCTACAGCAGCCCCTTCTCTCCTGGATCAACCATCCAACAAGGAGATGCAAGAAATGTCTTTGAACTCTGAACATGATGAGGAATTAAACCTCAGTACTACAGACCCCCCACAAATGTTGCTGCCATCCAGATGATGTCATCAGCAGACTGACCCTTCTCTCTTGCCTTGAGGTGTTTATCGCAGAGAATAATCCCGGAGAAATGTATCCAGTTTTCTCAAAGCATAGCTACTTGATCATGATACAGGGTATCACCATTTCTAACCCCTTCTAACTCACATTAAAATGTGAATAACAATACTTTTGGTTTAAGAAATGTCATTTAAGCAGAGAGGATATGATTAAAACTACAGCATAAAATCTTTAATGAGTTGGGGAAAAGAAAGCTGTTTCTCAGGACTTGGCAAGGAGATGATGGACAAGAATTTCAAGCTTGGCTCTAGCACCTCACATTCTTTTTTCCTCAGGGAGGTGTCAGGAAATGTCAAGTAGGCTATTTAGATTGAGGCATGATTTGTAACAACATGAAGCAAACATTTCTTGATTTTACCAAACAAAATTCTCATTATGAATTCTTATTTAAATTACCCAAGTTCTGTCTACAAAAGTACTCAGTAGTAAAAATAAATACAAGGATCATGAAAAACGATATCAGCATTCTCAAAGAAGGCGGGTAAAACATTTTTTTTGTCCTGCATCACAAAAATAAAATAACTTGGCATATAAAAAGACACATTCTTCCAGCTTAGAAAAGGAATGTATTTCAACAATGTCAGATTCAACATTATGAAGAATACCAAGACCATTTTGGGGCACCAAAGCTACAGACAAAACAAACTGTACATATTTATTGGTGTTGATTGTACATACTACATCTGAATCAAACAGATGCTGCCAATATGCACACTGACCTGTGAGAATGTGCTGTGAGACTGTCAGTACCAAAATTCCTGTCAGATGTGTACAGAAGTCTCAAGTGTTTTGGCCTGTTGGATATAAATCCTCCTTTTAAACCAACACTGTCAGAAGAAATGATATTTTAAGGGCTGCTTAGGGCTGTAGTTCAGGTCGTACTCACTAGATAGTGAGCTTACTTCCAGACTCAAACTAGGACAAGCTGGGCAGCAGTTCAGATACAACTAGCTGAGAAAACTGTGACTGACAACATGCTTTTATTCACAAAATTTTACCCCCTAAGTACAGTTAGGCGATAACTAAACAGATCCAGCATCAAGAGCTACATGTGAATAAGACCTATCCCAGAGAATGCCCATTTGGCAATATATTGAAATTACAGTCCCTTTTGTTTTCTTTGGCAATATCCAGTTTTACTGCACTAAAAATGATGCATACACACAAAAAGTCTGAAGCCCTGAGGCAAAGAAGACAAAAGAATTCTTATGGTTTTAAATGAGGAATATTACATTTGTCAAGAGACATGTAATTTCAATATCCTGGATTCTAAAAAGAGAAAGAAATAAAACTATAAGGTTGTTACTGGGGACTGGTTGCTGCAATTGACTATGAAACAAAGAAGTCTATATTAATTTCCCATAAACTTCTCATGAAGAGAAAGCATTCCAATTTTGAAGAGATCTTCTAAAATGTTTAATCAATATCTAGGACTGGGCTTCTTAGATAATGGAGATGAGCACCTCTGAAGAGTTTCATAATTTCTAACTAAAGTAGTAGAGTAGGTAATAAACACAGATATTAATTGCAAGATGATGTGGTTTGTGGGATTTAAGGCTTGATATCTGACACAGAGCAGCAGTGAAGAATGCCACATTGTGCACAAAGGAAAAAAAATCACTATCCAATAGAGGCTCTGGATACCTGCCAGTCTTCCAAAGTTGAGATATATAAACTCTGATTGGATTTGACTGGACAGGGAGTACTTACCACTCATGTTATTTTTTATTGCCTTACTTTGTACCACCAAAACAATAAATATCTTGTAGGACCCAACACATGCTATGAATATGATAGTGCTTTCCCATAGAATACATTTTTCAGTGCCCAGATGAAAGAAGCATTTAGATGCAGAAGTGGAGAAAACTGTTTCTCAGATAACAACCCACAACATACCTTGCCTGATTTCTTAACCGAGTTGTATGAGGTTTTTTTTACTTGAAGTGTCAGAAAGACAACTGACTACTGTACAGATTCAGAAGCTTCACCAACTTGACTGAAGAGAAAGTTTCAGAAACTATGTTCTACTCAAACTCATTTGTAGTTTGCACAGCACATGCCCTGGTCCCTAGATGAGTCAAATGGAACCTCAGCAGCAATTTCAGTGCAAAACACATCTTTTGCTGAGAAATACAGACTGAAAGAATGATGCTGATTTTTTTTCCCCTAATCATAGTAAATAAAAAATTAAATGGACAAGAAACAGAAATGAAGTTGGAATCAGAGAAAAGAATCTCAGAACTTCTCAACAGAAGTTGTTAATCTCATTAGTCTCCCTGCTACATTTAAGTGGCCACAGCCATAGTACATAACGATGGTATACAATACATACAATCACATTACATACCATCTTTATATAATGGTCTAGGAGCCAGGATATCTGGCAACAACCAGAAAGTCTCACAGAGCTTGTTTATTGAAAATCTCTGTGTATTTCCTAGGCAAGTGATGTAACCACTATTCTGGTTGCAGTCATTGCTATTCCTCCTAAAGGTGTATAGCCGTAGAACCAAATTTCCAAGGTTTATGAGATAAGAATTAGAAGAATGAATCTGTAGACAAGTAACTCTTTGCTCCAAATATTATGACTCTTACACAGAGACTTAATTACAGTAAAATGGTTGGAACCTAATCCATCATCCGTGACACAACCTGCACGTTACAGGACTCTTCACATAAATGCCATAAAATAATATAATAAAGCATCTTCACATTTTGATGACTTAAAAGACACATACCAAAGTAAATAAGCAATATAATTATTGAGAAATTATTTAGCTTGTTAAGATTTGCCATGTCCTATGCTCTAGGTAAGAGCAAGGGGAAAAGAATCCCAATGATTTTGAGTGCCTCTCCTTGTAAATGCTTGGTTATTAACCTCTGGATTTATTGAGGTTTACTAGGAAAAATGATGCAGAATGAGGAAGCTCAAAAACATCAACAAAACCAGGAGTTCAGTAGAATACCCTGTTTAATGACTAATTTTCTGACTCCTCTTGTACTAACTCTTGTACTTATCATGGAAAAACACTTGTGATCCAACTCTGGGATTTTTAGGGTCAATGTTGAGTTTCATGTAAGGTTCAAACTTTTCTTTCACCCCATGATTAAACTATTCCACTTTCTTCTTTGGTAAGCATGAGTTTATTGAGACGCTCCTATGCATATCCATCTTAAAAGAAAGGAGTTTTTTTTTTAAAGTATAAGGCCCTGCAAAATATTCTAAAGAAGTTTCAGCAACATGTGACAAAGTCAAGTCCCTTCAATGGGAAAGCTTCACCACATCTCTCAGGAAGAGTCCTGAGTACTGTGCACTCACACAAGAGCTACACAGTTGGTACAAAGATAAATTTCACCACCAAAAATAGGCTAATTGCAACACTGTTTCGAAAATTAAGACCAAGCCTGTGCACATATTGGGGCAAAATGAGAGTTTTGAAGGTAGGCGTAGATCATAATAGATCTTAGCTTTGAAGACAGTGGGACAACACTGAGCACCATGTAAGATACCTCTCTTGCTCACAGCTTCACAATTTGTGCATTAGAATTATGTAATAATAAATGAACAGATGGGTTGCCAAGTCCAGTTTCTCCTTCAGGAAGAAGGGGTGGTATTTCCAAAAAAAAAAAAAAAGGAAGAAGGAAGGCCATTCTAAGTTTATAAAGCAGTCAAACGGTATTTGAAAGCTCAGCATCACTATGATAAAGAAGAGCTGTTCTTTTTTTAATGGAAGGTTGAGACTTTGTCTCCAGCTCTTTACAATCTGTTTCCCTCCCTGGCCCATGCATTAATCTCACTCCCATGCAAGCAGAGCCAGCTGTTTTTCAGCCAGTAGCTTCTTGCAGCAATTCTGATTTCCTGTGGCAGCACAGAAGTGCACACACCGTATGTTCTTCGGACACTTATTTATAGTCTTTATCTGACAGAGCTGGGCAATTATAAAGACATAATGATAATTTGTGAACAGAAAAAAAAAGCTTCTCCTGCTTAAATTTGTCCCTTGAGCAAACAGAACACCATCTACTTGCAGCAGGCAATTCATGAACATGATAACCAAAATATGAACAAACTCTATGAGCAAATAGCAGCAACAAACTAATCAAAATCATGACCTATTTATGGGTTGATTATAATAACAAAAAATGACTACAAATAAGTGCTGGGTAATTTGTGAACCAAATAAAGGGCTACAATTCTCACATACAAATCACTGTCAATGAATAATTTAACCAGCTCTAGTTAGAGCCATTTATTAAGAAAGCTCACCAACTGGATCTGGCAGAATGATTTATCTCTATACACAGTGAGAAAGCCAAGGGAAATCAGTACTGCTGGACATTTTAAATGCCTGGTTTGATTCTCTTGAGCCCCATAGGATCGTTTATAACTCTGTAGACATGACTTTAGATGTAGCCACTCTCATTTAGTACCATTTTAAAGCCACTTTGCCCAGTACAGATGACACAATTCATAAGGCAGGGAAAAAAAATCAACATTTCTTTGTTTAAATTACACAGAAAAACAATAAATGTTTGCATTATCTTTCTTTGCCTTTAGATATACTCTTCTTGGAAAATAACATAAATATTCTAGCAGAAATATATAGCAAGTCTTCTTAGAAAAGCTAGGATAAATCCCAGAGTGATCAATAGACTCTTCAAGACAAAACCATGCAATCTTTTACATCTTCTTTGAACTTTGTATCAAAATGTTTCCTGAAAATATGAATAATATATACAAAGTATGAATTCAGCTACGTTTTCCTTTACCAGAGATAGGTGTCACTGCAAAAGCAGAGGATAGTAAGTTTATTAATTTTATGGCTCACTGTTTGACTTTTTGAAACAAATGTTCAAGATCATCATGTTGCTATTAGGACTGGTGTCTTCCAACATGCACCAGTATTACCCACCAAAGTAACTGATGAGTATCCTTGCTCCAAGCCTCTTAAAATGGCATTACAGAAGGCCAGAAGGTAACAAGTTACAGGGAAATAGTTTTAAAACCACTACAAGGGTGCTTTACAACTCTGTAAAAGCACACTATACCTTTGTCAAGCAAAGGCATAAACACAAAAAAACCCGTGTTTTCCGTAGCAACAAAAAGAAACAGTTTTAAAAAGTGACAACTGTCTACCACAGTGTATATGTCCCATTATCCATCTGTACTCTGATTCCACTGTTTCTGGTTTTGAGCTAGAAAGAACTAATATATAGAAATAGACTACCTATTAATTTCACAGTTGACTTCTGACTCATATTACAACTATATTTATATTACAATTTCTAGCCAAAGAAAGTGGTTCTTTGTCGCACTGCTACACGAAAGAACAACACGACACAGCAATCACGAGGAAAAAGAAAAGAAAGAGATATTTATTAAAAATCAGGGATATCATATACAGAAAAAGGAAAAGGTTCTAACTGGGTGAGAAAGTCCCCACCTCTACACACACACTGGCTAATACACATGCTTGTCAAAGAAATCCATCCCACTAGGAAGAATGTAAACATCCAAGCTAGTTAGAAAACAACACCTGTTATTTACATGAAAAACCATGGGAAAACTGATTCCAAACTACACCTTATCAGAAGGCTTAAAAGTTCAGGGTGACAGTTCTCAACTGAGATGAAAAGTCTGTATCTCTTTTCTCTAGATTGCTTCCAAGAACCTCAATGCACGTAAGATAATGCAGTCACGGATAGCACCAAATTGGAGAAGTGCAGCCAGTTAAGCTTTGTTGCTCTCCTCACCATGTATGAAACATACATAAGCCATTATTTTTGCTTATAACTTTCAGGTTGGCAACTGCACAGATACTACATATTTTCTGACACTGTGCATATTAAACTGTGAAAGCTGCACACTTTGATCAGAAGGTGTAGTCTTCCAGAAAAATGAGAATATTTCATCAGAGACACTTAAATAACAACATACACAACACTTTTTCTTGCTAAGACCTTGGGTTGTTTCCTAGAAAGAAAATGTAGTGTACTGATTACAAATTAAACATACAAGATAGAACTGTAACAAAAAATCACAGAGGAATCAAATCAAGGAGTACTTTGTATCAGTTTACTCCCACCTAGCAAGACGAACAGAAATACAACCTGTTATGATGTCATTCTGAAACTGAGTTTCAAGAAAACTTCCAAATTTGTTCATTAGGTTGGGATTAGTTTCTGTATAATCTACAGTTTCAGGGCTTCATGAGAAAAAAAAAAAGTGACATTTTTGGAAATTTACTACCTGTTTCAAACCTTCTAAAGGCAATTGTATGAAAATTCCATCTGCATTTTCCAAAAATATCTTTTGAAATTTCTTCGTAATACCTGTCTACTTGCTCATTATAATTGCTATATGTGCAGAATTATTTTTATCATTATTCTCTGCATAGCTACCTGCAATTCTTAGAACTCCTTGGAAACATGTTGTAACATCCTCCAGTGAACTTTAAGCCTCAGATAAAACCTGGATTTATGGCATAAAAACTCTGGTTCACTTCAGTGAACAATCCACTCTTTACAGATGTGCAATGTAGCCAACAATAAATCTTTCTTCAGGTTTCATACTTTCTTTCTAAATCAGCCATACCACAATTTCATCAATGCTGTACTATAAATCCCAGTAACTAAGATCTACCACTGGGCACATAGCATTTCTACTCAGGATACACAGGGGACTTTATCTGTCCAGTGGGATTGAAGAACAGAAAAAAACACGGGAGTTTTTTCACCAAGCAATTTTTAAGGATGGCCTTTAAAGTTTTTCACCAGACAGTGCAAGTATTACCTTATCTGAACACCCAAGTTTATTATATGTTCATAATGTCCTCAAACTAGTTACTGTATCTAATAATTTTCTTATTCATTTGAGTAATTAAATAAATTTTGAAACAGTCTTCTGAATGCAGAGCTACCTGATCTTGCTGCAGCATCCTATTTTGCAAAAACATATCAGCAACATTTTTAACCATGGGACACCTAGGCACTTATAGTGCAGGAAAGAAAAATGGAGGAAAGAAATATGAAGAGAGGGGGAAAGGACAAAAGAGTGGAAAACAAACTATTACATATTGATTGGATTTTTTTTTAAAGAAAGAAGCTTTCAAACTTAAAGAGTTTTAAGAATATTTAGTGTTTCTATAGCTTGCTCTATGTTTCATGTATTGTTATAGATGATTTTTAGTTCAGAACATCTGTGCATGCTTTCCTTGATCTTCCTTTTTAAATCATGGAAAATTGTTCAAGGGATTATTTTCTTGCCTAAAGCCAGCAGCACAAAATGTGCAGGAATTGATATATCCCTTCATTCTGTGTTAGAAGTCAGTACAGTGAAAGATTAAGATGTTTCTCCAAAGTACCAAAGTATATTTTTTATATAAGCAGTAGCTGCTAAGCCCCAGCACACCCAAATCTCCTAGCACAGTGATGACTTGGCAAAGGTTTAGGAAATGAAGACTGTTGGCTCAGCAGAAGAATGGACTTGTTTGCTTACTTGTTTGCTCCCAGTCTCTCCTAAAGTAACACTACATCAGTAATTCTACATCTATTTAAGGTTTAATGAAATTAGAATGTATTTTTATACTCTCAGGGTTATTCTCCCCTGTAATATTTGTATTCTAACAACAGGATGGGTAAATGAGAGAAAGAACTTTCTCTTAACTATTGGCCATCTGTTTCAAAAAAATGAGATTTTTGCTTTGAGTAACAAAGACAGCAGAACATTCATTTTTATTAAAGCCAATTTGTATGCCTACTTTTCTACTGAAACTTTGTGTATTTTAAAAGACAATTTTTGCAGAACACTGGAATGAATTATAACTACAAAAGTTATGTGGTGTACGTATCTCACAGCGTGATTTGGGTCTGTCCTGCTTTACACTGCTAAGTGCAAATTGCTTACTGACAGATCTTGTACCAGAGTTGAATGCACTTTCCTTTAGGCAGCAGAAAGTACAATGACATCTATTATTACAGTGTTGAATAAAAATGTCATTTAGTCCAAGTAATTTAACACAATACTGGCATACTATAAGCACAGGATAATTTAGGTTGGAAAGGAGATCAGAAGGTCTCAAGTCCAACCTTCTGCTCAAAAGAAAGCTAGCTATAACAGATTGTGTTGCTTTCTGGTCTCAAAACCCCCCAAGAATGGAGGCTGCATAACCTGTTGCTTGACTGTCTCTTTATAACCAGTCTGAAATTTTCTGCCTGTTGTCTCTTGTCTTCCCACCATGCACCAGTGTGAAGAGCATATCACCATTTTCCATGCAAATTCACTGTAGGTATTAGCAGGATGCTACCAGCATCCTGCTCCCCACAACACCTTTTCTCCTCAAGGATGAACACGACCAGCTCCCTCAGCTTCCCTTCCTAGGGCATGGTACTCCAGCCTAAAACAGAAGCTGGCCCTCCACTGAATTTGCTCTGTTTTATCCATTCCTTCTTCAACTGGGGGAGGCCAAAACTGGGGAACAACGTCCTCCTTTGATCTCCTGGCTGTGTTCCTGATAATACAGCCCAAGATGCTACTGGCTGTCTTTGCAGTGATGGCATCCCACCAGCACACCTTCATCCTTTGGATGGCACATCCCCCAGTGCAACTACTGGTATCCTAGTGGAATGTCACCTGCACAATGATAGAGTGTGCTCCTTGTCCTCCTCCAGGTCATTGATTAAAAAATGTCAAGTAGGACAGTACTTGGCTCCTTATCATTTCCATACATCACATTAACATTACTCTCTGAGTCTGACATCCTAGCAGGTTTTATAGATCCAGCTGCCCACCCATATATACCCTGTATGCTAATTTGGATATATGAATATTGTGGGGTACACTGTTAAAAGCCTTGCTGAAGTTGAGGTATTACTTTGTCCTCATGCACAAATCCAGACATTTTACCACAGAAAGTAATCAGATTTTCAGATGGGCTTAAGCCTTGAGTAATCCATGCTGAAAGTTCTTTTTCTCCATCATGTGCCCAGAGAAGTGTGCTCCAAGGAGGTGTGCTGCTTGACTTTCCCAGGGACTGAATGCTCACTAGATTATTGCACTCCAGGTCATGGAATCATAGAACTGTTTAGCTTGGAAAAGGCCTTTAAGAATCATCAAATCTGATTGTTAACCCAGCACTGACGAATCCACCACTAAACCATGTGTCTAAGCCCCACATCTACATGTCTTTCAAAGACCTCCAGGGATGGTGAGCCCACCACTTCCCTGAGTAGCCTGTTCTAGTGCCTCAATACTGTTTCAATGAAGAATTTTTTCCCATATCCAATCTAAATCTCCTCTGGCAAAGCTTTTCTCTGGTCCTATTGCTTGTTACTTGTGAGAAGATACTGTCCTTGACCTGGCTACCTCTTTTCAGGCAGCTGCAGAAAGTGATAATGTTCCCTCTGAGCCTTCTTTTCTTTGGGCTAAACAAACCCAGCTCCCTCAGCCATTCCTCACAAGACTTGTGCTCCAGACCCTTCACTAGCTCTGTTGCCCTTCATTGGACACCCTCCAGCACCTCAATGTCCTTCTTGTATTGGAGGGCTTGAACATAAGTTTCAAGGTGCAGCCACACCAATGGTTGAGTAGAGCATGAAGATCACACCCTGCTCCTGCTGGCCACACTATTGCTGATGCAGGCCAGGATGCCATTGGCCTTCTTGGACACCTGGGCACACACTGGCTCATGTTTCAGTGGTGTTGACCAGCACCCCCAGAGCCTTTTCTGCTTGTCAGCTTTTATTCCTTTGTCTCTTTTTTGAGGATGGAGCATTGTTGTAAAAATTTAATTCCAAATTTAATTTACCACACTTATAATAATGCAATTAAATTA